>ML806791.1:305290-357926 GCA_009831015.1 Picea engelmannii | reverse complement strand
GGAGTTTCGGATGTTTTAACTTTATGAAAGGAAATGCTAAAAGGCGATGTGCCGAGAGCCAAGCTCATTATGATTAGTTGTCTACCCTTGGTGCTTGACTATGGTTTGAAAAAATTATCGTGTTCTCGGCTCTTGGTTTTGAGAAAGGAAAAATTTAGGGTCGAGAAACGCCGAAGAGAGAAATCCCTAGGATGTCATATCCAAGGGTTATAGGTCTTATACTATTCTTGCCTTGGACGAAAATTTAAAGCCGAGTTCGGACTTCTCGCGATTCGGGACTTTGTGAGTTCAAGGAATGGGGTGTCTGGCCTGCGAGATTACGAAACTTGGAAAAATCTTTAAGGACAAACATACTTGTGAAAAACGGGCCTTTAGTAAGTAACAAAGGATTACTTATTCAGGCAACAAAAAGATTCTTTCAGAGTTTTATGGCTTTTGAAGGAAAAACAGGGGCGGCTCCAACAGTTGGGATGGATTTTTAGTGAGAAATGGTTTTGTTTCTACCATTCCCGTAGAAGGCCCTAATTCGGGTGAACCATTGGCAAAAAAAAAATTTGACATTCTGAATAATGAGCCTAATACAAACCTTCTCGACAAGGTAATGCCCAGTCAATCCCCACATGAGAAACGGGTTGTTAGTTTTGAGTTGAATGAACCTCCTATGCCTAAATTGGATACCGTCCATAATGCCACTCTGAAACCCTATGTCGACGAATCTCGCAAACAGTCAAAGAAAAAACAAACATCGTTAGGGTTTCAAAATAAAAGAGTTGGTCGGTTGATTTCTAGAAGGTTAAGAAATCAAACTAAACCTCATTTGAGATTGATCAACCCGATTGAGGTCAATGAGGTCTCAGATCCCAAAATTGAATATTTCCTAGTAGAAGAAGATCTAGATCGTCAAAGATCTGATCCTGCTCAACTATATGACTTTGTTAATAATATTCCACCATGTCTCAAGGGAAACAATGGGTTCACTGGTATTAGGATTGGTCAAGGGCACATAACAGGTATTGTTGATACATCCAGACTTGATTGTACACTTCGCCAACATATCGCTCCTCTCGTGCAATGTGAGGTCTGCCTACATTGGATTAAACGGTACTATACTAATATTACCATCCTCCAAGCTTGGACTAAAAAACTCACAGGTCACAACGAATTACTAAGAAAAGAAAATTTTGACCTCAGAGAAAACAAGGAGACAATCTAAACGTCTTAAGAAGACAGGTAACATTGTGATAAAAAAACGCACATAGTGTTAATGCCATAATCAATTTCGAGTTATTATGATCCATGTTTAGTCGTTGGTTGAAATGGTAAAATGGTTTTTCCCTCTTATTACATTCATGTTATCTTTTTTGAATTAAATCCGTTTAAAATTAGATTTCTTTTACCAAGATAATATTGGCTACAAAATCTTTCGATTATGTAGCCAAGTCATTTTTAAATAAAAAATTAGTAATTAGTTGTTAATAAATTATCTAACTTGTTCTTGTTTCATTTTCATGACATTGTAGATCTTGATGTTGATTTTCTGAGGTGGAACATGTTCAATTTAGATGATTAGAACCTCTTTCCTATTTATTTTGTAAAGAAAGAAAAAAATTATTAATTTTTGAAAATAAACAATTCAGTTATGAGTGGTTGTATGCCCTCGTTTTTTGTAATATTTTGATCTCATGAGATCTGATCCTATCATAGTATATAGGAATATGATATCTCAAAACACTTTAAATACTCTGCATTTTGTAAATGAAGGCATCTTGGCCTAGAACCAATGATGGATGAATGATTTTTAGGACTTAATGGAACAACGTACAACATTTCAGCTTTAGTCCATTGTGAATGTTGTTTCATTGATGTTTTGTTTTCTTTAATATTGGGATATTGATATGTTGTGTAGCTTTAGTCTCAATGACATGTTATGTTCCATGATGTTCATGATATAGATGTCGTTCATGATTTGTTGTTCCAGATATTGTGACTATGATCATCGTATCAATTATAATATCAGGGTTTTTCTTCGATATTTAGTTGATGAATGAAATGAATGTATTGCACAAAGATTTATCTGACTGTAATCATTTGCAATTATAAGATCAAAAAATTAATATGTGTTCCCTTTTCTATTCATAAATATCAACTGCCAATACATTCTTTGAATTTATTCAGGAAAATTTCAGTATAAGCCTATTGCATATTTCTTTCATAGGTGGGGTAGCTAGACGCTCTTGATTCATATAGAGGCACAAACACATTTAACAAACTAATATCAGGTTAGCTTCTCTGCTTCTAATTTCTGTCATTTTATGTATTAGTGAGATAGGAAAGTTTAGATCAGCTTTGACCATCTGTACATCTTTGTTTCATAACTTAGTTAATTCAAGTTTTGTTAGATTTATAATTAGAAAAAAGAAAATATTCAAATGTGCTTTCTTTATCTACTTCTAAAAAAAAATTATCTTTACATTAATTTCGTAAGTTTCCATTAAAACTTGCGACTTTTAAATCTATCCATTAGTGATATTTTTAATGTTTTATTTCTCTGCTTAAATACATTTATAATAATTATATTAGAGTATATGTATATATTATAGCTTTAACATCAGTTAGTTTATTCCCATTCTTTATTTTAGGACTTTTGATTGGCTAACAGATCCATTAAACCCGTTAGAAAAGGTTATTCCAAATGGATTGGGATATTTAGACAACCCTGGACTGGACCTGTTCTTCTAGTTGACAGCTTGTTAATTTTTCCTGTCAACAAACCCTAACTACCGGCCCTTTCGGCAACACTTGCTAAGCAGATGGAGTCTCACCTGAGGTAGAGGCAGGGGTGGTTGTAGGACTTAGATGTCTACAACCTTAGCTGGGACACAGATCTATGATTGTAACACCTTAACAAAGTACTTAACAATTATAGTTCATTAATATTTAACGAACAACTACTTCCCAGATAAACCCTAATTACAAATCTTCGCAGTATTCATCCAGATCTCATATATTCAAGCACTAAGAATATCAACACAGATCAGATATAGCATCTTATTCATGTTATTAATCACTAAGCTATCATATTCATCTAAGCACACACCATTATACCAAGAATAAATTATATGAGCAATAAAGCAATCATAATGCACAAAGCAAGCATAGTACACAAAGCAACCACAACACATGATATACATGGTTCACCCCCAGACTAGGGCTACATCCACCAATTCTTATTATTTATTATTATCTTATGTCAATATGCTACATGCACAGAGCCTCAAACCAAATCTGCATAGGAAAGGAGATATGGGTGCACCTCACCAGATCCTCTTCCCCGATCTTGGTACAACATAGAGCCTTCTTACAATCATTTGCACTCAACTTTGCAAGTTCTCAACACACAGTATGCACATAGCTAGATTGATCACATAGATCCAAATAATTACATCACTTGCACTTAGCACAACATCACACTACCATTATTACTTACATCGCCTAGCTTTCTATTTATAATTTAAAATGCCTAAACATGGGTAATACCCATGGGTCAAAATTCCATACCTATTATATAAACCCTAAACCCAAAATGTCTGCAAAAGGTGGTGAGATCCCATGATATCCACTTTTCCTGGTGCTCCATCTTCGACCAACCTGTTGAAGTCCCAAAAATGGTCAAACATGACCAAGGATCCTCAAAACTTGGTCAAGGGCCAACAGACCCCCAACACTCACCTGTGCCTCATCCCGAGTCATTCTGATCGAAGTAACTCTATATAAAAATCCTAGAGCTTGGATTGAGCTTCTTCAACCTTCTCTTGTGCCAAGGCCTCCTACTCAGTGAACTCTTGAATAACTGATTTGTTAACATGCCCCTCTAAGGGTTGTTCGATTGCAATGACTACTTGCTCCAGTTCTATTCCTCGACCTTCAATTTCCTCAAATAGTTGGAAAGCTTCATCCTGAATTGGTTGGAGTCTTTGAGTCACTTCCATTACTCTAGTCTGAATGGCATGGACCCACTGTTGAGCAATGCGTTATTCCTAGGATCTCTTCATCCTCTCAACTGTTGATAGGATCTTCAACTTTGCCTATACTATGGTTGTTTGCTTCTTTTCCTCCTGGAGCTGTGACTCCAATGTCTTTAGTTCAATGTCTTCAGTGTGAGTCACTCATAATTCTTTGCACTGTGATCACTTAGCTATTTATAGTCCAAATATAATTCTCTAATCCTCTCAACTGTGCTTCGGGCAGTGGCTTCTCTTTGGTATCACACGTCCTGTGGAGTGCTTGACACTATTTGTAGCTCTAAGTCTGTGATTCTCTGGTGAAGTTCTTGGATGGCTTTAGCAATCTTTGTTACCTGATGTTCCATTGGGTCCTCCTCCTTTTTCTCTAAGCTTGTCACAGAGAGAAGTGTTTTGTTGACTGCTTCTTTTATTCCAATTTGCTCCACGAGAAATTATTCTTTCTCCTACTAGATTTGCACTCTATATTATTCAAACTTATTTTGGAGGGAAACCTTCTCCTACTACACAATCCTGTGCTACTCTATTACTTCCTCTTGTGCTTGCTTCAAGGCCACTATGGCCTATTCTTTCTCTTCCTGGGCTCGACGAAGGCGGGCTTCGGTCACATCGACTATTATGCAGATTTAAGTAGGCTCATCTCCCAAATCTATCTCATATGAGGGAAGGGGTGCAGGGTCAACAAAAAACCCTATGACCTACATCGGTAAGTTCTTTTGGACTAGCTTACCAGCAATCAACTAGCACGCAAGGTGCACTATGTCATTTTGAATGGAGGCTAACTTGTAGCCTCGTGTCCCCTTCTCTACATCGCCATAGGTGTCTTTAATCCTCTGTGTGAGAGAGCGATATACAACCTTCCCTGGGTAAAATTCCTGTGGATTGGGTCCCTACATGATCAATCGAGTCATCCTATGGATCAATCCTGGATTGATGGTAATACACCTTTGTAACTATAAATAACTATCATGGAAGCATGAAAACATGAGCTTAATGAACACATTAACCTCCTAGTTCCTTCCAAAGTGTGGAATTTTCATGATGTTAAGGATAGTGGACTATGCGATGTTCATGGTTTAGGGCTAGGGAATGATCTTTGATCTCTTTCCCTTCATCTTAGTCAAGTACTCGTGAGGTGTGAGCATGTTGTAGGTCTTGGAGTCGCCTAGATTATATTCACTGATCTTCAAGGTTGGAATCCTCTCCAATTGCAGTTTGATTGTGTGTATCCCCTTTGGGAGGTACATCGTGATGACTATGTAGTCAAAGTCCCTTGAGACACTGTCATGATTCACCACACTGGCTAGAGGCAGGATGTAATTGGGAAGAATGGATGGGATTAACTTCGCATTTGCTAAGTCATCTCTGTGCTTGGTTATTTTCTCATCTGCAATGCGGGATGGTCTGGATCCACGAGCAGTCAACAGGGAGGCTTGCACTCCTCTCATTGATGAGGCTTGAACTCCTGTGGACATTATACTCTCTACCATTATATCAATTAAAAATTTCTCTACTGACTTCTCCACAACCCTGAGCTCATCCAACATGCACACTCGAGATCAAATATCTCAGGATGATAAACAATTACTCAATGCAATGGGGTGGATGGCAAGGTCTCAAATGATCATTGTGCGAAATTAGTTCGTTCTCTGTGAGCTTGGATAATCAAAATTGGAAAAAAAATTCTCGGTGCAATTCTCGACGAGATATATGGACGGTGATGTAACAGATCCATCCAACGAACAAGAATCCTTCATCAATGCAGTTTTTTTCATTACAACGCAGTTCTAATAGTCTAGTGGTGATCTTTGAGGCCATAACTTCTTTCTATATGTTTGGGAGTGTCAGTCTAATGATCATAATGCCTCCAATGGTTATATCAATTTGAAATGGTGAAGTGCCAATCTGAGTTATTCTGATATTCCTACAAAGTTCAAACTATGGAGACTTTCCTTTTTTGAAGTTCTTTGTGAAGCTTCGTGCAATTTTTCTAGCTTTGCTTTCTTCTTGCTAAGATTTCTAGCCTTCTTTCCTATGATCTACATTATTGGGTTCCTCTTCCCATTTTGATTCTTATCTCCTCTTGGCATAGTAACTTCACGTTTTTGATGGTATTTCGT
The DNA here is from genome assembly GCA_009831015.1 of Picea engelmannii. Taxonomy (NCBI): domain Eukaryota; kingdom Viridiplantae; phylum Streptophyta; class Pinopsida; order Pinales; family Pinaceae; genus Picea; species Picea engelmannii. Next base: position 351,784 of record ML806791.1, on the reverse strand, counting down.
AGGGTTCAAAGACAATACTTCTTCTCTATCTAGGGTAGGTTCTCTACTCTCTTGTACAGACAGGTGTTTTAGGTCTTCTTGTGTTCTTTCAACTTCGACATATAGATTTTTGGTCCTTAGTAGCTTCGACTATTTTTCTTGTTCTTCTAGTAAGTGTGTTATTCTCCTAGTCACAAAATCTTTCAACTCTTGATTTTTCTGTTCTAGAGCTTCTTCTTCTTTTCTCCGGATCTAGTCTTTCTCAATCCAGGATTTTCCTAATAACATAGAAAATGGGGTGTTGTTCTCAATGAATTTAACAATAAAAAATTCTCCCTCTGTCAAAGTTCCATGAGAATGCATAGAGGTCTAGGTAAGCCTTCCACAGAAGGTGATTAGTTTTCCTCTAAATAATCCTATACCTCCCAATAAAGGAACCATAACAGGCCTTCCCAAAATTTCCCAAGTACTTTCTGTCATGATATTCACCTGTGTTTCCTTGTCTAGAACATAGTCTATGTTGAAGTATCTTATTATTTCTTCTATAAACTCTTTTTCTTTGAATATCTCTTATAAGTTGATATCTTTGTGATTATTCGAGGTTTCTTTCATTTGTATCAATACATTCTCTAATTCTTTCTGGGGTTCTATCGGGTTTTTTCATATTCTTAGTTTCTTGGTCTTCCTTAGGGTTTTCTTGGCTCATATTTATTCTCTCAACCTTACTAATCATTCTAGGGAAATCCAAAACTTCATGGTCCATAGCTTTACAATAAAGACAACTAGATCTTATATTAGGGGAATCCTTAGCAAGATGGCTCAATCTTTTGCAACTATAACAAAGAGTTAATCCTCTCTTTCTCTTAAATGATGCCCATCCTTTCTTGTACTACACACTAGGATCATAGTAACTAACCTGCAAAAAATTATTCCTAGGATCCTGCATCCATTTGTCAGTCGAAACATTCTTTCTATGCATAGGAAAAACATATCTCTCATTATTTTTATTAGATCTAGCCATATCAAATCTTCTTTCTTCCAATTGCTCCCTAGTTTTCAGACTAGGACAAAATTTATCAAACCTACCTAGATTCATACTTTTGAAATAAAAAGTTTCACTTATCTTACCTTTCAGCATAGCGCAAAGCTTCCAGATCTAAAAATTTTCATTATTATTACCTTTCTCAGAGCACAAAGCTTCAAGATCTTACCTCTTTTCTTCAGATAAAAATTATTTTCTTAGCACAGAGCTTCACAAATCAAGTACTAAAGCAACATATCTATGCACAAAGATTTCTTTCTTTTCCTCATTTCCCAACAATCACAATTTCAGGTCTCGACAATCACTTAGTTCCCAGGAAACAGAACCATTTGTTGGAATAGGGGAAGACCTAGGGTTCAACTCTTCAGCAATGCACCAACAAAACCCTAACTACTGACCCTTTCGACAACACCTGTGAAGCAGATGAAGTCTCACCCAAGGTAGAGGTAGGGGTGGTTGCATGACTTAGATGTATGCAACCTTGGTTGGGACATAGATCTGTGATTGTAACACCTTAACAAAGCACTTAACAATTATAGTTCATTAGTATTTAACCAACAACTACTTCACAGGTAAACCCTAATTACAAATATTTGCAGTATTCAGGTAGATCTCATATATTCAAGTACTAAGCATATCAACACAGATCATATCTAGCATCATATTCATGTTATTAATCACTAAGCTATCATATTCATCTAATAATACACCATTATACCAAGCATCAACTATATGAGCATTCAAGAAATCATAATGCACAAAACAAGCATAATACACAAAGAAACCAAAACACGGGATATACATGGTTCACCCCCATCCCGGGGCTACATCCACCAACTCTTATTATTTAATATGGTCTTATGTCAATCTTCTATATGCATAGATCCTCAAACCAACCCCGCATAGGACAAGAAACCTGCATGCACCTCTCTAGATCCTCCTTCCCTGAGATCGATACAATAGAAAGTCTTCTTACAATCACTTGCACTCATCTCTACAAGTTCTCAACACACAGTATGCACATAGCTAGCTTGATCACATAGATCCAACTACTTACATCACTTTCACTTAGCACAACATCAAACTACTACCCTTACTTACATCACCTAGATTTCTATTTATACATTACAAAAGGACTAAACATGGGTAAGACCCATGGGACGACACTCCATACCCGTTACATAAACCCTAAACCCAAAAAGTCCACAAAAGGTGGAGAGATATTGCAATCTCCACTTTGCTTGGTGCTTCATCTTTGACCAGCTTGTCGAAGTCCCAAAAGTTGTCAAACATGACCAAGGATCCTTAAAACTTGGTCAAGGGCCAACACCACCCATAGGATGGGGCATTCCACATTCAAGCCTGCCCTTGGAATTCTTTCTCTTACCTATACCTTTTAAAATTGAAAGATGCATAAAAGAAAAGACTTTAATGACATGCACAACAAAAAACAACAAGCATGCATAATTTAAAAATTCAATTAAACGATAATTAAATATACATCATAAATACATTCATATACATGTAAATGATACCATAATAGAAAGAAATTATCTTTATGAAAGATGACACTAAATGGATGCATACCAAGGATGTTCCACCCAACCGTAGACATCGTTGCTCCAAATCTCAAAAGCAGTGTCACCCCCAAGATAGGGCTATGAATCCAAAAGGAAGGTTCCAAAGTGTACTTGGGTTCCTAAACCAATCAAATCTCAAGCTCTCACAGGCTTCCCAACTCCCACAACAATCCAAAGTACTGAGCTCTCTTCTACCTAGCCTGTACCACCCAAGAGAATGGACCTCCACCCTTTTTTGTCACGTAGTCCCTCAGGTAGTCCTTCTCCTTAATGTTTTGGGCCTCTAGCACATCTGGTCGAGAAACCTAATGCTGGAACTCTCAAGACTTACATTTGTGAGAAAAACAGGGCATAGGCCAACACATCTTAGACATGCGGGCCTCAGGTCATGGATGGATTTCACCAATGACCAGTACAACCAACTATCCTGTGGATAATTCTTTAGCAATTCTGTTCCCTTTCCCAAACCGAGATGAGAATGAGGATGTATCAATGAATGGGAAAGATAATGCATGGAAAAACATGAGGGAAGTGAATGGATGCACATGAAATCAGGGAACAAACCATCAGTCAAACCCCCCATCAGACCATAGGCAGTTTTAAGTAACTACATGGGGAATCAAGAAACTCTTGGCCTTTCCCAAGAATCTCATGCAACCATTCCCCCACCCTTAGAAAAAAGGGTAATTAGAATAGGAATAAACACTTAGCACCTCAGCCCCCTCTCTTGTGGAATTATATCCCCCTATAATTCTATTCATTATCTGTCTAGTAGCCAATGATATGTTTATTATTAATAATGGTCAAAACATTACATTTCTTGGGCATACTGGCCCGCTAATAATTGTTTGGGCACTCAGGACTCTAAGAATTGTAACAATACATTAAGGAAATTGGGGGTTCAAAACCTATGGTGTTACATCCCCTCCCTCTTATTTTGGCACTATCCTTAGTGCATATACAAAATAGAGATCAAAATCTCAATTTTATTTAAAAATCTGCAGGTACTCTATGTTAAATTATTAGCTTGATTTCTTATGTGGATTAATTCTTTTATTTTCTTCAATACTTTGATTCCATCTTAATACACTTCAAAAATTCCAAATCATAATCGAATAATAATAACTATGTAGATAAGTAAACATGCACATCAACAACACATATACCCTAGGGAAACCCTGTACAGGGAGAAAAACCCTAGCAAACAATATTCCTTTATTGCATTAATAATTTAATATCTCTTACAAATATCCACCATGAATGTTCTTCTCTTAAAGAGCATGCCAAGATGAATCTGACCTGACAAAGACTTACAATATCTTGCTGGAATACATCTTTTATATGTTGCCTCTTTATCACTGATGTGCTCCTCTATTACTTCACCCTCAACCTGCATATGAAAACTGTGTTTCAAAACTATGTTGCAGAAATGTATTGAAGAGAGGGTTCGACCTCTTCTTATATAGGATGAAGAGGGGAAGGGGGGAATCTTGAAATAGTAACCTGATTGCATGCATTAAATATAACTCATCTTCATGCTTTAGTTTGAACTTAGAACTATACTTGAGATTGGTTACAACTCAACTTTACATTTTAGTTCGAACTTATAACTAGACTTGAGATTGGTTACAACTCAACATTACACTTTAGTTTAAACTTAGAACTAGACTTGAGACTGACATGCTTTAGTTTCAACTTAGAACTAGACTTAAGATTGGTTACAACTCAGCATTACACTTTAGTTCGAACTCAGAACTAGACTTGAGACTGAAATTCTTTAGTTCAAACTTAGAACTAGACTTAAGACATTAGTTGCAACTAAACATTACAATGTTTGACTAGGATCACAGAGGTTGTATGTTCCCCCTGAATTTTACACTAGTTTGTCTATGCTCACAGAGGTTGTACGTTTCCCCTAAATTTTTCACTAGACTGTTTATGCTCATAGAGGTTGTACATTCCCCCTAGATTTTTCATTAGACTCACATAGCATCTCGTTTGTCTTTACTTTTGGATTGACTCATAGAGGTTGTACATTCCCCTAGCTTTTGTTAATACCTCACAAGACTGGTTGATTCTCCAAATCTCCCTTGCTAGCCTCAAGGTGGCCCATATGGCCTCTCATTGGAGAATGATTGTCAATGCTACAAAATTTAACACTCCCTCTCAATGAGGGAGGCATTCTCAGCCACACCAAGCTTGCCTCTTAGTTGCACAAACTGTCTCGAGGTCAGAGGCTTGGTCAGGATATCAAATACCTACTTGCTCGTGGCTATGTACTGTAACTTTACAGTTTTTCTTTGGACCAAGTCTCGGATGTAGTGGTACCTCATGTCAATATGTTTTGACTTGTCGTGAAATACCCATTTCTCTATCAATTTTATACAACTTTGATTATCACAATGAACCACTGTCGTGTTGATCTTGTCACCAAACAACCCAGAAACCAATTTTTTGAGTCATACTGCTTCTTTTCTAGCATCACTTGCTGCAATGTACTCAACCTATTTTGTACTCTATTCAATGGATCCCTTCTTCCAGCTTGACCAAGATATCATAGCGGATCCTAAACTGAAGCATTATCTGGAAGTACTCTTCTGAATCATGCAACTTCTTTAGGTTGGTAACCATCAGAGTAAACATGGATTTGCAATCCATCATACCAAACCTCTTTAGTACATCCACTATGTATTTTCCTTGTTCCAGAAATATCTTTCCCTATCTTTTCCACACTTCCAATCCTAGGAATTAATGTATCAAGCCTAAGTATTTCATCTCGAATTATGAGGTTAGCTCCCTCTTGAACCAGGATATTATCCTTTCATCTCATGTTAGAAAGAGATCATCAACATACAAGATTAGTATAACAGGTTGGTTACCTCTTACCTTGAAGTACAGATTTGCATTGACATCACTTTTCTGAAATCCCAGACTTTTAAGAAAGCCATCAATCCTATCATACCAAACTCTGGGAGATTTCTTAAGACCATACAAGGCCTTCCTTATCTTGCATACATGAGTGCCTTTGTTATGCAGTATAAAACCATCTGGCTGTTCCACAAAGACCTCATGTTCAATCTTTCCATTCAAGAATGATGTTCTTTTAAATTCATCTATTGTAGCTTCCAACCAAGTATGAAAGCTAAATAAATAATAGCTTGAATGGAGGTATACCTGGCAAAAGGAGAAAAAGTATCTTCGTAGTTGATTCCTTCTTTCTGAGTGAAGCCTTTGGCTATAAATATTTCTTTGAACTTTTCCACACTTCCATCAGTTGCATGTTTGATCTTCTATATCCATTTGGAAGAAACCATTGATTTGTCTTTTGGCCTTGGCACAATGTCCCAAACATTGTTCTTTATAATAGACCTGTATTCCTCAAGCATGGAATCCTTCCATACTTGTAATTTATCTATTTCTTCAAATGAATAAGGTTCAACATCACTAATTCTTCTCATCAGTGCAACATAGCCTCCAAACCTATGAGTCCTCTTCCTTTCCCTAGAATATCCTTTGGGAGCCACTATCCTTTCTGCTTCCCGCACTATTTCTTTAAGACACCATGGCTTCCTTTTGGTTGGAGGTTCTTTAAGATTTATTTCTAACACTTCAGTGGGTTCTAGGGGATCATTACTTGGCCCTTCATGAGGTTCCTCCCTCTGATCATCTGACTCTTCATTTTCAGAAGAGGGTGGAGCTGGCTGAACCTTCTGAATCCTGTTGAAGCTCTCTAGATTTCTTAAATGTTGATTCCTCATGGAAAGTCACATCTCTTCTTACCTCTATTTGCCTCTGATCTGGTACATAAATCCTATAAGCCTTGGAGTTCTCATTGTACCCCAAAAAAACCCCTTTCTTTCCTAAGGGTTCCATTTTTGTCCTCTTTTCTTTAGGGACATGAATATACACATGACATCCAAATATCCTTAGATTCCCTACTTCAAGTTTGATCCTTGATAAGACCTCTTCAAAAGTCTTTTCCTTCAAAATATCATGTGGACACCTATTTTGAATATACATGATAGTGGAGGTAGCTTCTGCCCATAAAGAATTTGGTATATCTTGGTCAAACATCATTGCTTTCGCTACCTCACAAATAGTCTTTTTTTTCCTCTCAACAACACCATTTTGCTGAGGGTTATATGGCACGATCAACTGTCTCTTGATTCCTGCTAACTTTCATAAATCCTCAAACTGAAGAGATCCAAACTCTCCTCCATTGTTTGTTCTAAGAATTATGATGTGTTTCCCTGTCTGCTTTTCAATAAAGGCTTTATAGTCTTTGAATTTATCAAATGTGTCACTTTTAGCTTTAAGAAAATATATCCAACATTTTCTTGAGTAATCATCAATAAAAATGACATAATACAAACAACCACTGAGTGAGGGAGATGACATGGGACCRCATACATCAGAATGAACCATATCTTATATTCCTTGAGTTATGTTGTCACTACTAGGAAATTCTTTCTTTATATTTTGACCTAGCATGCATCCCTTACAAATTTCTTTTTTACTAAGAGAAATAGAGGGCATGCCACATACCATGTTCTATATATTTGGAAGAACTTTGTAATGAATATGTCTAAGTATTCTGTGCCACAACTTGCTAGAGATAGTCACATCATGAGCCAATGTCTGAAATGACTGTCTTGACACAACGTAAAATCCTCCACTGTGAGTTCCAATGGGTTATGTTGTACTTAAGTGGCTACCTTTAGCCCATACTAGTGCCTTCCTGTCCTTAAAGATCACTCAATATCCTTTGTCCTCAAGGTTTTCAACTGATAGTATATTCTTCTTAAGCCCTGGAACATATAATACTTCATCAACATGAAGTCTAGCCCTAGATTCCAATCTAAAGGAGATAGAGCCTACTCCCTCTATCTTGTAACATTTTTCATCCCCAAGCTTGACCTGCTCTACAAAATGTTTTGTCTAAAAATATGAGAGGATCTCCTTGTACCCTGTCATGTGCTTTGATGCACCATTGTCTACTAACCAAGTTTTTGGCCCCGTGGAAACTAAACTAGATAAGGAAGAAACCAAATAATATTCTTTCCTATTTTCTTTCTCATTAGAAGGAATTTTTTGATTTCTTTTGGATTCATCATCCTCAACAGTTGAGACATATGTTTCCCTTTCCTAGGATATTTCTTTCTAAACCAACAATCTTTAGCAAAACAACCCAACTCATTACAACTAAAACATTTAATCTTAGATGTATCAATATTCTTGCCTTTGAATGTACCTTTGGTGTTTGGCTTCCACTAAGAGCCTTTCTGGAAAGTGCCTTTCTTATTTCCCTTGAATCTTGATGCTAAGGATGAGTTCTCTTCTTTTGTTGTCTCTATCCTAGTAGCTATGCGACTCTCCTCCTAGAGGCAATCATGCCATAAACTCTCAAACATGGGATGAATCTCTCTCCCACTTAAAGTGGATAAGAAGGTCTCCCATGAACAACGAAGACTGTAAAAAATGGCTTGCACTAAATCATCATCGTCCACTGTCACCCCTGTGACCAAAAGTTGATCTCTGATCTAAGCTATCCCGGAATAGAAAGATGCCACCGATTCACCTTTCTCCATCTTCAAATACTTAAGCTTGTGCTTAAGTGTCTTTTGACTTGGAGCCTGTTTCTTATACAGATTCACCAAGGTATCCATACAGTCCTTGGCAATCATCAATGAAGTCATTGGATGCATTATACTGTCTTTGAATGAGTCAAAGACGATTCGCTTGGCCTTTTCTTGACTCTTCCTGAAGGTTTTTATTCTTGCATTATTCATTGGTTCCTCCACCACTGTGGTCACATACTACTCAATATCATTCTCTTGCAATATATTTGCTATATGGAGCTTCCACACATTAAATTTGGTAGCTCCTTTGAGCCTATCCTCGACCCTGAATAAAATGGAGGATGCCATGTTCCTCACACTCGAAAATTAATCAAGCTTGCTTATATTTGTGTGTACTTACTGCTGCACTTCAACATGTTTAACACACCCTAAGCTCTGATACCATGTTAAATTATTATCTTGATTTATTATGCGTATTAATTCTTTTATTTTCTTCAATACTTTGATTCCATTTTAATACACTTCAACAATTCCAAATCATAATCAAATAGCAATAACTATGTAGATAAGTAAACATGCACATCAACAACACATATACCCTGGGGAAACCCTGTACAGGGAGAAAAACCCCAACAAACAATATTCCTTTTTTGCACTAATAATGTAAGATCTCTTACACATATCCACCATGAATTTTCTTGTCTCAAAGAGCATGCCATTATGACTCTGACCTGACAAAGAATTACAAGACCTTGCTGAATTACACCTCTGATATGCTACCTCTTTATTACTGATGTGCTCCTCTATTACTTCACCCTCAACCTGCATATGAAAACTATGTTCCAGAACCATATTGAAGAGAGGGTTTGACCTCTTCTTATATAGGCTGAAGAGGGAAAGAGAGGAAGCTCAAAATAGTAACCTAATTGCATGCATTAAACATAACTCAACTTCATGCTTTAGTTCAAACTTATAACTAGACTTGAGATTGGTTACAACTCAACTTTACACTTTAGTTCGTACTTAGAAATAGACTTGATATTGGTTGCAATGCAACATTACACTTCATTTTGAACTTAGAACTAGACTTAAGATTGGTTACAACTTAGCATTACACTTTAGTTCAAACTTAGAACTAGACTTGCGACTGAAATGATTTAGTTCGAACTTAGAACTAGACTTAAGAATTTAGTTGCAACTCAACATTACACTTTAGTTCTAAAATAGAACTAGACTCAAGACTTTAGTTACAACTCTTGACAAGGCAATTCAAAATTCTCTTCATGGTAGACTATCTATGCTCCCAGAGGTTGTACATTCCCCTTGACTTTTGCATTAGACTCACATAGCATCTCATTCATCCTGACTTTTGGTTTGACTCACAGAGGTTGTATGCTCCCCCTGGCTTTTGTCAATACCTCACAAGCCTGGTTGATTCTCCAAATCTCCTTGGCTAGCCTCAGGGTGGCCCATATGGCCTCTCATTGGAGAATGACTGTTGATTATGCTAAATTTAACAATCTACCTGCATTACATATTCATTCTCCCAAGTATCATCTTCATGACTATAGTAGGTCCATTGAACTTTTACCAGCTCTATAACTCGATTCTGGAGCATTTTGACTTTTCTGTTCAATACCCGCACTAGATGAACATGAAAATCTCCTTCCATCTCTACCTAAATCAGATGCTAATCAATAACATGGTTAGGATCATGTACATATTTCTTTAGTAAAGAGACATGAAATATATTATGCACATTCATGGAAGAAGATAATGCAAGCATGTATGGAACTAGCCTTATTCTTTTCAATATTTCAAATGGACCACAGAATCTAGCTGTCATCTTTGTATAACTACCTAATTTCAAAGAGATTTTCTTGGGCTTCACTTTGAAAAGTACATGCTCCCATACTTTAAATTCCCTAGTTGTTCTGTTGTTACAGGAAAATCCCCCTATAGACAAGTGGATTTCCTCTTGAATCCTAAATATCTAATATCATGACATAAAGGTTCTAACTTTGGTCACTGACATCCTTTTAGGCCTACCTAAACAAATGTATAGAGAAGAGGAAGAAGATGTACATTTTTGTGATGTTTCTCCTTTCCTAGTCTAAGTTGAGATTCAATCCCCAATTCCTTCAACAAGTCCTGCAATCCAATCAAAGACAAAACATGCTTTCTAATATACTATGATTAATTTGAAACTAGATCTATCCATTACAGACAAGTTCATGTAGGTATACACAATCTTGAAAGAAACAAGCTAGACACATGTATTAATGAGAAATCAATAGAAATACTTACATACCTTTGATGAAGCTGCAACAGCCTCGTCCAACTCTCCTTTTCCAAACCTTTGCTCAAATGATCCACAAATAAAATGACTATGCTTCAATGATTATCTCCCTTATGAGATCATAAGTTTGATGCCTTCAATGTCTCCCATTTTCACTATCAGGAGGCCTCCTTATATAGGCTTGGAGAGGCCTAACCACCTTAGATATTATTGGGATAGGTTGAGGATCTTTCTCCATCATTTCTATATCCTCCCAAAGATCCAGACTTGACCTCATATTCAAATCAAACTAACTCCATAGATGAGAGAGATTTTTCCATGATTTTCCTCAACAACCCAAGATTTCCTCAAATAGCCTAGCACTCCCCCAAAATGGGGAACAAAGCATTGCAATGCTCCCCCAAATGAGTTTGAGGAGCACTAGCACTCCCTGACAATGGTTAGGGGAGCGTTGCCTTTCAAAAATGATTTTAAAGTGGTTTTCTCAAGGAAAAAGACTTTTTACTCTTCGTCAAATGAAATGTCCTTCTTTTAACCAGTCTTTTAGGATGTTTCAAGTGTCCCTATGATGTCATTCATTTTCCGACATAGGCAAGATGACAGTATGATATTTGTTACACTTGTGACATTTTGTGAGCAAAGTGTGACACTTGCGACACTTGTAATGATGACAATAGGTCATCATTGAAGTGAGAAATTTTGATGTGTAATAGATTGCCCCCCAAAGTGTGAAGTTAGAAGATGGAAACTGATGATTGAAGCACTTTGTATACTTTTTCGAACAAGGTTATGGACTCAAAGAACCTTGTAGAAGTTGCATACAACCATCAAACAAATGTTATGATATGTTTCAAACTCAAGGAACACATACCTATGCTTGAGTGATAAAGACTTTCAAGGTATGGCCACCATAAGATACATTGTAGATCCATAATTATACTTCCATGACATGAACTGATTGTAGCCACGAAAAATACATAGTGGATCTATGAGACGACAAGACATAGCCATGAACCAATACAAAGTGGATCTATGTAGCAGTATATGTGTCAATATTCAAGAAAAACTCTGTCACAACCTGGGCAAATTTCATACTAGAGTGATCAATCAACCTAGGGTCTTCTTACCGATCCCGATGCAGTATGAGTCTAACCATGTGAATATATTTTCCAGTGTCAAATATGGTAGAAACTGCTTGATTACCATTCAATGAGATAAACCATTAACAAGCACAAGGGAAATCATCATTGATGTCAATGATTCCCAAGGTACCCTAGTACATTCCAACAAATGTGAATAAGTGAGACAAAGTCGAACATTCATATAATCATCCGATCAGAGGTCAATAATGTAAAACCACTGTTATAATAGAGGAGGCCTTCCATTAGGCATGCAGGTCCCAAGGAACTAATTGGTTTCTAAGTTAAGTTCCTGGATAATGTGTTGGAATCGACAAGAATAGACTTGTCGAAGGAGGGCCTTGATGTATCCCCCATCAACAAAAAAAATTTGAAACAAATATGTAAGTTGGTAGATCAAATGAACATGGACTGACATGGGTGTTTGAAACAGAAGATTTGTGATGGTTGAATCTCTAGGCAGATACTTCCCTTGAACATTGAGGCACAACAACAAAAACATGACATGGACCATAACTTGATGATGTAGTGGACACTGTGAATTTCGTTGGGTGACCCAAAGCACTAAAGAAAATCAGAGGATTGGTTCAGTGCAGAGGTTCAACAGATTAAAATGTATGCAAAGATAAAGTGTCATTTTCAAGGGAGACTGTAAGAGTGATAGGTGATGTTTTCAAAAACTGCTTGGCTTCTTTCTTTCAATTTTTCCCTCATCCAGATAGACGAGTACCTCTTTTTGATTTAACGATATCGAGGAGGGTAACACATGCTCAATATAACTCACCTTCGATAAGTCCTTCTCTATTTGTTTAACAAACTAGAAAAATGTAGGGGTTCGATCCCATATGGGTCCTCCAATGTATGATTGTTTAACGAGTTCATAGAAGGTAATCTCAGTGATTTTTCATGTTTAGAGAGTCTGAAAAGAAATTAAAGATGACTCCAATGTTTTTCACTCAAAATATTCCCTTTCAAACCTTTTAATGAGTGGGAAAGGAAGCAAGATCACTCAGAAATATTTTCATGTTTAAAGAATTTGAAAAGAGCTTAAAGATGACTCCAGGGGGTTCATTTTTTGTGTATCCATGCGAGTCTGAAAAAGAGATAAAAGTTTACTTGGTGCGTTATCTTGTTTTTTCGAGCATGAGAATGAATGAAGATCATGATCGTTAATGTGACAAGATAAAACGTGAACAAAACTACTCCAAATATTGCAAATAATGATAAAATTTCACACCAAGGTATTAATAATGCCTCCAAAATGTTTCTCAAAAAACCCAAAATAATTGTGTTTTAAGAAAAAATGAAATTTTATAATAGTAATATGGGGTAAAAATGTCTTTTACCAATTCATTTGTGGCAAGACTTTTAGTAGTTCTTGGACTCATCAGTGCCAGAGCTACAGTCATCCATTTCCTTCCTCGTCTGGATCAGGTTGGTCCTCTGCTTCTTTCTTCCAAACATTTTGCATGGTTTACATTTTATTTTTAGGTAATAATTTTTCTTTAAAAATGATACCTTGGGAGGTTCCAAGTGCCGAAAAGGCTCGACGCTTCCCCAAAAGTATATTGGGAGCGCTACCCAATTTTCCAATGCTCCTCTAAGCCTAGTAGGGGAGTGCTAACGCTCTGCTCCAAAAGTAAAGGGGGCGCTGCCCAAAAATGCACAAAAACGCCAAAAACTTTCAACACTCCCCAAACAAGCTGGGGGGAGTGATAGTTAGGAAAATAACTCTCTGGTGAGCATATTGGGTGGGGGGTGTCGGTGCTCTGAGCAATTGTTGAAGGGGGCACCGACCTGACAAACATATGAAAAGTATTTTTAAATCTTGAATTACCAAAAAAATGTTAATGTGGCATGACTAATAGACTTTTGTTGTTGATGAATGCAGGTTATATTTGGAAAAAATCATGATCGAGTGGAAAGAAAGAGAACATGATCTCAATTATGTGGCTGATTTGAAAAAACCACGATCAAGGGCCGCATTGAGGAATTACGGTCTCCTCAATTTCTTCAATATGAAAAAGACAAAGAAGGAGGTTCTCCTTCTCTAGTACATGATCGAGTTGTGGAACACTGTGGAATAGGGGCTCCAAATTGGAACACAGTTGTTTAGCATTGAGTTGGAGGATGTGTATTTCCTGACTAGCCTCTCAAATATAGGGGCCCCTATTATTTTATCTGGATAGAGAGCACTTCCCGTGCCTATATAAGATTACATAGAAAATCATTGTGTCCCATTATCGAGACTGGTGGGAGGTAGGATTGCGATAATAGATATCAGAGATCTACCTCTTCAATCTATTCTTTTTTCCATCACGAGTTTAGCAGGGAGTACCAGCTCACACTTGGTTTCGAGATCGTAGATGGATTATGGTTTGCAATGTTTAGAACCAACAATATTTAACTAGAGTGTAGGATTCCTTCACAATGTGAAGGAGAAAATTTCGAGATGTCAGATGGGGAAACAAAATAAGTTTGGATATGGTTCATTTCTAGTTTTGTTCTTCCTAGAATGCATTCCTATGATGAAACCATAGATTTCTCCAGTAATATGACCAGTGGGTGAACCACGTATGGAGCATTGGACAAGTCTATCTCCAAGGTTGGGGACAGAGTCTGAGTTTCTATTTACGGGTGATTTCTTTGCTTAGATTAGACTCTAATTGATCTTCATTGAGGACTTCCCATATGTTGGAGTGTACTTTTGGGGAAGCATGGACCTGGTTCTTCCATATGGAATGGACTGGGACACGCCAGGTGAGAAACCAAAACAATCTTGTCAAGTGTTTTTTATTTTAAATTTTATATTATTTTTTTGGGGTACCTAGAATTTTTTTTAACAGATGTATCATTTCATTGTGCAGATAGGGGAGAAACACATCCGACAGAGATAAGGACACAAGGGTGACGTAGAGATGCCCAAATGGAAGTAGATCATGAGGTAGTAGTAGGGGGTCTCCGGGAGGTTGAGAGAAACCTTTGAGGTCTCACGATGGTTGTCCCTCCTCTTAGGAGGAGGAATGTGCCCTTACATCTACAGAGACATACAGTGGGATTCTCTATGAGTCCTAACTCCTTACTGAGATGAATAGCTCACACGGTAGTGTGCTACTCATAGCACAATTTGATGCAGGAGGATTAGGACCTCTCTGATGTTTTTTGTATAGTTTGTATGACAATGTTATGGGCATGAGGACCCAACATTTTTCCCTTCTATGTACCATTTTGATGTAATCAATCATTTTCCATCACGCCGTATATATATACATTTCCAAGTTTTACAGTGCCAAATGATGTTTGCAAATAATGATGTATTTTATGTGATGCATTTTAATTTACATGTGATGTGTGATATACTTTATTTCCTTTATGAAACCTCATCTATGTGTGAGATACCGATCCATGATGTAATTGGCTAACGAATTCAAAGTTGTATTAAGTTCTCTTGGTATGTGTCTGTATTTGATAAAATCAAACATTCTTTCAAGATGATGAAGTCGTAGATGGAGACACAATAGGATACGATTGTGAATGGCATAGATTCAATTAATTTGAGAGACCACAAGTTGAGAGTCTAGGTTAACGATCATGTAAGAAATAACTAGGGAAGAGGCTTTGGTTAAAAGTCCAATGACAACATGATATTCTTCCATGTTGTTAGTTGTTGATCCTAAGAAAATACCCCTTGAACTCACCAACTCATCAGAGTGGTAAATGACCCAAGCTGCAGAAGAAATTTTTTGGGTGTGTCGACTAGTGCCATCTGCAAACCCAAAAAAAATAGGAAAGGAGGATGTCATATGTGCATGCAAACACAAGACAAATTATAAGCGTCCAAGGAAAAACTTGTGCATGCAAGAGAAAAAGACACACCAAACTAAAAATACAATAGTGTACAAAGAATGCATGCTAGATGTTCTATGCATAGTAATTCTTAAGGCAAATCCCATTTCGGGGCTCACCCACAAAGATTCCATCGTAGTCAACTAGCTCGTAGTCACCTCTATGTAAAACACATTTCACGATGTAAGGACCATGCCATAGAGGTTATAACTTTCATGTCCCTAACTTATCATGAGCCTGGTCATAAACAAGGACTAGCTATCCTTCTGCAAAAGTAGGAAGGTGGATGGATTTGTCATACTAACTCTTGATTCATTTTGGATACGTCTCGTTAACGAGAGAGGCATCACAACCTGTTTCATCCAACCTGGTTAGGTGTAAGAAGCATTCTTCTTCATTATAAATGTGAGGCATGAGTTATTCTTTGAGTTTAAACGATGGAATTTCACACTCGATTGCTAAAACAACTTCTATGCCATATACTAATTGGAAAGGAGTGAATCCAGTAGCAGTTTTCACTGAGGTTTGGTAAGCCCAAAGAATGGAGAAAATTTGTAGATTCCAAGATGTCTTGTTTTCCCCTACCATACATTGAATCATGGTTTTAAGGACTTTTTTTATGGCTTCAACTTGTCCATTTGCTTGAGGATAGTACGGGGATGAGTTCTCATGGTGAAAAACCAACTTGGCATGCAAATCACTCATCATATGGTTTTGAAAGTGTGAACCATGATTAGTGACAATGGATTGTGAAACACCAAAGTGAGTGATGATGTGGTTGAAAAAGAAAAGAGATGTAGTAAAACCATCATTCAGAAAGGTAGGCATAGACTTAGCCCATTTTGTGAGGTAATCAACGACGATGATGATATAACCATGCCCCCTGATTGAGGTAGGATTACATTGCATGAAATAAATGCCCCATTTAGCAAAGGGGTTGATGGAAATAATGGGATGCAGTGGAGCAGGGTGGGTGTGTTCCTTTTTATGAAAGACTTGGTAAGGTGGGAACTTTTTGACAGCCTCAATACAATATTTGAAGATGGAGGGCCAAAAGTAACCATCACGTAAAATTTTCTGAGTTGTAGCCATCCCAAAAAGGTGACCGCCACAGGCTCTAAGGTGACATTCATTAAGGATGTGTTCAACCTCTTCATGAGTCAAACACAATCACAGGATAGTGTCAATGACACGATGAAATAGAGTGTCATCGATGATAAGGTAGCGATGAGAATGCTGACGAATACGACGATGTTCTTCATGAGATATATTGAGATGAAAATGTTGGGTATGGATATAAAGAAGGATGTCCCCATACCAGGGTTCAGAAATGATAATGAGGAATATAGATTCATCAGGGAGAGAATATCTAGGCTCAGTGTCTTCATCAGCATGGGGAAAATGGTAGATGAGCTCCGCAAACACAAAGGATTTCTTGGCTTTGGACTTAGCAAACTCAATATTGAATTCCTGATGGATGACGGTACATTTGGAGTATTTTCCCCCAAGAACTTGACATGTTAGGATATGATACATGGGGTTTGAGTCCACGATAACTGTGGTGGTGTGTAGAAAAATGTAGTGACAAAATCTTTGGATAGTGATGACGACTTCTAGAGCCAACTTCTCAACATGTGAATATCAGATCTTTGGACCAGATAGACTTTTGCTCAAATAATATATCACATGCTCTTCACCATTAGGGTCCTCTTGAACTAACACCATAGAAATAGTGGAAGTAGAGTTTTCTAAGTAAATGATATAGTCCTTCATATAGTCTGGAGGATGCAACAAAGGGATGTTATTCAATGTATTCTTAATAGCATCAAAATATCATTGAGTAGTTTCATCCCATATTAAAGGAGTGTCTTTTTGCAACAATCACATGAATCCTATGGTAATCTCAACGTAGTTACAAATAAAATGACAAAGAAAGTTCACTTTCCCTTGCAAACTTTGGAGTTGTGTCAAATTATTATCTGGGGGTAAAGCAAGGATAGCCTTAATCTTTAAAGGATCCACCCAAATCCAGTCCTTGGAGACAATGAAACCAAGGAGTTGACCTGATTCGACAACAAAAAAACACTTGTGTGGGTTCAAACAAATATTATAGAATCAACATTGAGGAAAAATATCTTGTAGATGACCAACATGGTCTGATCAATTGGATGAATGGGTAGGTAAATCATCGAGGTAAGGTTCCGCAATATGTGTGATATCGTGGAAATAATATGACATGGCCCGCTGGAATGTAGCACTAGCATTTTTTAGGCCAAATGGTAGTTTCCGATAGGCAAAATTTCCCCATGGGAAAGTGAACGTTGTCTTATGCTAATCAGTGGGTAAAATGTCAATCTGGTTGTATCATGAGAAACCATCCATGAAAGAGAAAATCACGCTACCAACTCAATTATCAATAATCTGGTCGATGAAGGGCATAGGGTAATTGTCTTTCGGACAAGACTTATTTAGATCCCTATAATCAACATAGACACGAATGGTCCCTTGATTTTTAGTGAACGAAACAATATTTGAAACCCATTCCATCAAGGGGACAGGATAGATGAAACTAGATTTCAATAATTTCTCAACTTTTGTCTTAATAGCTGTGGTATTTTTAGGATGGACCGAGTGGAGTTTCTGTCGAATAGTTTTAACACCTGGATAAGTTTTGATTTCATGCACAACGATCGACGGATGTATCCCTGACATTTCCTTGTAGCTCCAAGCGAAGACATCATGAAATTATTTGAATAAAGAGGTATAAGAGACCACTTACTCAGGCAAACAATTAGCACTGAGATTAATATTTTCCATGACACCTTCCTTGATTGAAATATCAATGACCATAGAGGAAATGTTTCCCAAATTCCCTTCAAAAATAGTATCTTGAGTAAGTATGGGATATTGTGGAAAGTTGACAACATAGAGAGGGAATATAGAGTGTATATCTTCCTGGATTTCTTCGAGAGGTGGAAGAAAAGAAGATCGATGGTGGTTATCAGCCCAGGGTACTTCGTAAATGTTAAGCATTTCCATAATGGATTCATCGGAAGGAAAGATCTAGGAAATGTAATAAAGAACAAAAGACAAAGGGTTTAACCAATATGGCATCGAGTAGGTGTTGGGTGCCAATAGATGTTGGTCATCCGAGGAGGGAGAGGTATATTGAATTGCCGCGTATGAGGCATCAGCAAGACAAAGTGACATGGTGTCACCTAGTGCATCAAACTCTAGAGGACTAGGTATAATCCCAGGATCAGATGATTCCAAATACTGATAAGTCATGGTCGAAATCATATTGATTGTGGAAATATGACATGTGGTAGGAGGAAGTGGTGCAGGGAAGGTACCCATAAGGGTAGAATCTTTTAACAATCCTAAACCAACTCTTTCATATGTGATCTCCCAAGAAAGGAATGTTTTTGGTAGCGGGAGTGCGAGCATCGAGTGTACATAAATCTAGCTGATTGATCATGACAAATTTTCCCTAATGAGGAAATTTTACACATTGAAACACTAATGAAGCAATGACAGTCATAGCATAAAACCAACTTCTTCCATGTAACAAGTTGTAATCGAGGGGAGCATTGACCACCTCGACGTCAACAGAGACGGTTTTTCCACCCAACTGAACAGAAAAGAACTGTAAGAGTCTGTGTGGATCAAAGCCTCACCCGTCGAATGTGCACAACATCGTTTGGGATTTATTAAGTGTGGGTGAGTTTAAACCTTTCAAACCAGCCAAAGACATGACACAAGTAGAGGCTCCCTCATCTAAGATAGTGCGGTGAATTTGTTGATTGTGAACAACAACGTCAATCTAAAAATCTAGTTGGCGAGAGAGTCAAGGATTAAAATTGTCCAGGTTAAACATGATATTGTTGGATGACTCAAGATCAAAAGTGCCAATAGCAGCTAAGAGAATTCTACATTGACTTGGGCAGTGTTGTAGAACTTCCAACATAGACATAACACATGGTGCTTGAGCCAAATCTTCAAGAATGTTGTAGTTTTGGGCATCACATGAACTAGGATTGAAATTAGATTTACAGATGGTGCTCTTGGGAGGGCGTAATATAGAGTTGAATGTGGGTTTCTCTATCTGAAGTGATTTAGATGGAGGACTAATGGAGGATGGCGATGGATCTGATAAAGTACCATTATTGACCTTTTCTTTGTCAGGTTTAACTGGTGTGTTGTATGTCATAGAATGAGTGGTTAAATCAGCCCCATTAAACATATAAATATGGGCACTTGTCAAGGCTTCATCATGAGGAGGATAGCTAGAAATGCCCCCTGAAGAGGGGGCTTGATAAAACATAGATTGTTGTTGAGAAAAATGCTATGTAAGCACGGAGGCTTGGGAATTCCCCTTAAAAGGTTTTTCCACTTCATCATGATATGGACAATATCAAGTGTAGTGATCGTCACCATAAATGAGACATAGGAATTGTGGTTTTCGCTATGGTTTATTTTTAGTAGAAGGTGGTGGGTTTTGAGCTTTTGGTTGTTTTTTGTTATTATTCTTTTTTGGTTTATTCTTTGTCTTCTTCTTACCTCCATATTGTTGTGAAGGGGAATACTGAACTGCATTCACCTCAGATACTTGATCTGGGGGGGAGGTAGAGGAGAGTGAGGTTGAACTGGGAGTGGATGCCAGAGCAGATTGATTTGTAGTTCCAGTCAACCGGGAAGAAGCTTGGTTTTTGATAGAGCCTATAACTCCATCCACATGTGAGGTGGATGAAGGTTTAGATGGATCAATAGTTGCATGGGTAACATTTTGGATCAACTCATATAAAGTACTAGATTGTGAATAAACTAAATCAAAGTATTGAGCCTGGGCAATGGCTTCTTCCTTGATGACTATGCCACCCATAGTGACATCACGCCTGATCGGGGGTAAAAGTGATTTCATAAATCATTCTGCCAATAACTGGTCAGGAATGATTTCTTTGATCAATCTTCGTCGTCGTCTCCACTCATGAATATGATCAGAGATATGTACGGAGTTAGTCTGATGAAGGGAGGTCAAGAGCTTGGTACCTGTCTCATATTGAATGGGTAGCTAAAAGTGTGTGAGAAAGGACATGGAAAGGGAGTTGAAATCTTGGAAATAACCATGTGGAAGTTCAATATACCACTTGGCGACAGAACCCGTAAGTGTTCACCAAAAAATACGCAAACGTATAGAATCATCCATTAAGGAGTTTGACGAACACCATAAATGGAAAGTCATCACATGGTTATTTGGATCTTCTCTAGGTTTACCGTCAAATTTTGGAATATCGAAAGGTAGTTTAGTAGGAATCACTGGCCATAAAGGATAATGTAGTATAGGATCATTGGTCAACTGAGACAAGTCTAGGAGATCCAGAGTAGCTATAAATGGTAGTTGTCGGTTAACTTGCGAGTGATACTGGTGTGGAATAGGGACACCGGTAGGACCATAAAATGGGTTAGATGGATAATTGTATCAAGTAGGTCCTCCTACATACATTTGTTGTTGACCAGGATAAACCGGATTCAATGATGGTTAAGAAGAATTCACAAGTAGAGGATAACTTGATGGGTTTTGAGGATTATAAGTTGGATGATTTATTTTCCCATAAGGGGGATAAGAATTGTTTCTATGAGGAGGATACACATTAGTCTCATGGGAAATATAATATTGTTATTTTCCTTGAGGATGTTATCCCCCAGAGAATTGTGGGTTGCCTGGGAAAGGAATGTTCCAAGTATTGGGTGTCACAAACATGTTATGTCTGTATAATGGATGATCGACTCCAGCCCGAGGTTCCCCCCCAAGCTAGGGTTGTGTCCCAATTTGAGGTTGACCCCCAAATTGAGGTTTCCCCCTAATGTGAGGTTGACCCCCAAGCTGAGGTTGAGTCCATAGAGGGATTTGAAAACCCGAGGTGAACAAATTATTGGTGCTTCCAATTGGATTATATCCACCAAGACCAGATCCTCCCAATAAAAGTGTTGGTATAGAACTAGTAGCAATGTTATATCCAGGAGGAACCAAAAGTCCAGAAACTCTGGGTGTAACCTGGGAAGTTTTCAAAATAGAAGGATTCAAATCTCTGTACCCAGGGGGAAGTGACATATTAGTTCTATATGAGAGTGGTGTACCAATGGGAGTCTAGTTAACCACCACGTTCCTGGTGGGAATATTCGTAGCGTGAGGGACCATAGTAGAATGGACCAATGGACTATGTGTCTGGACCAAATGACTGTGTATTTGGACCAACCGATTGTGTGTCTAGACTGACTGATTGTGTGTCTAAACCAATGGTTGTACCAACAAAATGATCTAAAGGTATAGTGTAGGTAAAAAACATGTGGGGAAATTGGGATATGATAGGTATATCAGCACCTACCCCTGAGACATAAAGGTCCCACACCGTGCGAGGTGAGCTTCTAAATATGTCGGTAGTCCAAAGGGATCCCCGGCTTTAAGACCTGAATAGGGTCTAGTCGGTATGCTAGAAGTGTCAACAAAAATATATCCTGATGAATTCATCCAAATAATATGTCTCTCATACCTAGGAGGTATGCAGAAAGCCTCTAGAGAATAAAAAATACATCAAAATTTTTCTAAAGAATCAGTTCTTTCCACTTGTGGAGTTACAATATCTTGGACCTCCCTCTGTTGAGGTGAGCCCTTTAGCAAATTGGGAGGCAAAGGTTGGTACCCTCCGGATCTTCTAGGGATATCCCTTGCATCCTACATGAATGACATGGAGGGTCAATGTTGGCTGAACCAAAAATTCTACGAAAAAAATATATGGCCAACTAAAGAAAAGAAACAACATACACTAATCAAATATAGGAATCAAACCAAGAAAACAAAACCTTCTCTCAATGGTTGAACTAGTTGGTGATGAAATCTAACGTCGCATGACCAATTCAAGAAGGGAATAGAATATGATTGGGTGGAACAGTTACAATGGCGACCTGATTAACAGACTTACACCTTGCTGCAAGATTGCACGCAACAATTGTGGAATTACTCTCCAAGGATCCTGAGTGAGTTTGACCACCATTTGTTCCAGGTACAACAAAGACTTCCCTTCACCGTCACCTTGTGTAAATACCCTAAATTTTATGGATACTAAGGACACCAACTTGTAGTCAGCCCCTGGGAAGGTACAATCGACAGTCCAATCTGAACGTATGGGTAGGATAACAAGTCTGAAATCCTTCGAGAGAACTGAGGACAAGTGGACTAGTAGAACTCTAGAGCACCCCGAAAGGATTCAAAATTCACGAAGCACTGAGACCAAATGAAGAAAAATGGACCTCAATAATAACCCCCAATATATGATCTGACTACTACGAATAGTTGAACCATGGAGGGATAACCTTTGTAACTCTCTCTAACATGACCTTGTGTGTAACCCCTATGTGAGAGGGGGATCCCATAAAGATTATACAAAAATTGGATTTGCTCTCCCTATCCCAAGATGCTAATTTTTTTTTTTGAATGCTTTGGAGAGTTGTACTCACAGCCTAATCCAAAGCGCTAATCCTATTCTAATGTTGGTGGGGGATTCTAAAAACAAAATGATCTAGATTAATTGTAATTAGCATTGATTTTGCAACTGTTCTTACTCAGGGGTGTATGAGAGTGAAACTAATGAGATTATGACTCAAATCCCAAAAAATGCATAAGAAATGATAAACAATATTTTCTTTCAATGAATGTCTATTTAAGGGAAGGCATAGAATTTTCTTTTCATTGTCAAACACTAATATGCAGTAACCTTATGCAATTGTTCTCAAACAAGAATCCAATATAATGCTAAAATATTCATAAATTCATTCTAATATCCACAAACCAAATGCGAAAAAATATCCTTTTGTTTATATGTGAATGATAATCAGCTTGATGTAAAGCTTCCTATGTTAATCAAACTTCAAGATCTATGAGGCTTAATAAATAGGAAGAAAATTTCACGTAAACAAAACACACTCTCATTATGATTAAACAAGAAACAAAAAGAAAACCAAATTTGCAAAAAGAAAAACCAAAATGATCAAAAAAGAAGAAGATGCTTTGAAAACTGACCTCAAAGATCAAATGGAATAGTGCATAGATCTCTGAAATTCCTTACAACAGATCTCATTCAATCAGATAAATGAACAAGATAGTAAACTAACTCCAAATATTCAAAGAAGAAGAATGACTCAAAGAAAGGAGGAAAGATGTGAAAAATCGAAACAAAACATAATCAATTCTGAGAAATCAAAATGTTGGAGGCCAAAACAAGGACACATTGAGATGGTAATAATCCTGAGCAGATGAATCAATAAGAATTAGACTCAGAGATCAACTCCCAAAATGGTTTTGGGCAGAAAAAGACCAACAATCTAGTGTCAAGGGCACTAGAGAGTTGTATTTCTCTATGGTAGAATGCAAGGGAGAGCTAGCACACTGGTTGTTGAGGCAGGGGAGTGGTAGCCTCTCAGAACTCAAAAAACTTGCCCAGAAATTAAAAAAAAAACTCAAGAAAAACCAACAATTGAGTGTGTATGGGATGAATCCAATAGTCAACAATACATCTAAAAATCAGAGACACAACATGAATAAGATCTAAAGGTTAGAAAAGGACAAAAACAATATCGATGGAGGAAACCAAAACTGAAAGTTCGATCCCTAGTGGAGTCGCCAATTTTTGTTACAGGAAAATCCCCCTGCGGACAAGTGGATTTCCTCTTGAATCCTAAATCTCTAAGATCAAGACAGAAAGGTGCTAACTTTGGTCACTGGCATCCTTTTAAACCTATCTAAACTAATCTATAGAGAAGAGGAAGAAGATGCACCTTTTTGCAATGTTTTTCCTTGCCTAGTCTAAGTTGAGCTTCGATCCCCAAGTCCTTCAACAAGTCCTACAATCCAATCAAAGACAAAACATGCTTCCTATTCTACTATGATTAATTTGAAACTATATATATCCATTACAGACAAGTTCATGTAGGTATACACAATCTTGAAAGAAATAGTCCAAGCACATGTATTAATGAGAACTCAATAACAATACTTACAGGCCTTTGATGAAGCTACAATAGCCTCTTCCATCTCTCCTTGTCCAACCCTTTACTCAAATGATCCACAAATAAAATGACTATGCTTCACTGATTATCTCCCTTATGAGATCATAAGTTTGATGCCTTTAATGTCTCCCCTTTTCACCATGAAGAGGCCTCCTTATATAGGCTTGGAGAGGCCTAAATATTAAATTTGGTAGCATCAACAGTCATTCTCCAATGAGAGGCCATATGGGCCACCCTGAGGCTAGCCAGGGAGATTTGGAGAATCAACTAGTCTTGTGAGGTATTGAAAAAATCCAGAGGGAATGTACAACCTCTGTGAGTCAAACCAAAATTCAGAATGAACAAGATGCTATGTGAGTCTAATGAAAAAGTCAGGGGGAACGTACAAACTCTGTGAGCATAGAAAGTCTAGTGCAAAAGTCAGGGGGAACGTACAACCTCTGTGAGAATTGAGAGACTAGTGCAAAAGTCAGGGGGAACATACAACCTCTGTGAGCCTAGTCAAACCTTGTGAGCCATGATAAAAAGTCAAGGCATCTAGAAAAAGTTAGGTTGAATATAAAATTCCAATGAGCTAGAAACAAATGATATTCCTAATATTGCAAATGATGTAATTGTATTGATCTAGTGCGTTGGCACGTGTAAACATTATCCACCATGAAGTGAATTTTGAATTTCCTTCTCAAGAGTTGTAACTAAAGTCTTGAGTCTAGTTCTATTTTAGTAATGTTGAGTTGTAACTAAAGTCTTGTGTCTAGTTCTATTTTAGAACTAAAGTGTAATGTTGAGTTGCAACTAAAGTCTTGATTCTAGTTCTATTCTAGAACTAAAGTGTAATGTTGAGTTGCAACTAAAGTCTTAAGTCTATTTCTAAGTTCGAACTAAAGCATATCAGTCTCAATTCTAGTTCTAAGTTCGAACTAAAGTGTAAAGCTGAGTTGTAACCAATCTTAAGTCTAGTTGTAAGTTCGAACTTAAGAATGTCAATGTCAAGTCTAGTTCTAAGTTTGAACTAAAGAATGAAGCTGAGTTATGTTTAATGCATGCAATCAGGTTACTATTTTGAGCTTCCCCTCTTCCCCTCTTCAGCCTATATACAAAGAGGTCGAACCCTCTCTTCAATATAGTTTTTCAACACAGTTTTGAAACACAGGTTTCATATGTAGGTTGAGGGTGAAGTAATAGAGGAGCATATCAGTGATAAAGAGGCATCATATCAGATGTGTAATTCATCAAGGTATTGTAAGTCTTTGTCAGGTCAAAGTCATCTTAGCAAGCTCTTTGAGAGAAAAACATTCATGGTGGATATTTGTAATAGATCTTACATTATTAATGTAATAAAGGAATATTGCTTGCTGGGGTTTTTCTCCTTGTACAGGGTTTCCCCAGAGTATATGTGTTGTTGATGTGCATGTTTTCTTATCTACATATTTATTTCTATTCGATTATGATTTGGAATTGTTGAAGTGTATTAAGATGGAATCAAAGTATTGAAGAAAATAAAAGAATTAATCCACATAAGAAATCAAGATAATAATTTAACATGGTATCAGAGCTTAGGGTGTGTTAAAAATGTTGAAGTGCAGTAGTAGGTACACACAGATCCAAGTAATCTTGATTTAGTTTCCAGTGTGAGGACCATGGTATCCTCCATTTCAATCGGGGCTGAGGATAGGGTCGAAGGATCTACCAAATTTAATGTGTGGAAGCTTCGTATAACAAATATATTGCAAGAGCATGATCTTGAGCAATATGTGACCACAGTGGTGGAGGAACCAACAAATAATGAAGGAAGAATGACCTTTAGTAAGAGCCAAGAAAAGGCCAAGAAAATCATCTTTGACTCATTCAAAGATATTATAATGCTTGCAATGACTTTGTTGATGACTTCCAAGGACTGTATGGATACCTTGGTGAATCTGTATGAGAAACAGGCTCCAAGTCAGAACATGCCACTTAAGCATAAGCTTAAGTATTTGAATATGGAGAAAGGTGAATTAGTGGCATCTTTCTATTCCAGGATAGCTCAAATTGGAGATCATATTTTGGTCACATGGGTGACAGTGGATGATGATGATTTAGTGCAATCCATTTTTTACGGTCTTCCTTCTTCATGGGAGACCTTCTTAGACAGTGTAAGTGGGAGAGAGATTCAGACCATGTTTGAGAGGTTATGGCATGATTTCCTCCAATAAGAGAGTCACACAGATACCAAAAGTGAGACAACGAAAGAATATCACTCAACCTTATTATCAAGATTCAAGGGAAAGAAGAAATGCACTTTCCAGAAAGTCTCTCAGTGGAATCCAAACACCAAAGGTACATTCAAAGGAAAGAATATTGATACATTTAAGATTAAATGTTTTAGTTGTAATAAGTTGGGTAATTTTACTAAATATTTTTGGTTTAGAAAGAAATATCCTAGGAAAGGGAAACATCATGCCTTAATTGTTGAGGATGATGAATCCAAAAGAAATCAGAAAAGTCCTTCTAATGAGAAAGAAAATAGAAAAGAATATTATTTGGTTTCTGCCTTATCCAGTTCAGTTTCCACAAGGCTGAAAACTTGGTTAGTAGATAGTGATGCATCAAAGCACATGGCATGGTACAAGGAGATCCTCTTAGATTTTAAGACAAAATATTTTGTAGAGCAGGTCGAGCTTGGGGATGAAAAATGTTACAATATAGAGGGAGTAGGATCTATCTCCTTCATATTTGAACCTGGGGCTAGACTTCATGTTGATGAGGTATTATATGTTCCAGGGCTCAAGAAGAATCTACTATCAATTGCAACCCTTTAGGAAAAGGTATATTGGGTGATCTTCAAGGACAAGAAGGCACTACTATGGGCTAAAGGTAGCCACTTAAGTAAACAAAAACCCATTGGAACTCGCAGTGGAGGATTGTACATTGTGTCAGGTTAGTCATTTCAGGCATTGGCTCATGATGCGACTAGCTGCATCAAGTTGTGTCACATAAGACTTGGACATCTTCATTACAAAGTTCCTCCGGATCTACAAAACATGGTATGTGGCATGCCCTCTATTTCTCTTAGTAAAAATGAAATTTGTAAGGGATGCATGCTAGGTAAAAATATAAAGAAATCATTTCCTAGTAGTGATATCAAAGCTCAGGGCATCTTAGATCTGGTTCATTCTGATGTATGTGGTCCCATGTCATCTCCCTCACTCAGTGGTTGTTTATGTTATGCCATTTTTATTGATGATTACTCAAGAAAATGTTGGATATTTTTTCTTAAAGCTAAAAGTGACACATTTGATAAATTCAAAGAGTATAAATCCTTTATTGAAAAGAAGATAGGGAAACACATTAGAATCCTTAGAACAGACAATGGAGGAGAGTTTGAATGTCTTCAGTTTGAGGATTTCTGCAAGTCAATAGGAATCAAGAGACAATTGACCGTGCCATATAACCCTCAGCAAAATGGTGTTGCTAAGAGGAAAAACATGACCATTTGTGAGGTAGCAAAAGTAATGATGTTTGATCAGGATATGCCAAATTGTTTATGGATAGAAGCTACCTCCACTGTCATGTATATTTAGAATAGGTGTCCACATGCTATTTTGAAGGAAAAGACAACTGTAGAGGTATTCTCAAGGATCAAAACTGAAGTAGGGAATCTAAGGATATTTGGATGTCCTGTGTATATTCATGTCCCTAAGGAAAAGAGGACAAAGATGGAACCCTCAGGCAAGAAAGGGATTTTTCTGGGGTATAGTGAGAAATCCAAGGCTTACAGGATTTATGTACCAGGTCAAAGGAAAATAGAGATAAGAAGAGGTGTGACTTTCCATAGGAAGCAACCTTTAATAAATCTAAAGAGCATCAGCAGGATTTAGAAGCATTTCATCCATCTCCACCCTCTTCTGAAAATGAAGAGTCAGATGATCAGAGGGAGGAACCTCATGAAGGGCCAAGTAATGAGCCCCTAAAACTCATTGAAGTGTTAGAAAGAACTCTTGAAGAAACTCCAGCCAAAAGGAATCCAGGGCGGCTTAAAGAAATAGTGTGGGAAGCAAAAAGGATAACAACTCCCAAAGGAACTTTCAGGGAAAGGAAGAGCCCTCATAGGTTTGGAGGCTATGTTGCACTGATTAGCAACATTAGTGATGTCGAACCTTATTTATTTGAAGAAGAAAATAAATTACAAGTATGGAAGGATGACATGCTTTATGAATACAGGTCTATTATAAAGAACAATGTTTAGGACATTGTGCCAAGGCCAAAAGACAAATCAATGGTTTCTTTCAAATGGATCTATAAGATCAAACAACCAGCTGATGGAAGTGTGAAAAAGTTCAAAGAAATATTTGTAGCTAGAGGCTTCACTCAAAAAGAAGGAATCGAATATGAACATACTTTTTCTCCTGTAGCCAGGTATACCTCCATTCGAGCTATTATTTCTTTAGCTTCCATACTTGGTTGGAAGCTACATCAGATGGATGTAAAAACAACATTCTTGAATGGAAAGATTGAACAAGAGGTATTTGTGGAACAACCATATGGATTTATACTTCATAACAAAGGAACTCATGTATGCAAGCTAAGGAAGGCCTTGTAGGGTCTTAAGTAGGCTCCCAGAGTTTGGTATGATAGGATTGATGGCTTTCTTAAAAGCCTGGGCTTTCAGAAAAGTGATGCTAATGAAAATATGTACTTCAAGGTAAGAGGTAACCAACCTATTATACTAATCCTATATGTTGATGATATCTTTCTAATAGGACATGAAGGGATAATAGCCTGGTGTAAGAGGGAGATAACCTCATAATTCGAGATGAAAGAATTAGGCTTGATGCATTACTTCCTAGGATTGGAAGTGTGGCAAAGACAGGGAGAGATATTTCTAGCACAAGGAAAATACACAGTGGATGTACTAAAGAGGTTTGGTATGATGGATTGAAAATCCATGTCTACTCTGATGGTTACCAACCTGAAGAAGTTGCATGATTATGATACAGGTTTAGATTTGGTGGATCCCACCATGTATATGCAGCTGATTGGATCATTGGTGTACATGATCCACACTAGGCTAGATATATGATATGTAGTAGTTGCAATGAGTTAATTCATGACTGAACCGAGAAAGAGACATTGGGTGGAAGAAAAGCACATCTTGAGATATATCAGAGGGACCATTACTTATGGTCTGAGATATACATCTAGTGGTGGTTTATTTATGCATGGGTATGAAGATGTTGACTTGTCAAGAAGCCCAGTGGATTGGAAGAGTACTTCTGGATATTTCTTCATTTTAGGATCCACTATGATCTCTTGGTCAAGCCAAAAGAAGGGATCCATTGCACAAAGTATGGTAGAGGCTGAGTACATTGTAGAAAATGATGTTAACAAAGAAGTAGTATAGCTTAGAAATTTGGTTTCTAGGTTATTTGGTGACAAGATCGAGACAACGGTGGTTCACTGTGATAATCAAAGTTGCATAAAATTGATAGAGAACCCAATATTTCATGACAGGTCAAAACATATTGACATGAGGTACCACTACATCCGAGACTTGGTCCAAAGAAAAACTGTAAAGTTACAGTACATGGCCATGAGTGAGCAATTAGTTGATATCCTGACCAAGCCTTTGACCTCGAGATAGTTTTTGCAGCTAAGAGGCAAGCTTGGTGTGGTTGAGAATGAMTCCCTCGATGAGAGGGAGTGTTAAATTTGGTAGCATCGATAGTCATTCTCCAATGAGAGGCAATATAGGCCACCCTAAGGCTAGCCAGGCAGATTTGGAGAATCAACCAGTCTTGTCAGGTATTARAAAAAGATAGGGGGAATGTACAACCTTTGTGAGTCAAACCAAAATTTAGGAAGAATGATATGCTATGTGAGTCTAATGCAAACGTTAGGGGGAACATACAACCTCTGTGAGCATAAACAGTCTAGTGCAAAAGTCAGGGGGAACATACAACCTCTGTGAGCATAGACATACTAGTGCAAAAGTCAGGGGGAACATAGAACCTCTGTGAGCCTAGTCAAACCTTGTGAGCCATGAGAAAATGTCAAGGCATCTAGAAAAAGTTAGGTTGAATATAAAATTCCTATGAGCTAGAAACAAATGATATTTCCAATATTTCAAATGATGTAATTGTATTGATCTAGTGCATTGGCACATGTAAACATTATCCACCATGAAGAGAATTTCTAATTTCCTTCTCAAGAGTTGTAACTAAAGTCTTGAGTCTATTTCTATTTTAATAATGTTGAGTTGAAACTAAAGTTTTGAGTCTAGTTCTATTTTAGAACTAAAGTGTAATGTTGACTTGCAACTAAAGCCTTGAGTCATGTTTTGTTCTAGAAATAAAGTGTAATGTTGAGTTGCAACTAAAGTCTTAAGTCTAGTTCTAAGTTCGAAATAAAGCATGTCAGTCTCAAATCTAGTTCTAAGTTTGAACTAAACTATAAATATAAGTGGTAACCAATCTTAAGTCTAGTTCTAAGTTTGAACTAAAGTGTAATGTTGAGTTCTAACCAATCTCAAGTCTAGTTCTAAGTTCAAACTAAAGTGTAAAGTTGAGTTGTAACCAATCTCAAGTCTAGCTCTAAGTTCGAACTAAAGCATGAAGTTGAGTTATGTTTAATGCATGCAATCAAGTTATTGTTGGTTGTGGAGCCTAATTATGTTATTGATTCAGAGGTCTTTGTTTTCAGTCGTGTTTATACCCCATGAAATATTTACACCCCAAAAGAATGTACACTCTTCCACGTGGGGGAGTGCAGAGGGGGGTTACCCCCTCTACGGGGTCTGGGGGCAGTGTCCCCCGAAGAAAAAATTGCCTTGTAAATGTATATTGTAATTTCATTATAAATCTGGACCGTTCATTATAAGGTCACATATCTAATGGTAGAAATTATGTTAGGGTTTTTTTCCCTAGAAGGAAACCCTATGTTATGAGGGAAATGTATTGTTGCTTTGCATTATGGAGAATATTGTATTCTGAGATAGGAGACTGCAAGAGAAAGAAGAGGAAGTTACAGTGGGTTTGTTGTAGGTTGTATCCATTTATTTGTTGGATAATAATAAATGAAGGACCTGGGAATTTCTATGGTGGACGTAGCCCACACTAGGTGAACCACGTATATCTATGTCTCTATTGTATTGTTTATATTCTGTGTTTTATTTCCACATTTGTTTTATTTTATTTCTCTGCGATCCTTTTTTTATAACAATTGGTATCAGAGTGAAAGGTAACTTGAAGGTAAAGAGGGTTCCTAGTTCAAGTGGGGACAATTTCAAAAGATGGAAAGTTTAGGGTTGAGAAATTTAACGACCAAAACTACCAGTTATGGAAGATGCAGATGGAAGATTATTTATATTAGAAGGATATATTCCTACCATTGGGTAGAATAGCAAAGAAGCCAACAAGTATGAAGGATGAAGAATGGGAGATTCTTGACAGAAAATATCTAGGAACGATATGATTGATCCTAGCAACATCGGTGGATTTCAATATTTCAAAATAACAGACAACGAAGGGTTTGATGGATGCATTAAATAAATTGTATGAAACAACCTCAGTGTCCAATAAGGTATTTCTAATGAAGAGATTATTTAATATGAATATGTCAGAAGGTGGGTCTGTTGCAAATCATTTAAATGATTTTAATAGGATTACTAATTAAGTAAGTTATGTAAAAGTGGACTTTGATGATGAGGTCAAGGCTCTTCTAATCTTGTGCTCATTGCCAGAAAGATGGAATGGCTTGGTCATGGCTATAAGTAACTCTTTCTCTGGTTCAAATAATTTAAAATTTGATGATATTTTTGGTGTTATCCTTAGTGAGGAAATGCGATGGAAAAGAATAGTTGAGACATCAGGTAATGCATTGAACATGGAGAATAGGGGAAGCCAAAAGGATAGAGGAAAGGGCCCAGGGAATCGTGAGAATTATAGGAAGGGAAGATCCAAATCTAGACATGGAAATATGGAG
This sequence comes from Picea engelmannii, assembly GCA_009831015.1. Classification (NCBI taxonomy): domain Eukaryota; kingdom Viridiplantae; phylum Streptophyta; class Pinopsida; order Pinales; family Pinaceae; genus Picea; species Picea engelmannii. The sequence goes on along the minus strand of ML806791.1, from coordinate 319,295 downwards.
TGATGGAATTGTGGGAAGAAAGGACATATGAAGAAAGACTGCAGAGCTCCAAAGAAACAAAGAGATGGACAACAGAAGAGGAGTTAGGAAGAAAATGTAACAAGTGATGTGTTACAAGATTCTTTGATTCTTTCTATAGATAATATTTCTGAGTCTTGGGTAGTTGATTTGAGGGCTTCATCTCATGCCACACCCCATAGAAAACATTTTCTAGATTATGTTCAAGGTGATTTTGGAAAGGTTCATTTGGGTGATGATGCACCATGCGAAATTGTTGGAATGGGAAAGGTAAAAATAAAGCAATGAAATGGAAACTAATGGTTTTTGAAAGAGGTAAGACATGTTCCAAATTTAAGAAAAAATATGATTTCAATAGGGAAGTTGGAAAGTGAAGGTTGTATATCCATATTTACAGATAAGACATGGAAGTTCATCAAAGGATCATTGGTGATGGCAAAAGGAGAGAAGGTAGGTACATTGTATTTATGTACTGGTAATACTGACTCTTCTATCTCTTTAGCTTCTATAGGAGTAGATACAACACTATGGAATAATAGGCTAGGAAACATGAGTTAGAAGGGAATGCAAATAATTCACAAAATAAATATGTTGCCAGATCTTAAACAAATTGATTTGGACTTCTCTGAACATTGTGTTTATGGAAAACAAAAGAGAGTCAAATTTCTCAGAGTCGGAAAAGAAAAGAAGAATGAAAGGTTAGATATTGTGCATAAATATGTATGGGGACCAACTCAAGTATTATCTCTTGGTCGATCTAATTATTATGTCACTTTTATTGATGATGCAACTAGAAAAACCTAGGTTTATTGAATTCAACAAAAATCTAATGTTTTTGATACTTTTAAGAAATGAAAATTTTTGGTTGAGAATGAGACAAGAAAAAGTTTGAAGTGTCTCATATCAGATAATGGAGGTGAATACTGTAGCAAGGAGTTTGATGATTATTGTTCATACCATGGGATTCGTAGAGAGAAGGCAGTTTCATTAACACCACAAGAAAATGGAGTGTCAGAAAGGATGAACAGGACAATCATGGAGTGTGCAAGGAGTATGAGATTGCATGATGGTTTGCCCTTACATTTCTGGGAAGATGTTGTAGATATTGTTGTTTACTTAATAAATAGAGGATCTTCAAGCTCTTTGGATGGTATAATTCCATAGGAGGAATGGACAGGAAAAAATGTAAACTATTATTTTTTGAAAACTTTCGGTTGTGAAGCATTTGTCCATATTGATAAAGAAAATAGAACAAAGCTTGAGGAAAAATCCAAGAAGTGTACCTTTATTGGATATAGTGTTAACAATTTTAGTTATCTCTTATGGGATTATGAAAATAACAAAATCATTAGGAGTAGAGATGTCATATTCAATGAGAAGATCATGTACAAAGATCAATTGCAGGGAAAGAAACATGAAAAAGAAAAACGAGAATACACAGTGCTTGATGAGATTATTGAAAAAGAAGTTTCAAAGGAACCAAAATATCAAAATGTACGACAACATGTACCTCAAACACCTGCAAGTGTTGTTAGAAAATCTTCCAGGTTAAGTATACCCCCTGAACGATACTCTCATTCATTGTATTATTTATTGTTGACATATTCTGGTGAACCAGAATGTTATGAAGATGCAATGCAGGTACACACCAAAAAGAAGTGGGAGCAAGGCATGAAAGAGGAAAATGATTCCCTGGTAAATAACCATACTTTGGACTTGGTTCAATTTCCTGCAGGAAAAAGAGCATTGTATAATAAATGGGTTTACAAGTTGAAGGAAGAAGATGGAGGAATAAAGAGGTACAAGGCTAGACTTGTTGTAAAGGGGTTTTCACAAAAGAAAGGTATATATTTTGATGAAATATTTTCTCCTGTTGTTAAAATGACTTAAATTAGGACTATTTTGAGTCTCGTAGCAGTAGAATATTTTCATCTTGAACAGTTAAATGTTAAAACAACTTTTCTCCATGGGGATTTGGAGGAAGAGATTTGTATGCAGCAACCACAGGGGTATGAGGTCAAAGGGAAGGAGAATTTGGTATGCAGGTTGAAGAAGAGATTGTATGTCCTAAAGCAAGATCCAAGGTAGTTTTATTTGAGGTTTGACAGGTTTATGACAGAACATGGTTATAGTAGATGTCATTCTGATCACTGTGTTTATTTCAAAAAGCTAGAAAATGGAAGCTATATTATCTTGCTATTGTATGTAGATGACATGCTTGTTGCAGGGTCTAATATGAAGGATATAAATTTTCTCAATAAGAAATTAGCTAATTCATTTGCGATGAAGGATTTGGGTGTTGTAAAGCAAATCTTGGTATGAGAATAACAAGAGACAAGAAAAATTGCAAATTGACATTGTCTCGGGGTGAGTACATAGAGAAGGTGTTGGAGAGGTTTAGAATGCAGAATGCAAAACCAATTAGTACACCTTTTTCCAGCCATTTCAAGTTAACTAAAGAAACGTGTCCCAAGACATGGGAAGAGATAGAATACATGCCTGGGTTCCCTTATTCATGAGTAGTTGGTAGCTTGATGTATGTGATGGTTTGCACAAGACCAGATATTTCACATGAAGTGGGAGTTGTGAGAAGGCATATGAACAATCCAGGAAAATAACATTGGGATGCAGTAAAGTGAATTCTCATATATTTGAGAGGTACTACTAATCATGAATTATGTTTTGGAGGTTCAAACACTATTCTACAGGGATATGTTGATTCAGATATGACAGGTGATAAAGATAACAAGAGGAGAACCACAGGGTATGTTTTTACTATGGGTGGAACAACAATAATTTGGATTTCAAAACTACAAAAGGTTGTTTCACTTTCAACAATAGAGGCAGAGTATGTTGCTTCTATAGAGGCTAGTAAAGAAATGATTTGGTTACATAGGTTTATGGAGGAATTGGGAAAGAAGCAGGAGAATAGGGAGTTGTACTGTGACAGTGAGAGTGCCATTTTGCTTCAAAGAAGTCAACCTTCCATTCAAATACTAAACATATAAAGTTGAGGTACCACTTCATACTATCCTCCTTGGATGATGGACATTTGAAGTTGGAAAAGATACACACTAGCCAGAATCCTGCAGACATGTTAACAAAGGGAGTAACTAGGGAGAAACTGAGTTCCTGCTCAGTTTCAGTTGGTCTTCAAGGATGAAGATGAAGATGATAATTTTTTCAGGTCCAAGAAGGTTCAAATTCTAGCATATACAACAACGGTGGAGTTTTTGAAATTAGTTTCCAAGTGGGAGATTGTTGGTTGTGGAGCCTAATTATCTTCCTGATTCATAGGTCTTTGTTTTTAGTTGTGTTTATACCCCATGAAGTCTTTACACCCCAGAATAATGTACACTCTTCCATGTGGGGGAGTGCAGAGGGGGGTTACCCCCTCTGTGGGGTCCAAGGGCCCTCAGTGGGGGTAGCATCCCTTGATGGGGATTCGGGGGCGAAGCCCCCGAAGGAAAAGTTTCCTTGTAAATGTATATTGTAATTTCATTGTAAATCTAGACCATTCATTATAAGGTCACAGACCTAATGGTATAATTTATGTTAGGGGTTTTTTCCCTAGAAGGAAACCCTTTGTTATGAGGGAAATGTATTGCGGCTATGAATTATGGTGAATATTGTATCCTAAGATAGGAGACTATGAGAGAAAGAAGAGGAAGTTATAATGGGTTTGTTGTAGGTTGTATCCCTTCATTTGTTCAATAATAATAAAGGAAGGACCTGACAATTTATCTGGTGGATGTAGCCCACACTGGGTGAACCACGTGCATCTATGTCTCTATTTTATTGTGTATATTCTGTGTTTTATTTCCACATTTGTTTTATTTTATTTCTCTGCGATCCTGGTTTTCTAATAGTTACTATTTCGAGCTTCCCCTCTTTCCCTCTTTAGTCTATATAAGAAGAGGTCAAACCCTCTCTTCAATATAGTTCTACAACACAGTTTTGAAACAAAGTTTTCATATGTAGGTTGAGGGTGAAGTAATAGAGGAGCACATCAATGATAAAGAGGAAACATATCAGAGGTGTACTTCAACAAGGTATTATAAGTATTTGTCAGGTCAAAGTCATCTTGGCAAGCTCTTTGAGAGTACAACACTCATGGTGGATATTTGTAAGAGATCTTACATTATTAATGCAATAAAGGAATATTGTTTATTGGGGTTTTTCTCCCTATACAGGGTTTCCCTAAGGTATATGTGTTGTTGATGTGCATGTTTACTTATCTAAATAGTTATCTCTATTCGATTATGATTTGGAATTGTTGAAGTGTATTAAGATGGAATCAAATTATTGAAGAAACTAAAAGAATTAATTTGCATAAGAAATCAAGCTAATAATTTAAAACTAACCACCTTAGAGATTCTTGGGATAGGTTGAGGATCTTTCTCCATCACTTGTGGATCCTCCCTAAGATCCAACCTTGACCTCAGATTCATATCAAACTAACTCTAGAGATGAGGGGGATTTTTCCCTGATTTTCCTCAACAACCCAAGATTTCCTTAAACAACCCAGCCCTCCCCCAAAATGGGGCACAGAGCATTGCAAATCTCCCCGAAAGGAGGTCAAGAAGCACTAGCACTCCGTGACATTGGTTAGGGGAGAACTTCCTTTCAACAATGATTTTTAAGTGGTTTTCTCAAGGCAAAAGACTTTTTACTCTTCATCAAATGACATGTCCTTATTTTAACCAGTCTTTTAGGATGTTTCAAGTGTCCCTGTGATGTTGTTCATGATATGAAATAGGCAAGATGATAGTATGATATTTATGAAACTTGCGGCATTTTGTGAGCAAAGTGAGACACTTTTGACACTTGTAATGATGACAGTAGGTCATCATTGAAGTGAGAAATTTTGATGTGTAACACTTGTTCTTGTCTGCATAGACTTTCTTTCTATCCTGAGTTGCCTTTAAATTCTACTTAATCTTGACCACTTGGTCTTCCATGTCCTTGAGAAACTCCAGCCCAAGTATCACTCTATCTATTGGGTTGTCCCAACTTACTGGTGTATTGCAAACTAAACCAAGTGTAAGTAATCTTCCCACTTACATGGCTTATCCATCACATACATTCTCAGCATGTCTTCAATTATTCGATTGACTCTCTCTATTTTTCCATCTATCTAGGGATGATATGTTGTGCTAAAGTTTATATTTGTGTCAAATCCTTTAAACAGTCCCCTCCAAAAATTGGAGGTAAACTTCATATCTCTGTTTGAGATGATTTTCCTAGGTATCTCATGCAAACTAGCAATTTCCTTCATGAAAATTTCTACAATATTAGCTACTCTATGTGTTGTCTTCACAGGAACAAAATGAACAACCTTTCTTAATTTTTCAACCACCAACATGATTGAATCACATTGCTTATTTTTTTTAATTAATCCTGTGATGAAATCCATGGTGATCACTTCTCATTTCTTCTCTGGAATTGGCAATGGCTGCAACAAACCTATTGGGTGCCTATGCTCATCCTTCACTTTCTGACATTCCATACATCGAGCGATGTAATCAACAACATCCCTCTTCATTATTGGCCAATAGAATCGGCTTCTTACTACTGTAATTATTTTCTGGTAATTGGGATGTCCAACATAAGGAACATCATGAATTTTCTTCAGTACCACATTCCTCAGTTCTCAGGAACTAGGAACATAGATTATATTTTTATGCATGAGTAATCCATCTTCCCTTATCTCTTACTCCTTTATTTTATGTTGTACATCTCATTGCTGCAAGTTTTCGTTCACCTGTAGGTAATGCTGGTCTATAATAAGACCATCTAAAATTCTTCTCTTCAAGTATGACTGATGCATACTGATAGTAGTAGCATGCATGATATGCACTCTTCTACTAAGTGCATCGATAACTTTATTCTTCTTTCCTTTGATATTCTTGATATTGAAGTCATATTCACTTAAAAATTCTAGCCATCTTGTTTTCCTGGCATTCAAGGTTGTTTGTTAGAAAAGATACTTCAGGCCAATGTGGTCTGTCCTTAATTAAAATTTATTCCCCATGAGATAATGCCACCACATCTTCAAGGCATGAACAATGGCAACAAGTTCCCAGTCATGGGTGGCATAGTTCCTCTCATGTTCCTTAAGATTTCTAGACTCATATCCGATAAAGTGTAATTTTTACATGAGGACTCCCCTAGGTCCCTCCTTATATTTGTCTTTACATACCACAAAAATTTCATTTGGGTCAAAAATATTTAACATGGGTGCATGATATAGATGGGTATTAGTGGCCACCCACCTTTCCATCTGGCTTAAAACAGTTTTCTGGCATTTCTGGTAATTTACTATTTTTAGCAGTTTTTTTCAGGTCTTAAACTTTCGGGGCCATTTTGAGGCCCTAAACGATGTTTTTTTGGGTATGTTTCTCTCACAAAATAGAATCTATGATGCTATTTTGTCTTGAGTGTTGTATTTCTCAGATAGATCTTTCCAACGAGCTATCGCGCGCCCTAAACGAAGATCGTATGCAAACATTACAACCCCGGGAAGTTGATGTACTAACTTACCCAAACGGGATCCACATGACTTTTGGCACTTCATCTCCTAGGGTTAGGTTTTTGGATGTCTAGGAATTTTGGCATTCCCGTTTATTGTAAAAGAACCTTCAAAGCCTCATTGTAACCATCTTCTCACGGATGCGAGTAGTCGTCACATCTCTTCCGAGAGATAAGCTACCACCATTCTAGCGAGTCTTTCACTCTTTATTTTATAGTCTCTGTACATTTATTTCATTAATAGAAATCGTGTATTACTGTATATCTGTGTTTATGGTTGCATCTCTGATACATTTATGTTATATTATTGAATATCTGCGATATCTCTGTGCATTCTTTATTATATCTCCGATCTCATTTCATGCCGAAAATAATTTGGATCAGTGGTATCAAAGCAGGCTTCTCTTGATCATTTTTCAGTGCATGTCCCCGACGAGGTCCGAGTATAGAAAGTTGGGTCTCGAGCTTGTCTCTCTTGATGACAATCACTCTCGCACACCCAAGAAACCCTCAGTGGTGGAAGAAAAGAAAAACGATGGAGTAGACGATCCTATCAGTCTGTTGCTTGAGCAAGCTCTCACGCGACAGAGGGATGAAATGATGGAGAATTTTTCCCACATCCTTTAACGCTTGTTGATAGCATTAGGTGCATCTTCATCAAGCAGCCACTTTGGAGGCATCTTTCCTTTCAAGGTACAGGTTAATTTTGATATTCTCGTATTTGAAGGTCAAATAGATGCAGATGCCCTAGATAAATGGTTAAATCTACTAGAAGGTTATTTCTCTGTTCATAATTTTTCCGATAAAGAAAAGATCACCTTTGCACTCCTTAAAGCTCTCCCCCATGTCAAACATTGGTGGGAAACTTACTGGGATAAAAGTTCCACAGAGGAGTCTGGAATATATGGGGCCGATCCCACTTGGGATTTTTTTTTGGATGCGGTAAAGGAAAAGTATTACCCTATTGGCAACTATGAGGACCAGTACATGAGATGGACACACTGTGGCAAGAGAGGGGCCAAGAAATTTCGGAGTTCATCAATACCTTCCATACCTTACGCACCAAGCTGGGTATCAAAGACTCTGAGCGACATTTGGTTCTGAAATACCGTGGGGCTCTACACAGATACATCCAAACTGAAATGGATTTTCTAGACATCTCATCACTCGGTGTTGCTTATCGATATGTTGTTAAAATTGAGAAGAAATTTAAGCACCAGAACAAATGGGAATTTAGGTATGCAAATCCACAACAACCAAAGTATGACAAAGATGGCCCTAACAAATAGTCTCTCGAAAACTAGTCCAAGACACAAGAAAAGAAGGATCATGTGAAGACAAAGAAGGAAACCAGAAAATGGTGTGATTTCCACAAAATCCCCTGGAACAACACTGATGAATGTCACTCAAAACAATCATTGGTGGCCGAGATCAAAGACAAGGATCGAAACCTTGATTCAGAATCTGATTCTGAAAATACTGGTAAAAGACAGATCATCAACGCAGACCCCACTACTATTGTCTCGACCGCAGCAATTCAACCAGAAGAACCAACATATTCAGAAGAGGGGGAGCGCCTTTTTCATTCACAGATGTGGGTGAAGGGGACCCCACTGCATTTTATTATTGATAGCAGAAGCCAAAAGAACCTCATCTCAGCAGAGGTCATCAAACAGTTGGGATTGTCAACAACACCACACCTGCAACCATACAACATCCGGTGGCTTCGCCAAGGATGAGATCTTCATGTCAGCCAATAGTGTCGATTTTCATACGGCATCCAACCCTTCAAGGATGAGGTATTATGTGATGTTTCCCCACTAGATGTCTGCGATGTTCTCTTGGTCCAGCCATAGATGTGGAAACGCCATGCTATCTATGAGTCTCGACCCCGTAGTGTCATTATTACTCTGTGGGGTCATCTCTACAGGATACCAAAGGTAGTTACAACTACTACCCCACTTAAACAGTGCTGCAAGATAGTATCTCATACTACAAAATTCATCTTCTTCACAATCTATTCAAAAGGGGAACAAACAGATACTGCAACCACTACAGCCTCGGCCCAAGCACCTTCTATCCACATGAAGCAAGTCGACAAGGTTGCAGCAAAGCACAAAGATTCCTTCTGCACAAAGTCATCTCATGTAGCTAGACTGGTTAAAAAGTTCCAACCCTTCCAACGACAAGTTCGTGAGGACCTTCAACAAACCAAGCAGCGTGACAGTTCCAACAAGGCAAGCAGATCACCAAGATTTAGATTCAACAATCTCTTTCCCCTCTCCCCCGGGAACTCAACGTAATGGAGACCATTTCTTCTTAAGGGGGGAGGAATGATCCAGATGGGTATTAGTGGCTACCCACCTTTCCATCTGGCTCAAAACAGTTTTCTGGCATTTCTGGTAATTTACTATTTTTAGCAGTTTTTTCAGGTCCTAAACTTTCGGGGCCATTTTGAGGCCCTAAATGATGTTTTTTTGGGTATGTTGCTTTTGCAAAATAGCATCTATGATGCTATTTTGTCTTGAGCGTTGTATTTCTCAGATAGATCTTTCCAACGAGCTATTGTGCACCCTAAACGAAGATCGTATGTAAAAGTTACGACCCCGGGAAGTTGATGTACTAACTTACCCAAACGGGAATAATCTAGATCAGTGCAGGAGTAAGTAATTCCTTCAACAGAATAAAATTATTTTCAAACTTGATTGTCCATTAAAATTTAGTTACCTTATTTTGCAAAGAAGTGATGGGATGAGAAATCTTAGAGAACCCTACTATGAACCTTCTATAGTAGCCAGCTAATCCCACAAAAGATCTGACATCTAACACATTTCTAGGAGTTGACCATACTCTAATGGCTTTGGTCTTCTCTGGATCTACTGCTATGCCCTGCTCTAAAATAATGTGTCCCAAGTAATGGATCTTCTTTTGATTAAAAGAACACTTAATCAACTTGGCATACAACTAATGTTCTCTTAGTACTTGAAATACAAGTCTTAAGTGATGCTCATGCTCCTCTTCAGACTTAGAATAGATAAGTATGTCATCCAATAATACTATGACAAACTTATCCAAATAATTTCTGAATATTCCATTCACTAAGCACATGAATACAGTTGGTGCATTGGTTAGTCCAAAAGGCACCAATACAAATTCATAATGCCCATACCTGGTCCTAAAGGTTGTCCTATGAATGTCTTCTTTCTTGATTCTTACTTGATGGTATCCTGCCCTTGGGTCAATTGTTGAGAATAACCTTGCTCCTCTTAGCTGATCAAAGAGGTCATCAATTCGGAGTAGAGGATGCTTGTTATTTATAGTGTACTTGTTCAACTGTCAAAAGTCAATACACAGCCTCAAGGTTCCACCCTTCTTTTTGACAAAAAGTATTGGTGCTCCCCAAGGTGAAACACTTGGACGTATGTATCCTTTCTTTAACAATTCCTCCAACTGCATTTTTAATTCTTTTAACTCTGGTGTGCTCATTCTGTAAGGTTTTGTTGACACCGGGGTAGCTCTTGGCACTAAATCAATTGAGAAATATATCTCCCTTCTTGGTGGAAATCCGAGTATTTCTTGGAATACATCTTCAAATTCCCATAGTACCAAGAAATATTTGAGGCTTGGCCCCTTTGTATTATCTGGTTCTTCCACATGAGCTGCATAGAATTGACATCCCTTCCTAAAACATATTTTCAGTTGTAAGGCTGAAATATCCCTTCTAGAGATGGGTCTTGGAACTCCTTTCTGTTGCTCTGTCTTCCATTTCCATCAAGACATGTAAATGTCTTGTTATGACAATCTAGGACAACATGGTGCTTTTCCAACCAATCCATTCCAATAAGAATATCATAAGACCCCAATGTTATGGTATTTAGATCAACACTAGTACTCACACCATTAAGACTTATGGAACAACTTTTGACCATGTCATGGATTCGTCTTTTAGTTCCAGTGGCTAACTGAACCAATCTTGTTTTTCCAAGTTTACTTTTCTACATATGTAATATATCCACTATCTTAGGATCAATGTAGAAATGAATTTCTCTTGAATCAATCGAAATAGCAATAGGTTGATTTATGATCTTACCTTCCACCTCTATCATATGGGATTGGTACTCTACTTGTCTATCATCTAAAGATAAATAAATTCTTCCCATATCTTCAACTATTGTAGCCTCTTGGTTGTTGTGCACAATATTCACCCTCTCCTTCCTATGTGGGAAATCCTTGTATAGGTGATTTTCCTTGCATCCCTAGCATTGGATTGGTGGTCTTCCCCTTTTTCCCAAGGAATATTCTTCCTTGAAATCCCTCTTAGCATACTAATTTTGACAATTTTTATTAGGCTCATTCCTAGTGAAGGAAGGTTGGAATCCTTTCCTCCTCTGATCAGACAACTCATTCTTCTTGGCCTTCCAAGATTTTTGCAGAGAATCTCTTCCCTGGCCTTGCTCATACAGGTATTTATCCTTTCTGATGGCCTCATTCAAGGTCTTAGGTTGATCATACTTGATATTTTCCTTATAAAAGGTTGGCATTCCACTTAGAAATCTTTGTATTTTCACTTTCTCATCACCAATGAACCTGACATACTTTAACAATCCCAAGAACTTATTCTTGTACTTTTCCATAGTCATGCTTCCCATCCTGAGTTCAAATAACTCTTGAATTTTCTTGTCATAGAAATTCTCTGAGAGGTACTTGTTGTGTTGCTTATGTGTTTAGTATATTGAACTCATTAATTATCAATTTGGGATTCATAATCAATAGATTTACAAGACACCAATAAGAAAGGTAATTTCTATTGTCATGAGTATAGAATTAAACTAGATTATGCATGCTGGAAACAAATCAAAATAGCAAACTACAATGAACTTTGGTTGTCTTTCACAGAGAGGCTATCCACTCCATTATGGCACATGCAAGTATGATATGGAATTGGTTTGACAAATCAACTCTACTATCTAACCCAGAAAACTAACTATGCAATCCACACTTCTGAAAGGAAATCACACATCAATCATTAAAGCATAGCATGGGTAGTTCAACAGTCAATATGTTGGTTTTGTTGTGGTTCACAATGAACTTCACTAGTTCTTATCCAAATAGTTTTGACTATTGCTGCCAACATCTATGATCACTCAAGGAAATCAAATTCATGAGAATAGAAATAGGGCATATGCAAAAACAAAGCAAATAAAGATCTCTAAACAATTATATAATAGAAATCCTAGTCTAAGCTATACTGCTATCATCTAACAGAGTTAAAGCTTTAGCTAATTTAATGTTTACACTACTGGAAAACAAATGCTAATGCTAATCTACGAAGAGGATGACCTTTGTTGGGAAGTGTAAATACTAACCTTTTACAATGTCTATTGTAAACAGATATTTAGAAAAGAATAGAAAAGATACAATGGAAAATGCCCACATTACACAGAGATTTTTCCCCTGGAAACCTAAACCGAGAAAACCAACATATATTATATTCATACATTGTGTTACGTTGTTTACAATACAATATACATATAGGAGCCAGTGACATCCAAAAACCTAACCCAATAGAAATAGAAAACCATCAGCAAAAACCATGTGTCGAAAAAACCACCTAAATACATGACACATTTCCCGAGGTAGGTGTCACGTTTCCTGAGGCAGAAATTTTTTTTCGGGGGCGCTTCCCCTGGACCCCGATGCAGGGGGCTCCGCCCCCCTATACCCCCTGAGGGGGGGCCTAGCAGCCCCCCCTCTAACCCCCCTATACACCCGATGCATACACTTAGACACTACTACTCGTGCAAAGAATATAACACATACCCAACATTCTCCCACTTGTTGTTTTGTTTTCACACAGGGGGTTATAGGGTTACATAGTCAAAAATCTAGGGAAACAATGCCCTTGGATTCTCTACACCAAGAGAACTTCTCAATGCTCACAAATTTTGTTAATGAGTCTGCAACATTCTTCAAAGTGTCCACCTTTATCAGTGATACTTTCTTTTCCTCAATCATGTCTCTCACAAAGTGATATTGAACATTGATGCCAATAAATCAAATGATCACCAATTAATTTAGAATACACACAATGATCCTCTTTGATTCTTGTGAATCCAAGTCCCAGCATATAAGTATGAAATTTTTGATACCACATCCTTGATGATTGTTTTAAACCATACAAGGACTTTTTCATCTTGCATACCAACTCCTTCTTTCCTTTCACAGCATAACCTTCTGGTTGCTTCATAAATATTTCTTCTTCCAGATCCCCATGCAGGAATGTTGTCTTTACATCCATCTGTTCTACTTAAAAATCAAATGCAGTAGCAACAAATAACAAAAATCTTATAGAGGTTAACTTGGCAATAGGAGAAAAAATCTCACCAAAATCAATTCCCTCAACCTAGGAATAACCCTTTGCTACTAACCGAGCTTTGTGTTTCTCCACTTTTCCTTCTGCATTCAGCTTCTTTTTAAATACCCATTTGCTTCCAATGGGGTTTCTTCCAATTGGAAACTCCACTAGATCCCAAGCCTCATTCTTATCAAAAGATGCCATTTCTTCTTCCATGGCCCTTTTCCAAAGATTTCAATCCTCTGAATCCACTACCTCCCTGACAGTTCTAGGATCATCATCAGTAATAGACAAAGCAAAATTTGAACAAAAATTAGATGGACTATACCTTTCTGATATCCTTCTTTCTCGATCCGATCTCCTCAATATTGGAGTATGAGTATATTCTTCTTTTGATTCATGTTCTTCTGTAGAGTCCGCTTCATCATCCTTTAAATCAAACTCTATCTTCTCTAGTTTTTCCTTACTTGGTAGGACTTCCTTTTTAACAACATCCTTCATTTCTCTAAATACCACATCTCGAATATACACTACCTTCTTAGTTTCTAGGTTCCAAAGATTATAACCTTTGAGACCATCTTTATATCCAACAAAGATACATTTTTTATCCTTCTTATCCAACTTACTTTTGTTTTCCTTTGGAACATGAACATATGCATCGCAGCCAAATACCTTAAGATGTGTGAGAGAAGGTTCCTTACCAGTCCATACCTCTTGTGGAGTCTTGTCACCCAACGCTGATGAGGGTGATCTGTTGACTAGATAACATGCAGTACCCACTGCCTCTGCCCATAATTCTTGCCCTAACCTGACACCACTGAGCATGCACCTTTCTTTTTCCATCAGCATCCTGTTCATCCTTTCTACAACTCCATTCTGTTGAGGTGTATATGGAGTAGTATTCTACCTTGCTATACCACACTTCTTACAAAAATTTTCAAATTCATTCCTGTAGAAATCTCCACCATTATTTATTCTCAGCACCTTAATTATTTTCGCTGTTTGATTCTCAACAAGAGCCTTAAACTCTTTAAAGTTGTCAAAGACTTCAGATTTATTTCTGAGGAAATATATCCAAGTTTTCCTCGAGAAGTCATCTAT
>ML806791.1:277436-288497 GCA_009831015.1 Picea engelmannii | reverse complement strand
CTCACGTAACCATTCCCCCACCCTTAGAAAAAAGGGCAATTAGAATAGGAATACACACTTAGCCCCTCAGCCCCCTCTCTTATGGAATCATATCCCCCTATAACTCTAGTCATTGTCCATCTAACATCCAACGATGTGTTTATTATTAATAATGGTCAAAAAATTATATTTCTTGGGCATATTGGCCCATTAATAATTGTTTGGTCACTCAAGCCTCTCAGCATTGTAACAACACATTAAGGAAAATGGGGGTTCAAAATATGGAGTGTTACATTTGCGAGCTCAGGTGCTTTCTTTGTTCCAATGTTAACTTTATTGTTTTTGATTGGTTGTCCAACAAAAGGTAATTCGACTCCCGGTCCTTTTATGTCTCTTTGTCCTTCTGTTTCTGCGATGTTCACATTTCTAGGATAATCATCTTCATCAACATTGATGACGTAACAACACTACAATTTCTGAAGAGGTGCAGTCCATTCATCCTCTTCTTTCTCCAGAGGGAGGTTATGTACCTTCTCAAATACTCTTTGTTTTACAACTTGTAAAGATTGATCTACTATAGGGTATTGAATTTCAAATAAAAATGTAGCTACAAAGTTATGAGACATACCGTACCAATATACAATGGTGAGACACAACTTTTCTTGAAGATACCAATTGATAGGGGTTTTTTCCAAAGTGTTAATGAATTTACACACCCACTGATCTTAAGGAATGTTGTTGCATTCTTCCTCACAACTTCGCACATGGTCCTTCGGACAAATTTTACCTATGTAATATCTAACTTCACACCCTTCTACTTGTTCTAAAAAGTGTACTGTCATCAAAGTGCGACATTGCACCTAGTCCGTGATGTTCGTCTCATGTGTCCCCCACCATATTGTTGCCATTGATTTCAAGGATTCATATAGTGCCAATAGTCTTTGTTGTACTGGTACAATTTCTTCAAATTCCAATAAGAAAGTTTCTAAATGATTTAGACTATCAAATGTGGGAAAATTACTGATCTCTATGCCAATCCAGCGAACTTCCTTAGTCAATCTAGCACATCTCTTTGTAGAAACATCATACATTTTATTATTCCAATTCTCTAGTGCTTCTTCTGAATCTAATGAACATGTGTTGTCACTTCGCCAACTTGAATTCCCATCTGTTATAGGATTAATGTAATCTTGTTGTCTTACTGTCAATATATATATATATTACCTAGCTTGTATGTGCAGTATTCTTCTCTGATGGGTTTTTTGTATCTACAACCTTCATTAGGATCAAGAAGTGAAATGACCCTAAGGCCATCACCTTCAAATGTCATTCTTATTTTCTTTAAGTCAATAATAGTGGAGTTGTTAAAGGCCCAATCAATTCCTAACAACACAGGATAAGGACAACTATGATCAACTATCTCAATCACTTCAAAGTCTACAAACATCCTTACCCCGTTGAGTTTCACAGGGACATGCTCCATCCTTCTAAAGGGGCTTACTTCTTTCTCATTAGCCATCCTGAGCCTAGTAGGGTAATAAACCAACTTAGATTTTCCCATAAGTGCCCAAGTCTTCTTCATCATAACATTGAATTATGATCCTAAGTCTAGGACCATATAATCTATATCATAATCTCCAATTTGAGCATTAAGGTGTAGCTCCTTATTTGTCCTTCTCTATCTGGATACCTAATGTACTACATTATTTAGCAAAGGATCTATCTTGCCTATATCATACTGTCTGATCAAATTTTGTAGTTCTTGTATGGCTCTTTCATCCTCAATCAAATTAATGCAAGTACATAATAATTCCATAATCTTTATTACCTATTTTCCCTCTCTGGGTGAAGCAGACTGATCGAATGTCAGAGGCATTCCACATTCTCTCACTTATGGTTGTGTCTTTAATGATGAAGCATGATCTCTTCCAAATTATTTTCTTGCCTCTTCAAATGTTTTCTTTTCCTTCCTTGGATAAAACACTTGTGTCTTTTCTCCATCTCTTCTGACCCTTGATTCTTATGTTGTCTTCCTTGGGGTCAATCTATCTTCTCCTGTAACAATTCCTCCCCTAGTGATAAAAATGACTCTGGGATCCTCTTTGCAAGGTTCTACTGAGATTATTTGTACTTGCTGGTTTCCTCCTCATCTCTCCTAAATTTTAGTTAATAGTGCAGGACAATCTTCAATAACATGTTCAAATGAGTTGCAGTAGCTGCAAGTGGTACAAGGGTTCTGACAGGCCCTTTCTAAGTGACCTGGATGTGTGTAATTATAACAAATGATATGACCTTGACCTCAACCCATGCCTCCTCAATGTCTTCTTCCTCTAAATCCACCACGAGGGTTGAAGTTTCCTCTTCCTGGAGAGTTAAAATGCATAGTGTTTCCCTCTTGCTGCATCTCCCCTTGAATCCTATATGTATCTCTTGACCTTTCATGCAAGAGGTCATAAGCACTACAGTCCTTCTCACCATGCCCCACAGATTTACAGAATGTGCACTAAATATTTGAAGGTGTCTAAACATATTTTTTCATGTAATAGCATTCACTAGGGTGATGTCTATTTCTACATACCTCTCACCAAGGTAGAGTAACTTTCTTCAAAGGGATCAGAGCTCCAAAGGCCAAGTATTCATGAAATAGGGAACAATGCTCCTTATCATGGCCTTCTGAATTGCATATAATACACCATATATCTTCTCTTTTATCATTTCCCTTGTCTTTCTTCATATCTTCGAACTATAGAGACAAGCTAGTTAGCTGACTCAAAATTTGACTCATACATAAGATGGATTCTCCCATAGGGGCTGATTCTAGTTTCATGGTGATCTCCAATGCCTCAGCTTGTGAATCAACCTTATGTTGCATCAGAGGAACTCTCATGTGTGGTAGGAGGGAAGAAATGAACCATTCCTTGTTCTTCTCATCTAGAATCTAAAAAACCAAGTGCCCTGTGAAGGTCTTAAACCTTTGATTGAACTCCCACACAGGTTCAACTACTCTCTAATTGATTTCTTTCATTTCTATAATGCACTGTGAATCTGACTTGGGTTTCTTGAATTCTTCACTCAACACAAGAGATTCGTTTAGCATATCTACAAACTGCAATTAATGACAAGAAGAAATTGATTATTTTTATAGAGACAAGGATATCTAAATCTAGAACTCAAAGTAAACTATCATAAAATGCATCAAAAGTTTCCTAAATAGATCACATACCAATCTGCGATTCGATTCATCATTCTGAATGACCTTATTCCAACCATCCTGACAAAATTTGGCATACTCCAAAACCTCTTCTGCTGACATTGCATCTAAGTTTGCATCTGTTTTATCAAGAAATGTGGCCTGGGAATTGGCTTCTGCTCGCTCACACTTCATGCCAACATCAACACCATAAAACATTGTAACGACCCTAATTGGATACATGTTTAAAGATTATAAAGTAAAATTAATTAAAACAAATTAATTATGGTTAATTGAGTAATAATTCAAACTACAGATCACATTTAATGACCTGTGAAATAAAATTAAAAGATTAATGAAAAAAATGATATAAAAATGGTGGCGTATGCAGAGAGGGATAGTCATGGATCCCGAGAATATAAAACATTAACTCATGACGAAGGACGGAGGACGGAGGGTGGTTGAAGGAGTAAGTGCATGATTCGACAGGGAGGAATAAGGGACGGGAAGAGGGGGATGGGCGCACCATTTGAAGGGGATGGATACTCTGGACTGTGTGGCCTGAGAACTATTGTCTTTTGCCGTGAGCAGAGATTCTGCATTTGCTGTGAGCAGCGATTTTCTGAGCACTGTGGTATTGGCCGTGAGCTTGTGATATTTTGTGGACTGTTGGCTTGCTGTGAGCAAGGAACAGAGTGTTCTGGACTGTGACTTTTTATCAGGGGAGGCACCAAGTTGCTGGAGGTTTTGGGCATGGAGGGCCAGGATATCCGTAGATATCCTGGAGCTAGGTAGTTTTCCTAGTTGGCAGGGAGGACAGTAGTTTTGGGCAGTTATTTTCCTGTTTGTGGCAGGGTTGATCTATGTAGTAGGGAGCAGAAAGGCAGAAACAAAGCAAAGAGGCAACATAAATTAGCATCAGATCCAGGTACTTGTTAAGCTATGTATTTATTTTATACTGTAAATAATTTAGTATTTATTGATAAATCCAAGTTACTGAAGTTGATGTTATAAAAGTCAACATCATGTTATGAAGTTTTGTTTCAGTTTACTTTCTTAAAATGTTTAGGAAACTTAATGATGTTTAGTAATATATGGTCATTACATATGGTATCAAAGCGTCTTAGTTCAAAATCTGGGCCTAAGGGCCAAAATCCCAAACGATTAACTCCAACCACGCTTAACCTATAAGAAACACACGTTCAGTTTGACTAAATAGGACTGATACAGTGTGGTATCCAAGAAATTAAGCATGAAATGAGAACTGATAACTTAATTTTATTTGAGCAATGCTTGTCAATGAAGTTTCAGGTAGAATAGACACCCGAAATCGATAAAAATGTTGTGGGAAACTTTTGTTTAAGGCTTGAAGTTGGTAGGAATTAATAACTACACGAAATGTAAAAAAATAAAATGAAAAGGACATTTGTAAGACCTTGGGAAGGCCTACTTCATTCCAAACTTACCTTAATGAGGAACTGCCAATGCACAGTTGGACAAAGAAAATTTAGAAGACTTGTATTGCGCGGGAACAGTGTAAACTGGTTGCCTGTATTAACCTCGGTGAATTTTAAATAATGTAAAATCTCTTGAACAATAGACCAATATAAATGTTAAACCATGCCAAGGGAACGGACTATTACACAGGAGAATGGATCTGAGCCATCATATCTCACATAGAAATCCCCTCAGCTGTTAGATCACCAGAAGTTGCGCATGGTTTAAGTCCTAATGTGCAGAGGGGGAGCCCACAGAAAAGGAGACTGACAGCCATCGGATCTCACATAGAAAACCCGTCAGCCATAGGATCGGGAGGACATGCATGGAGTTTAGCCTCTAGAGGGGGAGCATGTAGGAGAAATGATCTGAGCCATCTGATCCTAGATCACGACCCCAACAACCGTCAGATCTGTGGAAGTTGCACGATGTTTAGCAGTCGGGATATTGGCCATCGAGAAATCAGAGTTCTCGAGGTCATGTGCATTGGGACACCAATCATCGCAATATCCCGACAGGGATTTGGACCGTTCGTTGGGTGAGGACAAGTGGCGGTGATCAGTGCCATCGGTGTTGGTGCATCGGGAAATCAACGTTACCATGGACAAGAGATCAGGAAATATCGGTTGAAAATCCCGACGAGATCTGAGCCATCCATTCACACGGGACAGGTGTCAGGGATCGAACGAAAGTCACAGATCGGGAAATCGGAGTTCCTGAGGAAAAGGAATTTAGGACATCGTAAGTCCCGAAACCCCGAGAGTAAATCCAGACTGTCCATCTGCAAGGATAGGTGGAAGAGGATCGGGCACCGTCGGAGTTTTGTTCATCGGAGAATCGGGGATTCCGGTGACAAGCGGTTTATGCATTGAGAATTTGTGATCCACGATATCTCGACAGGAGTTTTGAACCATCCATTGGTGAGGATGCGTGGCGAGAGATCCCGGAGAGTCAGGGTTCGGCATATCGAAGTTTCTGGAGTCGTGAAACTCTTGCATAATGGAATCGCGATACGTGATTTCCCGATACAATCAAGGTCGTCCATCTGAGGGACAGGTGGCAACCAAAAAGAACCATCGGTGGTTGGCCCCATCAAGAATCAGCGTATCAGGGATTTCATGGACACGAAACCCTTGCATTATGAAACCACGATATGTGAATTCTCGACAATGTCATAGCCGTTGATCTAAGGGACGCATGTTCGAGGATCTGAAAGAGTTCAGGATTTCGACATTTTGGGTTTCCCGCATATGAAGGAATCACAACCGGAGAAGTCGCGAAACCCTGAAACGTGACGGATCCCACAACCATAGAGTTTAAGTGAGGACAAGTGTCGGAAGGCCCAACCTTGCCGGGAGTTAGCAACAGGTGGCATCAGAGATCGGAGGATCGGGGATCCTAAGGACGTAAGTCCTACACCTTTCAGTTTTGTGAAGTCTAAAATCCCGATAAGGGATAAGACTACGGTCACAAGATGAGGTCATGTGGATCACGAGCATAGCTTAAAAGGGGCTAATGCATTAGGAGCTCATCGGGGATCGGGGGATCGGGAATCCTAAGGACGTGCGCACGTTGACATCACAAACGTTGAAACCTCGAATCCCGATAGGGTGATACAAGGCCACGGTCACAGAAGCAGGTCATATGGACCAAGCTCATAGCAAAGGGGCTAACGAAGAAGAGAACCCATCGGGAAAGTTGAGCACTAAATCTCGATAGGAAGGTATATGGTAATGGTCATGTGAGCATGGTCATATAGACCAAGGTATAGTCAGTAAGGGGCTAGCTCTTAGAAACTAAGCCCATCGCGAATTCTAGAATTGGAGAGGTAAGGGGATCGTGACAGCGAAAAGTCCAAAACCCTGAACTCCGATACAGAGTCGGGAATAAGTCACGGTAGGTGCAGAAGCCATGACGAGGGAAGATAAGGCCTGTAGATTGGGACATTTGACAGTGAATCCTGGGAGAATCTAAAGGGGCCGCTTTAGATCAGATGAGTGGAATGTGAACGATCCTATATACCCATAAAACTAGATATATTTACACGTATAACAACATACATGCACAGACAAATAAATTTATATAGATAAACGAAATAAATTGAAAGCAAAATACCAAAGTTTGTACAAAGTGAGAATTACAGGCAAATCATTTTGTCTGAAAGAGGAAATCACCATTCATTACCACATCGTAAGGATGGTTGGTGCAATTTCTTAATTCAAATAACCCCGCGTTCTTGATGAAGGTACTAAAACTATGCACAACTAGCGGACTGAATCGTACCTCTTACCATAGTTGAGGGTGAGCTTCGCAATGTGTACAGACAGGGGGTTGATTCCCAATATTTTAGAGAGACTGGACTCCAGGTCCTAGATCTTGTCAGTGGCCACCTTAATATACTCGATTTTTGCAAAACAAATTGGAGCATATACAGCATTAACCAGCTCTAGTGAAGTGCTCAGAATGATGGTGAGGATGTGAGCCATGGCAAGAGAGATTCTGGAAACCTCTGAGTAGAGCAGAGGCAGAGCTATGACAGACAAAGACTGATGCGAGGCAAGTCCCAGCGGATGAGAAAGTGGGACAGAGGAAGGGCGCGTAGAGAATTGAAAGGCTAACAGATGTAAAAATTGGGGCTAGGTACGAGGGAGCTTATGAAAGCCGGACGAGCACGTGGAACCCATGCGTGCACGAACCCTGGGGTATACACCCAATTATTGTATATATATAATATGAAGTGTTAAAAATAATTCAAGTAAATAAAAACAAAGGTCATATTAATTAAATTAATCAAAGGATAAATAGTTTGAATTCGTGTAATATGATTTTAAATTAATCATTTTAATAAGAGTAAGGTTAATCTATCTTAAGGTTGATTAATGATGTTGAGGCTCAGACAAGCGGGAAGGAGGTGGCATATGCACTAGGAAGGGACGAGTGAAGCACAAGGTTAACAGGATAAGGGACCCAATAATCCTTCTTGCAAGGGTAAAGAAACCAAGCTTAGATGCTTCAACCTAACCCAAACCTAGCCAATTCCCCTGATGGAGTAATGTATGTTTACAGACAAGTAAAGAAAACTTACACCTAACCCTGTTTCTAAGTTTAAGTAGCACCAATTTGAAACATCCTTGAACTCACTCAGATAAATTTGGGATGATCCAGGTTAAGTCATATAAGATGGCCAGGACTCGAAGGGGTCAAGGAAGGGGAGCATCATCACGGGCACCACCGACACCACTAGCACCACCACCACCATCGCCCAAACTAGCCCTCATATTGCGCTCGTTGGAGGCCATTAATGAGACTTTAAAGGGGCACCAACCAGCAGGGACTGAAGTGGAACCCCCACCATCTGGAACAGGTAATCCAGAAGCATCAAGGAACTCAAGGGGAGAATTTCCACCTGAAGACATCACGCGAGAATTGCAGAAGATCAAACTTCTGGAGTTTGCCGGAGGTCGCGCCAGTGAACGCGCGAAAGCATGGTTGGAAGGCATGACCAGGTGTTTTGCCTTAAGGGACTATGCATCCAATTCAAAAGAAAAGATTGTAATTTTCTAGTTAAGAGATAGTGCTTTGAACTGGTGGGGCAACTTAGAAAGACAACTACACCTTACTCGAGACACAGTATCTTGGGAACTCTTCGAGGAGAAGTTCCGAAGGAAATACCTGCCAACTTATTACGAGGAACAACAAGTAGGGGCATTTCATGCCTTAGTACAAGGAAACAAGACTGTGGAAGAATACGAGATCAGGTTTATGGAACTGGTCAAGTATGTTTCATATATGGAAAGTGACCAACGACATGCAGAACGCTTTGTTTATGGATTGAACCCGAAGATAAGAGCTATGGTGCGAATGTGGAAACCGTCTTCAGTAGCGGAGGCGGCAGAAAGTGTGCATTACATGGAAGAACACATGAACTTAATAGGGGGTACAAGGTAGACATTTCCACATCACCCTGGATTCGTAGGAAAGACCCCGAGGACATATCATAGGGGAGGGGGCTCAATGCCACCACCTTATGGTAACAAATTTGTGCCAAGGACAGTAGCTATAGGGGTTTCAATGGAAATTAGTGCAACACCTCGTTCATCGCCAACGGTGCAGACAGGTCCACGACCATCTCAAGGAACAGCTAGTAGGGGCAGGGGTTCCAGGGGAAGGAACTCGTTTAGGAATCAGTCACATAACAGTGCACCGGTTCAATCTCGTATTGCCTGTTGGAGATGTGAAGGACCCCATTACGAACGGGACTACCCAGAGTTACAATCAGGGTTTGTACATAGAGATGGAAAGGCACCAATGGGGAGGTCAAATAGAAACCATCATATTTACACAACAGTTAACAACCGCCAGGCCGAACATCAATCCACAGTAGTAGAATCCTCAAGTACGTTAAATCATGTTAATGTTAAGATTTTGTTTGATTCTGGTGTGACAGATAGTTTCATTTCACCATCTGCATTAGAAAAGAGTGGGTTGGAAGCCTATGAGCACGATGACTTTAAACAGGTCGAGATGGCTTCGGGGGAAAAACAAGCTATAGGACCTAGTGTCGATAATTATGTAGTAGACCTAGGAGTGTGCACTACCAAGTTGAAGGTATACGTCACTGCTCTTGGAGCATATGACTTAATCATTGGAATGGATTGGTTAGCAGCTCATCGAGCTTTGGTAGATTTTTTCGCAAAGAAGGTGCTTTGTATTGATGATGAAGGAAGACCAGTAGAGATCCAAGGTGTACAAAGAAAAGTATCATTACGCTTTATATCAACTATGAAGGTCAAGAGATGCTTGAGACAAGGGTGTCAACTGTATGTAGTGGAAGCAGTGGGTGAAAGGAAAGGACCCTCATTAGATCAGTATCAGGTATTGTCAGAATTTCCAAATGTTTTCCCGAACAAGTTACCAGGATTACCTCCTGAAAGGGATCTTGATTTTACTATTGAGCTTAAACCTGGTGCAGAACCAATATCCAAGACTCCGTATCGAATGACAGCGATGGAACTTTGTGAATTGCAAATGCAGTTGAAGGAGATACTAGACTTAGGGCTAGTAAGGCCTAGTGTCTCACCTTGGGGTGCACCAGTAATTTTTGTAAAGAAGAAGGATGGATCCTTACGACTATGTATGGAATATAGGGAATTGAACCGTGCTACAGTGAAAAATAGGTACCCAATGCCACGAATAGATGACGTCTTCGATCAGATGAAAGGAGCAGCGGTATTCTCAAAGATCGATTTGCGATCTGGATATCATCAATTAAGGATTAAGGAAGGTGATATCCCAAAAAATTCCTTTCGAACTCGGTTTGAACATTATGAGTTTGTTGTAGTACCTTTCAGATTGACCAATGTGCCAACAGTATTCATGAGCCTCATGAACAGCGTATTCCGGAAGTACTTAGATCATTTTGTACAAGTTTTTCTGGATGACATTCTCATCTATTTCAGGAATGAAAGAGAACATGAGGAACACTTGCGAATCGTGTTGTCTTGCCTTAGGGAGAACAAATTGTATGGGAAGCTATCGAAATGTTCCTTCTTCCAGAAAGAGATCCACTATTTAGGTCATATCATTTCAGGCAAAGGAATCTCAGTGGACCCAAAAAAGGTAAAGGCCATTATGGAATGGCCAATGCCGAAAAATGCACATGAGGTGAGAAGCTTCATGGGGCTAGTAGGTTATTACCATAGATTTGTGGAAGGATTCTCAAAAATAGAGAAACCCATCACCACTTTGCAATGAAAGGGGGTCAGGTATGAATGGACAGAAGAATGTGATAATGCATTCAGAGAGCTTAAGAGATTACTAACTAGTGCGCCAATTCTACGAGTGCCAGATATGGAAAAGGACTTCATGGTCTGCACGATGCCTTGAAACAAGGATTGGGGGTCGTGCTAATGCAGGATGGAGGAGTGATAGCTTATGCATCAAGGAAGTTGAAGAAGCACGAAGAGTTATATGCGACTCACGATTTAGAGTTGGTAGCTATGATGCTAGCTCTGAAACTTTGGAGGCACTATCTTGTGGGGCGAAATTTTGAACTCAAAACGAACCATCAAAGCTTAAAACATCTCTTCACTCAAAGAGACCTGAATGCCAGGCAAAGGCGATGGAGTGAGTTTATGAGTGAGTATGATTTTGGTAT
Organism: Picea engelmannii; assembly: GCA_009831015.1. Classification (NCBI taxonomy): domain Eukaryota; kingdom Viridiplantae; phylum Streptophyta; class Pinopsida; order Pinales; family Pinaceae; genus Picea; species Picea engelmannii. The sequence continues at coordinate 277,674 of ML806791.1, read as the reverse complement.
TTCATACATAAAGGGAAAGGAAAATGTGGTCGCAGATGCCTTGAGTAGGAGACCACATATCTTTTCCTTGGTGACCTTAAAGGTCAGTCTGAGGAAACATGTGTTGGCACAACTACTAGGAGACAGTTGGTATTTAAAGGTTACTTCAAACCTCCAGAGCAGGAGACAGTTAGAACCAAAGTATGAAGGATATAATCTAGAAACAGATGGATTGTTAAGATATCGAGGAAGGATGTAT
>ML806791.1:195354-241368 GCA_009831015.1 Picea engelmannii | reverse complement strand
TATATATATATATATATATATATATATATATAGAGAGAGAGAGAGAGAGAGAGAGAGAGAGAGAGAGAGAGAGAGAGAGAGGCATTCATTTTGATAGAGACCATAATTTTTTTAGTTTCCAAGCACAACGACAACTGCAGTGATTTGTTAAAATCGAATCTCCAGATATTGTAAACAAGTTTTACCATTGACATCATGAATTCAAATCTCTAGATTGAACATAGATTTATAAAACACACGAAGATATAATAATTTAACTTATGATTAATTAATATCTAACAAATTCAATATCAATGTCAAATCGGTAAATGCAATTTACAATGAATGGAGGAAATTCGAAGTTCTGGGTTGCAATTAAATTCGGTAGCATTCATAACAAATATTTGTTTAGAGAAGAAGATATATGATTCTACAACGATGTCAAAATTCTAATACACAAATTTACTCAGTGATTTGTCTCATGGTTTAAATTTACTGTGACTTGGCCACGAGGGCCTAGCCCTGTGGCCAAGCCATTAGCTTTCCCACGGCTTGGCCACAAGGCTAGGCCCCCATGGCCAAGTCATATTCCATTGGACTGTGGCTTGGCCGAGGGAGCCTAGCCCTGTGGCCAAGCCGTTGGCGTGCCCACGGCTTGGCCACAAAGGCTGCCACCTAAAGCTACATTTTAATTTAAAAATTAAAATTAAATTGAATGTTACAATCTACAGATTAAAATTAACATTAAAAAAATAAATTTACAGTTACTTACCTCAGCTCGTCGAACGCCTGCAAACACTCACGAACGCTCACCTGAAGCTCGACCCGCCAAATGCCCAACCGCCCACAGAAACACCCACAGGAATGCCCGCCAATGCTCACAAACACTCATAAGCACTCACAAACACTCACAAATGCTCACAACGCGCCAACACTCACGAAATCTCACAAACACCAAAAGGTTAGAAAAGTGTTTGAACATTGAAGTGTGGTTGATATATAAACTTTCTTTTGGCCGAAATATGTTTCAGCCGAAAGATGTTTCGGCCAAAAGATGTTTTGGTCGAAATATCTTTTGGACAAAAGTATATTGCCGGTTGGAAAAAATATGTCCGACTAAATATTAACACGGAAATCAAGGATACCATCATTGTACCGTTCGATTTGACATTCCACCTTTCGACCAAAAAATACTATTATTTCGGCCGAAAAAATGTTTTTCAGAATTTTGTAGACCAGATTGTCACGAAAGTGTTACCTACCTCTGTGATTTCACCCGATTACTTCCTTTTTGGACTGAATTGACTAAGAAGAAAATTGCCTTGTGTAATTTGACTTTGGTTGTTCTGACTTGCTTTGGTTTCGACTTCAACTTCGGGTTCGATATTCAACTTTTTCTATTTCGAATTCTTCTACTTATCTGACTTCCACCTTCAACTTTTTCTACTTATCTGACTTCTACCTTCAACTTCTTCGACCTCTTCGATTTCAACCTTCGATTTCGACTCCTGATTTCTTTGACTCCGACTTTAGACTTTTTCAACTTCTTCAAATTCAACTTCGTGTTGAGATGTTTATACTAGACTTCTTGATATCTATTGCATTTTAATGAAAAACTTAACCTTGATCTTTTCTCCTTTCATTTAGATAGTCGTCTTGACGCATTTAATTGTTTGGACTTGACTTAGGGTTTGACTAGTCGAGACTTTTCTTGTTGAGAATTTTATACCAGACTTATTAACATCTAATTGATTCTTTTGTATCAATTCCAACAAATCCATTCCCAACATTGACCATATTGGTCATCTTTGTCATCAATTCCTACCCCATAATACTAGGTCCAACATGTTGTAGGTTTTATTCCTTCATTTTGTTGGATAATAAAAAGGAAGGACCTGGCGATTTCTCTGGTGGACTTAGCCCACACTCGATGAAACATGCATATATGTGTCTCTATTTATGCGTTTGTCTTATTTTATTGCTTCGTGGTCCTCTTTTCCTATCACTCCCCCTTGGTGTTGCTTGAGAAACGCATGAGCTTCTTCACCTCTGAATTGCATGGTGGGCATCAGGAGCTATAGCATTATGGGAAATACTGAAGGAGATAAGGAAATGGGTTGTTGTCCTTGTAGCTATATTATTCTCTTATATGAATTGAATTTATCTACACAACATTGAACGTTCTCTCTAAAATATGTTACTTTTGGAACACAACTAGCAAGGGCTATCCTTGAGGTCCAAACCTAGTCTGTATTTTACTCAATAGGAGGGAGAGCCTTATAGTACTTGTAAGCTCGTGATGACAGGAACTCTTGATCTTTTTTTCTGAGCATATGTAGTGTATCCCCATAATACAATTCCCTTCTCTTACTTGACATTATTTACACTATTTTTCTAGCCTTGGAAATAGTGGGTGCTACTGTCGATATTTACAGCTTGGCATATTAGTTCTTATTTAATTTTCCATGTATTTCTCTAATGGTTAATCATCATAGTTCTTATTTCAAAGTTGGATTGCATAACAATAATTTTGAATTTATTTCAAGGTTTACAAAATCTTCGCCACTATAATAATGACATTTTCTTCACACAAGTGGTGGCTAATGTGGAGGAAATAAATGTGATGGGAACTAGTGATGTGATGCCATGGAAGATATAAAATGGTTAATTATGGAAGAGTGAAATGAGGATTAGAAAGTGCATTATGTAGAATGTGGGATTGCTAGTGCAGGAAACAAAACATGGGGAATGGAGAAATGTGAAAGGGACTTACTCCCACATCTGCAATGAGAGAAATGGCTAAGTATGGGACAGGGTCATTTTGTGGGTCGTGAAAGTGGGAGAGTCATTTTGTAAAAGATGAGACTGCGGGTCTACGGGAATGCGGGAAACAAGAAGGGGTAAGTGGAATAGGAAGTTGGCCCACATCTACATTTCGAGAAATGGATAAGTATGAAAAAGGTAAAACAACCATTTTGGAGAATGTGGAAAAAGAGGTGCAAATTTACGGTACTGCGATTGCGAGTTTGTGGACCTAGGGACATGTGGGTCTAAGACATGTTGTACTCCCGCATCACTCGAAAAAATTACTAAGTGTTGGAAATTATGAAAGAAGGAAAAGAGACTAAGTATAAGTACACGGTTTTACAGGTATGGAAACCTAAGAATTCGATGGTAGTGTGACCCGCAACTTAGATTTGAAAACAAAACAAAAAAGACTAAGTAAGGAAATTTAACAATCAAAGGAAAAAGAATAAAGATGAGCGTGTATATACAATTGTTGATCAATGAAGGTGGATCAATAGTTATATGCTCAACATTTACCCCCCTCCATTTGAATTTGAGTGTTTGATCCTTTACGTGTGAGATTTGACCTTTGTGAAATACCTTGATCTCAAACAATGTGTTTGTGAACTAGTTTCCTTGCAACATTAGGGGATTTCAAGCTTGGAATAGATGGAAATGAGGTAGGTCTATCATCCAAATTGCAATGTAATGAAGGTCGACCTGACATCCTTTTGTTATCCTTCATATTGTATGTTTTTTTCATGCCTGAAAAAAGTGGTAGTCGATGTTCCTCTTTTCCTCCAAACTCTAGCTTATTTCAATTTTATTGTGGTTTTCAGCCATGAATCCTAGATCTATCCATTATTTGTTAATGTAAACACTAAATGAAAAGGAGAAAACTCATTTGATTTCTTGTATGCATTTGAGTTTGAGTATATATTCTATATCCTGTTATTTTTTGTGATATTTTACACTCTATAATTCAATGTTTTATCACAAGTCTCCCACCCATGCTTATTTATATGTGACTTTTTCTTCACTTGAGTTTTTAGTCTATGACCTTATACCCCTAGCTTTGTCTATTTATATTATGGGAAATGAAAGGCCTCAAATCCATTCCTCTTTTCAATTTCCTTGCTAAGTTATTGACCTAACCATAGCTCATCCCTATAGCACCGTTTTCATATGGGTGATTATTTTTTGGTTATGGTAATGTGGTGTTTCAAAGTCTCTATGACCAACACTTGCACAATATTCATATAACTCAATTTTTTATCATTTTGAGTTGGTATGACAATAGAGTTTTCCTTTGATGTCATAAGTGAAGGCCATGATAGAATAAATATTGAGTTGTCCATATTGATTATATGTTATCTAAGATTTTGGTTGATAGTAAATGTTGGTCCTATAGTGGTTTTTATTACTTCTATGCAATAAACCTAATCTTAGTTAGTTGGTATTGTTGTTAAATTTGATATTTCTATTTTATAATGAGTATGCTATACATGGAGTATTTGGGATATTTTGCTATCCATAAAATATGCTACAACCATATTTTTTACCCATTATATTGACTCGAAGTTTATTTTATTTAAACTATCTTATGGAAGGTTATACACATCTCTTTCTTTATTATGTATGCAAAGAGTACTAGTTATATATATATATATATAATCCAAATCAGGAACTCAAAATAATAATCTTACTAAAATCTTATCATATGTCCAACAAACTCATCCTTCACTTCTCTTTGAGACATGGCTTTAACACAAATATATGAACCATAACTGAATTAAAAGATATAAACTCAACCTAATACAATAGTTTATAGTAAATCATCACCACTAATATTAATATAAATATATTGCCACTAATATAAATATAAATATAACATCAACCATATACAATAACTTATAATAGACCATGGCCATTAATATATTTTTTAATCCATTTATGCATCACATTTTTATGTTAAGCCATGTCTAAAAGAGAAGTAAAGGCTCAAACTTATGTTAAGCCATGTTTGAAAGAGAAGTAAAGGCTCATATTGTTTGAGATATGATCATATTTTATCAACAATATGATGTTGAGTGCCTCGTTACCTGTAGCTTAAATTTTCATTTCATATAAAAGAATATGTTCAGTGTCATAATCATTGTTGGGGAAAAGCTAAAAGGAGTAAGTTTGATTCCCTTGTCTCTTTTTATAGCGACAACTTGTAACATACAAATATCATTGTAGCTTAACATTAGGCATTGCATACATTCATGGTTGAAGGTTGAGGTTTAGTTATGTTTTCTTTATTCAAATTCAAGTATGTCGATGTTATATTTTAGGTAGATGTTATATTTTTTGGAATGATTAAATCATTTTTATTATTAATGACAATTTTATTAAGATAAACTTTAAAAGTGAATTTAAATCTCAAAATTGATTATGAAGATTCGGTATATGATAATGTGTAAAACATCATTATTACATGCAAATTTAACATGATTTAAATGAAAATGATAATTTTCATTTCAAAGAGTGACTCAATTTTTTTTATGTAAAAATACAAAATGAAGTATTATATATATTTTAAATTATAGAATTTTTTTATATAAATAAAATATTAAAAATATATACAAATATTTGTATTATAACAAAGTAAATATATATAAATAAATTTCAAAATATTTATAAAATTTTGAAATTGCTTTATCAATCTAAAATATCTTTTGTTCATTTGAACATACAAACTATATATAAATATGACATCAAAATACATATATCTATTATATAGATATTATATTAAGATAAAAAAGATAAAAAAATTTAAAACATGAATGAATTAAAACATTGTAAAAAAAATGTTGTATAAATATTAATTTGATTATTTTATTGGGAATTAAAATGTTATTGTCAATTATATAATTTATAAATAAAAATTATGAATTCCACTATTTTATCTATAATTAAAATAATTAAAAATTTGAAATATAATATCTAAACATAAATAAAATTTGATAAGAAAAAGTATAAGCATAAAATTGAGTTTTTCATTTTATTAAATTTTATAAAAAGTTATAAGATAATAAAGCCAAAAATATATATATCAAAATACACAACAAGATGTCCTCCTAAGCCTCATTTTCTTATAATAAATACACAAAAAATTATAAAATAATAAAACCAAAAATATATATCAAAATACACAATCAGGATGATCTCCTCCTGAGCCTCATTTTATTAAATTTTATAAAATGTTATAAGATAACAAAGCCAAAAAAATATATCAAAATACACAACCAGGATGATCTCCTCCTGAGCCTCCAAAGAAGATATGTTTACCATATTGATTGTCATCAGGAATTGAGACATCATAACATTGTGGTCTCTCTGCAATCCTGTTTCCACGGATATTAATTGGCACTCCATGGTTATTGAAAATTTTGATGTCCCTTACATGTGCACTACGACCGAAGCCTCCGGAGGGGAAGCGACCACTACCCATGTCTGTTTTAGTGAACGGTGATCCTTTTGTTCCATAATGAGCAACTTCGCCTCCAAAATCCACCCTATTGGCATTCTTCTGAAGATTTTTAAACAATGAACCGGGCCACCAACCTATAAGTTCGTTTTTTATATATAAATTCCATCTGATTCCATTACTCGACATCTCCTGTATATACATACAATAAAATTCAACAAATCATTTTCTCTTAAGAAAACCAAGATATAAAATATATATTTTTCTATTGAAAAGAGAGGGGTCACTTACTTTAATAAGCTTTATAATGATTTGTCGTTGTTCCCCATTATATTTAGACACGGGTTTCAACGGTTTACCTGGATATATTTTAGCACCAGGTGCTAACACGAATCCAGGGCAATTTGTGTTGTAACAACCTGTGTTCTGGTACCCATCGGCCTACATCAAATATAGTAGATGGTTATATTTAAATAATTTTTTTTAATATAGATAGAAGAAAAGAAGTTGTGCATTCTTTCTGCATAACATCTTATTAATATAAATTTATTTAACATCTAATGAAACTTGAGATATCTGAAACTTAAGTATAAAATTCAAATGAATCCTAAAAGCAATCTACATCACGTCTATTTAAACAATAACTATTTACTAACAAAATAATATATCTTAAACAATTCAACTAAAACAACCTACAACACTTGTATTTAAACAACAACTATTTACTTAAAAATTTAATATATCTACTTACCGTCCAATATACGAAAAACCGTGTCTGCATACCAGGATTCATTATTGGATTCACCTACAGTGATCATTGAAAAAATATATATATAGTTAACAATTGGTTATAGATTTTATTAATTTCAATTTAACATAATTATTGTCAAAACAACATTGTTAAAATAATATTTAGCTTTCAATCCTTTTATAATGTAAAAATATTTTTATTATTTATACTTACTATCCATCCAACCTCCATGGTTTCTAACGGTTGAGGACCATTTGTGACCCAAATTTGAGCCAGACTGAATACACCATTATCATCAGTGACTACATATGGTTGCCATACGTTCAGCCCTCCACTTGCTCCATTGATTGGCTCATTAGTTACGAATGATGCAACGGCGTGCTTTTAAAACCAAAGCAACAACAACAACATATGAAAGGTTCATTTCAAAAAGGACTGGTTAAATTTCTTAAATTTAAGATAACATTACAAAGGAAGAATAAATCATATCACATTTTTATCATATATTCATAATAAGTTTTTAGACATCTTTAATCACACTGTAAATTAATCTTACTAAATCAATGATTATAACAAAGTCAACATTTGACTTTTCTTTTATACTACCTTCCAGCAAAGTCAACAGGAACAGCAAAGTCAACAATTGAAGTCAACATGAACAGCAAAGTCAATAATTAATTTTGACTTTACTTTGCTCCATTATTTTCCATTACTTAAACCTCCAATCAATTTCATTTCTCAAACTTAATATACAGTACCTCCCTGTCATTAAACATTGCATAATAATAAAATAGCAATACCTCATGCTGTGCACCATCCGCAGTTAGATTTACATCATTCCCCATTGGAGTTGACTGTCTAATGCTTTTTCTTTTACTTATAAAGCTGGTCACAGATCCCGCCCTTTCTACATGTTCACGTTTTGTTTCCATAACTGCCACTGTGCCTTCTGGACATTCTGTCTGAACATCATAGCTTGAAAAATTTAGTCCCGACTTCGTATTTCCATCATCCCTAGTTTCTATGGATTGTTGCTCTGACCCCTTCAACAAACAAACATGCATAAAGTCAGATTATATTTTTTAATTGTGTAAAGGAAGCAAAGTGCTCCCGAACTGAGCGGTCTGAAAGTTATTCAAAATACATTAATATTTGGTTCTAATTTTTACTTGCCTGCAGAGATATTTGATCAGTGAATGATACACAGAGAATGGTATCTCCATATTCATTCTGCAGGACAAAAAATATTATCAGAAGATTGTATATAATACAACCATATGAGATAGAAATATAAAAAAATTTAGAGATGTAATTAAATTCGAAATTGCTTACCTGAAATCTGTGCACTGCAGGAGGATTGATGTAATTGACATATTCATCAATGGTCATGTTACGCACGTCACTAGCAGATGCGACAGTAGTAAGAAACAACAACAGTAAAAAACTGAGAGTCCATTGAGAATCCAGAGAAGTCATTGTCATGCTTACTGAGAAACTTTTGTTACAGATCGGCGTACTGATAAACTTTTGTTACAGTGCGCTTCTGAAGGGCTAGAGAAAATCTTTGCAAAACTATGGGAGCCCGAAAATGTTTATAAAGCCTCTAAACCGATGTGTCCGTCAAATTGTTATCTTCCAACTAATTAACTATCTTTCCTGCATTATTAGTGGGCTACAGTGGAGAAAATCTCTGCATGGTCTTTTAACACATAACCAATAAACTATGAAAGCCAGAAAATGTTTATAAACCGTTTAAACCCATGTGTCCGTCATATTGCTAGTATCTATATTTATCTTCCAACTAATCAACTATCGTTTCCCATTATCAATGGGCTACAGTGCGCTTCTAAAGGGCCAGCCAATAAACTACGAGACCCTGAAAATATTTATAAAGCGTCTAAACCGCTATGGAGGTCAACTGTATTTTCCATTTCTGGCATATCCATTCGGATTTCATTGCGACGTTCTGTTCAGTATGTGGTTTTTAGCCAGGTTTTTTTCCGTATTTCCTTGGATTTGTAGCCAGGGTTTTTTCCGTATTTCCTTGGATTTTTATGACTTCAAAAGAGTTACCTTCCAATGTGTGGAAAGCAATTTGATGTTCAACTTCATAAAAAAGGTTAGAGTGAAATATCGTCCTTTAACTAAAATATAAACATGATAAGTCTTCACGAGTGCCCTTAATTACATTTTTCCATAAAACTTCGAAAATAGATCCTGAATCCGTTATTCATCAACAACAAATTACACCAATGCATTTCTTAAAGAGAAACGAAAACCATTGTAAGCACTCGAGGATATGAAAATTAACCAGCATAGAGGGATAAAGTCGAGATAGAAAGTCCATCTTCTTCATTAATGTCTCACATATCTTCTCATAAATTCAAAGTTCTTTTACATTGAGTATCTATATTTCTTTGTTTACTTCTCTATAGCTTTTACTTGATTGAACAATGGTCTCATAATGAGGGTCTGCATGTCAATGATTCCTTTAACGCATGCATCACCCACTCTTGGTCCCCCATCATCTCAGTGGGAGTGATACCTTGTTCCATAACCAATTTCAATAGAATTTCCAAAGGATTTCATTATACCAAAAATTATTTGATTTGTAGGAAATTTTATGAGAATTATAAAACAGATCACTCTTTCAATATCACAAAATCCATAGTTGATAATCTAGGGAAGTATATGACTCCTCCAATACCACATACTCCAGCATTGTTTGACAAGCACCTTAAAAAACCACCCATGGTCAAGATTTGTCTACCCCATTTACACCTAATTGTCTTGGCCTTTGGAGCAAGTTTAATTCCTTCATATGCAAACTTCATTTGATGTTGCACTTGAAAATGATGAATCTCCTTATCTTCCAAAATGCTTGCATTCCTAGCTAAAGGGACAATACATGGTACTATCAAGGGAATGACTATATTGTTTGAGAGCTCTCTCATCCAACCATTTCTTCATGCATTTAAACAAAGAATCCTCATCCCACGTACCCTTACCATTTCTTCATGCATTTCAATAAAGAGTCCTCATCCCACATACCCTTACCTTATTCACTACTACAATTTTACAACAACAATTATTTTTTCTTGATAGCTAGCATCTAGAGGTGATTGGTAGTTGGTTTAACTTGGTAATAGACTATTATATGCATTGAATTATTTATTTTCTCACACGGGTTAACCTATTACCTTGCAAACCAACCACGACCTTTCCGCCTTCTCAGACACAACCTATCACATCAAGTGACCAAGATATGGGGCCATATTCTTGGCTAATCTTGTTATAGGATCCCTTGATGCCACTAGGCATGTGTTGGACCTATTTCCTTCACTAAGACGAGGGAATAATTTTCCTAAGTGGTAGTAACAGGTACTTCTAATTGTTACACAAGATTGACATCTTGTGAAGGGCTTGGCACAAGTACAAAACCTACGATAACATTTTGGTGTCATTGCTGGGGAGAATGGATTTAGTCTTCCTACAACCTTCCTTTGTTAAATTTACCAAAAATCCTTATTCTGCAAGCTTACCTAGCGACTCCATTGAGGGTAGAATCTCTTCACACAGATTTTGGTGAGCTTTGTCTAACAAGCTTATCTGGCTACTCCATTGGTAGGTATTAAGGTGTCATTCATTCTTCAATTTTTGTAAGATTGCATATTCTCAAGTGATGGAACAATCATACCCTGAGATTATAATCAAATATACCCTTATATTGATTTTGAAAACATTCTTGGATACCCAAATAAAATTAATGTGATATCAATGGAAATCTATCCAAAATTCGAGGGCTTGGTCATTACTCATGTTGTAGATTTATTCAAGTACATATTGGAAGTAAAGGTGGAACAAGATGATTTACAAATAAAATTTGTTATATGTTCCCCGTCATTTGAATTACAAGACTAGATCAAGGATTCTTGAAAACCCAAAGGTATATATTTTCTCATAGATCTCATTAACATATTTCAGGAGTGTTGGAGCCCACAATTTTAGAAATATGAAGGCATTATTCAAGATCTGACAACAACTCTTAAAGAATAAGTTTTCTTCCCTAACCTTCTTGTAGAAAACCTTAGGGAAGTGCACCATGATTAAGGAAAAGAAAAAGACTATGTTGGGAATGCTCATCCACATTAAGATGAGACATTGATAGTTGCTCCACCTATTCAAGAAGATGAAGAATTGAGCCAGGGAGAAGACCCTGAGAAAGAAATCCATGAAAGAAAAGAACAAAGGGAAGAATTATATCGAAGTTTGAAGGAAATCATTAAACAAGATAACAAGTTTTACAATCAATTGGTTGATCACTACGATGATGTACATATTTCAATTTCCCTTTGTGCACAAATACAAGAAAGGAATGAAACTGTATTACAAAAGTATGAGAAAAATCCCATTGATTTAGTAGAACAAGAACTTGTTGAAGCATATTGTGGAGTAAAAATACTATGTGCCATCGGAAGAGAAAATTATGATAGAAAATATCATCCTTTGGTTTTGTCCAAGATATTCAAGATGTATATAGAAGGAGAAAAATGGGGTGATTTAGAGGAAGACATAGATCATGATGAAGCTTACTCTCCATACGATCAAGCGAATGATGAAGATCATGTTGAATACCAAGAACTTCTTGAGAAAGAAGTTTCCTATTATCTTGTGCATTCTTTGGATGAAAGACATGAATATCACACACACCCCTAGAGAAAGAACCTAAAGAAGAGATTCATGAGAAAAGTCACCAACCCTTTGAAGAAGAACAAGAGCTACCTCATCAATCTATTGAAGAAGAGAAATTTGATTGATCAAGATTTATGAGGCGACGAGATAAAACATAGAAATATGATAGAAACTCAGAGATACAACAATACTCAATTTCTATTAACGAACAAAATATATAGGAGCTGTAAAATGCAGAGTAAAACAAACTCACTAGAATGGTGGTAGCTTATCTCTAAGAAGAGATGTGGCAGTTGCACAAATTCACAAGAAGATGATTACAATGAGGTCGAAAAGGCCTTTTAACATAAATCATCAATGAGAAAACCCTAAACATCCAAAACCCTAACCCCATAAGATGAAACACCAAAAGGTCTGTGGGCATCAATGTGGATAGTTGATACATCAATTTCCTAGGGGCATTAATTTTTCATATGATCTCCATTTAGGTCCCTTGATAGACCATAAAAAAGGTCTAGTTGAGGAGTACACATTTTGAATGGCCTAGTAGACGAATTTTGTTAAAACAATTTTTTCCTCACCCCATGGAACTTGCTTGGATGGCCTTTCAATTTCCCTATGTGGACTTGAATTCCCCTTTTGTACCTTCCAAAGCCAAAAAAGAACATTTTTCCACATATATGCACCCTACCAATTAGACAACAAGCATATATGCAGGTTGCTCCACTCCAGCCCACGTACATCAAGTATGGTGCTCAAAATTAAAAATAATCTTGGGTTTCTATGCCATGTCACAAGATCCATGATCCCTCACCTTCCACACACTGGAAATGCTTTGACTCGGCCCTTTAGCTCCATTTGAAGGCTATAAATTGATCCATAACCAAGCCTTGAAAAAATGAGAGAATTAAACTTTGAGAGATACTCTGGGGAAATTTCACTTCATATTGAGTTTGCTTCCCTTCATCCTTGAAAGTTTGAACTCATTGTTCATCCCCGAAGCTCTTCCTTATTTGTGATGGAGAACCTCATCGTCTCCTTTATATGATCTTTCCTTTGGTGGAGGGTTGAAGTGGTAGAGGCCTAGTTGGAGGGTTTTAGTTTCTCGATTTTGATATGTGTCGTTACAAAAAAAATTCACCTATATACTTCTGTTGATTATTTTAATAGAAATACCCTTTTCTCATCCAATTGATATCTTGCAAATATTTGAATTATTATTCGATGGGCATATTTGTCATGCATGTTAATGGATTATTCTAATATATATGCTAACATTATATATTATCACCATATGCTTGCGTATCTTGGTTTTTGAGGACAAGTTGTTGGTATAAAGATTTGAGTTGTGTGCTAACCAATGGTCTTCATCGAACGTCTGGATGAGGTAGGCTCTTGGCCTTGTCTTGTTAGCATTTCATTTATATAACATACTTGGGATTAGAGTTGATTTATGTGTGTCATTCCAGATGTCGTGGTTAACCCCATGTTGTTACTATTGTAAATGTGTTGAAATTGCATAGAATAGATCTAGCTATCAAATGACATACACAATTTGTAGAGAAAATATGAGAAAAGAGAAGCAAGAGAGAAAGAATGGAAGAATTCTCATTAACCAAATGAATGAATAATACTTTACACATGATATACTCTATATAAATCAACTAACGTGCACTCAAGGAGAATCCAATGCTCCATAGTGGTGGTCTATAGTGATCTAGGCACACACCAATAGTTACGAGAGTAAACTGCCACCTAGTCTAGTCTCTCAGGCAGTTACGGGAGTGAATTGCCACCGAGTATGAGTTAACTAGTCTATCAGTCTTCAGTTAACTGACTGAAAGATAGTTAAGTAAGGAAGAGATCATGGAATCATAAGTAATGCACTAGTCTAGTGATAATCCCAAGAACAATGTGCATTAGTTGGTGATGATCCTAATGTTGCATGGTGATGATCCCAATGCGACATCTAGACTCCACTCAACTGATCAAACTGAAGTGTGAACAGAAGAGAATATTCTCTTAGAGGAAATTCTCCCTAAACTATAGGAGCCTGAATAATGACTAATACACATAGGAAAAAACTTAGGAAAAATAAATCCTAGGTGTGTCTGAAATATCTCCAACACTCCCCCAAAACATCATTATGGTGAAAATAAAGAACGACTCTCGGAAATGAGGCCATGTTAGGTACCCAAGTACAAATGATACACTGAAATAAATGAGGAAAGAGAGAAAACCTCATGGGGAGACCCCCCCTTCAAAGTACAATGTATGTAAAAATATGAACTAATAGTTGTTAGGCAATTGTGTCCTTCACTCCAAGACAACTGCGCAGAGAATGGAACTTTTTCTCAGTGAAGGTCTTGTTGAATATGTTTGTAGATTGTTATACTAAAGAAAAAAAATGAAGGTCAATGATCCCCTTGTGTACTAAGTATTGGATGTAGTGCATGTGGATATTGATTTTATTCATCCACTCCCTATGAATTGGATCTTTGTAGAACTTAAGATTGTTATGTTGGCATACTAGATGAAAATTGGCCAATGAAACTGAATTCCCAACTCAATGAGAAAATGTTGTAGCCACATAACTTGAATGGTTATGTTAACTACCCCTCTGTACTATGCCTTGGCTAAAGATAGAGAAATATCATCCTTCTCCTTGCTCGACAAACAGATAGGCCTGGAACCATGACTGAGTGAGTAACCAAATGTGGACTTGCGATCAATGTTATCTCCAACCCAGTCAGAATCGATGAACTCGATGAGGTCCAATGTAGATTATACTGCATAGTGAATCCCAAAGGTGATGGTGCCTTATATGTATCAAAGGATATGCTTTGAAGCCTTCCAATGTAGCTCATGTGGCTCCTGCATGAATCTGGAGACTGCTTCAACTACATAGGAAGTTCTGGTCTGGAGTGTGTGAGATACAACAAGCTCCCCGCTAGATATTTGTATAGTGTGTTTTAAAAAAGTGGAGTGTCCTCGTCATCCTCAAGTATAACTCCTGATAGGAAAGGAGTTAGGGAAGACTTGTAGTCTGTCATGTGAAATATCCCAAGGCGATCTTGTGCATACTTGGCCTAAGACAGTTTGATGCTTGATGCATCCTGATTGATCTCAAGTCTAAGGAAGAAACTTAGCGAACCCATGTCCATCATCAAGAACTTGTCATGTAGAATCCTATTGACTGCAGTAATCATTGAATTCAAGAAACTGGTGATAAACAAATCATCAACATACAGAACTAGGAGTAGAAGTGAATCAACCATCCTGAGAATGTAAACATTTAGGTCTAACTTGCAATGTACAAAGTTATGTGATAGTAGGTAGGCATCCATCTTGGCATACCATGCCCTTGGGGCCTGCTTGAGGCCATAAAGAGACTTCTTCATTCGACATACCAAAGCTGAATCCTACATAAATCCAAGGGGTTTCTCCATATAGATCTCCTCAGAGAGATATCAATTAAGAAATGCATTCTTTACGTCCATATGATGGAATTTACATCCTTTGGCTGCCACAATGGAAAGTTCCATATGTATGGAATCCATCTTCGCTCCTAAAGAGAAGGTATCATCATATTCAATGTCGTCCACCTATTGAAATCCTTTAGAAAATAGCCTGGCTTTGTATCTTCTAACCTATCCATCCACTGCACTCTTGATCCTATAGACCCATATTTACCTGATAAATTTCCTTCCTAAAGGAAGGGGAACCAGATCCCAATTCTGGTTCTCGAGGAGGGAGTTGTACTCCTCCTACATGGAAGACTCCCAAAAGGGATTTCTAGCAGCCTCGCCATAGGACTGTGGATATGAATATTGAACCAATAAAAGATGCCTAGGTGGCATCTATTCAGTGGCAGTGAGTGCAAGAGGAGTCTCCTCTAAATCAGATCGAGTCCTCCTAGTATCAGCTGGATCCACAACAAGATCTCTTGCATCCTAAAGAGTAGTCTTGGCCCATTTGGGCCTCTTCTCTGTCTCTACATTTACATCTGAATGCACTGAATCTGCATCTGACTATACTAACTTAGTGACTGGATCATTTGATTCCTATGAATCATAAATCTCATATCAATAAGAGTCTACATGTGCATGCTCATCATCTCTGAAAGTGGAAGAACAAAATTATCTACATGCAGTTGTTGAGGTACATGCAAGACACTTTCCTCGAATTGGAAACTTTGCTCAATGATGATCTGGTCCAAGGAAATATCAGTGAGTATATATCCCTTCACATCATTTGGGTATCCAACAAAGATACACTATGTGCTATGTGGATCAAGTGCCTTCCTCTTCTTAGAGGGAATCATGGACCATGCATGTGAAAACATTCTTGTATACCCAAATAAATTTAATGCGATATTGATGGAAATCTATCCAAAATTTGAGGGCTTGGTCGTTACTCATGTTGTAGATTTCCTCAAGTGCATATTGGAAGTAAAAGTGGAACAAGATGATTTACAAATAAAATTTGTTATATGTTCCCTATCATTCGAATTACAAGACTAGATCAAGGATTCTTGAAAACCCAAAGGTATATATCTCCTCATAGATCTCATTAGCATATTTCAGGAGTATTGGAGCCCACCATTTTAGAAATATGAAGGAATTGTTCAAGATCCAACAACAATTCTTAAAAAAGAAGGTTTCTTCCCTAATCTTCTTATAGAAAACCTTAGGGAAGTGCACCATGATTAAGGAAAAGAAAAAAACTATGGTGGGAATGCTCATCCACATTAAGATGAGACATTAATAGTTGCTCCACCTATTCAAGAATATGAAGAATTGAGGGAGGGAGAAGACCCTGAGAAATAAATCCGTGAAAGAAAAGAACCGAAGGAATAATCATATTGAAGTTTGAAGGAAAGAATTAAACAAGATAACAAGTTTTACAATCAACTGGTTGATCACTACGATGATGTAGATATTTTAGTTTCCCTTTGTGCATAAATACAATAAAGGCATGACACTGCATTACAAAAGTATGACAAAAATCCCATTGATTTAGTAGAACAAGAACTTGTTGAAGCATATTGTGGAGTAAAACTACTATGTTCCATCATAAGAGAAAATTATGATAGAAAAGATCATCCTTTGGTTTTTTACAAGATATTCAAGATTTATATAGAAGGAGAAGAATGGGGTGATTCAGAGGAAGAAAAATATCCTGATGAAGCTTACTCTCCATATGATCAAGCAAATGATGAAGATCATGTTGAATACCAGGAATTATTGAGAAAGAAGTTTCCTATTATCTTGTGCATTCTTTGGATGAAAGACATGAAGATCACATACCCCTAGAGAAAGAACTTAAAGAAGAGATTCATGAGAAAAGTCACGAACCCTTTGAAGAAGAACAAGAGATGCCTCGTCAATCTATTGAAGAAGAGAAATTTGATTGATCAATATTTATGAGGGAACGAGATAAAACATAGAAATATGATAGAAACTTAGAGATACAACAATACTCAATTTCTATTAATGAACGAAATATGTAGGGGCTGTAAAAATGCAGAGTAAAACAAACTCACTAGAATGATGGTATCTTATCTCTAAGAAGAGATGTGATAGTTGCACACATTCACAAGAAGATGATATCAATGAGCCCGGAAATGCCTTTTAACATAAATCATCAATGAGAAAATCCTAAACATCCAAAACCTTAACCCCATAAGATGAAATGCCAAAAGGTTTGTGGGCCTCAATGTGGATAGTTGATACATCAATTTTCTAGGGGTGTTTCTTTTGCATATGATCTTTCTTTAGGGGCCTCTATAGCCCATAAAAAAGGTCTAGCCGAATACACATTTTGAATGGCCTAGTAGAGGCCTTTTGTTATAACTAATTTTGCCTCACCCCATGCAACTTGCTTGGATGGCCTTTCCATTTCCCTATGCAGAATTGAAGTCCCGTTTTGTACCTTCCAAAGCCAAAAAAACACATTTTTCTACATATACAGACCCTACCAGTTAGACAACAAGCATATATGTAGGTTTCTCCACTACAACCTGCGTACATCAGATATGGTGCTCAAAATTAAAAATTATGTCAGGTTTCCATGCCATGTCATGAGATCCATGATCCTTGACCTTCCACATACTAGAAACACTCTGACTCGTCCCTTCAACTCCATTTAAAGGATATAAATTGAGCCATAGCCAAGCCTTGAAAAAAGGAGAGAATTAAAATTTGAGAGAAAAGATACTCTGGAGAAATTTCACTTCATATTGAGTCTGCATCCCTTTATCCTTGAAAGTTTGAACTCATTATTCATCCCCCAACATCTTCCTTTTTTTAGATGGAGAACCTCATCGTCTCCTTTATATGATATTTCCATTGGTGGAGGATTGAAGTGGTAGAGGCCCAACTGGAGGAACTTAGTTTCGCAATTCTGATATGTATCGTTACAGAAGTTTGTCACCTATATACTTATGTTGATTATTTTAATAGAAATACACTTTTCCTGTCCAATTGATATCTTGCAAATATTTGAATTATTATTCGATGGGAATATTTGTCATGCATGTTAATGGATTATTCTAATATATATGATAACATTATATATTATCACCATATGCTTTTGTATCTTGGTTTTTGAGGACAAGTTGTAGGTATAAATATTTGAGTTACATGCTCAACTGTGGTCTTCATCGAATGTTCAGACGAGGTAGGCTCTTGGCCTTCTCTTGTTAGCATTTAATTTATATAGCATACTTGGGATTAGAGTTGATTTTTGCATGCCATTCCATCTATAGTGGTTTACTGCATGTCGTTACTATTGTAAATGTGTTGAACTTGCATAGAATAGATCTGGCTAGCAAATGACATACACAATTTGTAGAGAAAATATGAGAAAAGAGAAGCATGAGAGAAATAATGGAAGAATTCTCATTAACCAAATGAATGAGTAATAATTTACATATGATATACTTTGTATAACTCAAATAATGTGCACTCGAGGAGAATCCAATGCTCCATTGTGGTGTTCTAGAGTGATCTGAACACACACCAACAATTATGGGAGTAAACTACCACCTAGTCCAACCTAGTCTGAGTTAACTAGTCTCTCAGTCTTCAGTTAAATGACTAAAATAGAATGAAGTGAGGAGTAGACTAGAGAATCATGAGTAATGCACTAGTCTAGTGATAATCCCAAGGACAATGTACATTAGATGATGATGATCCCAATGCGGCATCTAGATTCCACTTAACTGATCAAACTAAAGTGTGAACTAAAGAGAATATTCTCCTAGACGAATGCTCTCCCTAAACTATAGGAGACTGAATAATGAATAATAAACATAGGGAAAACCTTAGGAAAAAGAAATCCTAAGTGTGTGTGAAGTATCTCCAACACCCCCCCTAAACATCATTATGATAAACATAAAGAATGGGTCCCAAAAACAAGGCCATTTTAGTAACCAACTACAAAAGATACACATAAATAAACGAGGAAGGAGAAAAAAACTCATGGGAACCCCCCCTCAAAGTACAATGTATGTAAAAATAAGAATTGACAGTTGCTAGGAAATTGTGTTCTTCACTCCAAGACGACTACACAGAGAATAGAACTTTTGCTCAATGAAGGTCTTGGTGAAGATGTTTGCAGTTTGTTCTGGTAAAGGACAGAACTAAAGGTCAATGATCACCTCATGTACTAATTTTTGGATGTAGTGCATGTGGATATTGATGTGCTTCGTCCGCTGCCTCTGAATTGAATCTCTGCAGAACTTAAGAGTGTTATGGTTGTCACACAAGATGATGATCGACCAATGAAATGGATTTCCCAACTCAGTGAGAAAATATTGTAGCCACATAGCCTGAATGGTTGTGTTAACTACCCCTATGTACTCTACCTCGGCTGAAGATAGAGAAATAGAAACCTACTTCTTGCTCGACAGGCAGATAGGCTCGGAACCAAGACTGAGTGAGTAACCATATGTGGACTTGCAATCAATGTTATTGCCAACCCAGTTAGAATTAGTTAACCAGATGAGGTCCAATGTATATTCTAATGCATAGTGAATCCCAAAGGTGATGGCACCCTATACGTATCGAAGGATATGATTTGAATCCTCCCAATGTATCTCATGTGGCCCCTGCATGAACCTCAAGACTACTTCAACTACATAGGATAGGTATGGTCTGGAGTGTCTGAGATACAAAAATCTCCCCACTAGCTATTTTTATAGTGTTTTTTCAACCAGTGCGGTGTCCCCACCATCCTCAAGTCTAACTCTTGATAGGAAAGGAGTTGGGGAACACTTGTAGTCTTTCATGTGAAAGCTCCCAAGGTGATCTCATGCATACTTGACGTGATATATTTTGATTCTTAATGCATCTTGACTGATCTCAATTCCAAGGAAGAAATGTAGTGGACCCATGTCCATCATCAAGAACCTATCATGCAAAATCCTCTTGACTGCAGTAATCATTGAAGTCGAGCAACTGGTGATCAACAAATCATCAACATACAGAACTAGGAGTAGAACTGAATTAACCATCTTGATCATGTAAAAATTCAGGTCTGACTTACATTGTACAAAGTTTTGTGACAGCAGGTAGGAGTCCATCTTGTCATACCATTCCCTTGGGGCCTGCTTGAGGGAAGTTGAGGCCATAAAGAGACTTCTTTAGTCAATAGACCAAAGATGAATCCTTCATAAATCCCTGAGGTTTCTCTATATAAATCTTCTTAGAGAGATCTTTGTGAAGAAATTCATTCTTCACGTTTATCTGATGGTATTTCCATCCTTTGGCTTCCATAATGGAAAGTTCCAAATGTATAGAATCTATCTTTGCTACTAGAGTGAAGCTCTCATTATAGTCAATGTCGTGCACCTACTGAAATCCTTTGGAAAATATCTTGTCTTTTTATCTACTAACCTGTCCATTTGTTTCACTCTTGATCATGTAGACCCATATGCAACTGACAAATTTCATTCCTGGAGGAAGGGGAACTAGATCCCAAGTCTGGTTCTCGAGGAGGGAATTGTACTCCTCCTCCATGGTGGATTCCCAAAAGGGATTTCCAATAGCCTCACCATAGGACTATGGATATGAATACTGAACCAAGAAAATATTCCTAGGTAGCATCGATTCAGTGGTATTGAGTGCAATAGGAGGCTCCTAGAAATTAGATCGAGTCCTCCAAGTATAAGTTGAACCCCCAACAAGATCTCCTGCATATTGAAGAGTAGTATTGGCCCACTTGGGCCTCTACTATGGATTTGCATCTGCATCTGAATGCATTAACTCTACATTTGACTATACTGAATCTATGTCTAGATCATCTAAATCCTCTGAATCATAACTCTCATCGGAAGAAGAGTCGACATGTGCATGCTCATCATCTCTGATAGGTGGAAGAACAAAAGTGTTTTCATGTGGATGCTTAGGTACATGCGAGACACTTTCCTCGAATTGGACACTTCTCTAAATGATGGGTCCGTATGAGGAAAGATCATTGAGTTTGTATCCCTTCACACCATTGGGGTATCCAACAAAGATACACTATGTGCTATGTGGATCAAGTGCCTTCCTCTTCTAAGAGGGAATCCTAGCCCATGCACATGAACTGAAAATATGAAAGTGGGTCACTTCTAGTTTGAGGCTGTTGTAGGCATCATAGGGGGTCTTATCCTTGAAATATCTATGGGGAGATTTTTTTTGGATGTAGGTTGGACAATTAAGTGCTTCATCCCATAATATCTGTGGAAGTGACTTTGGATGTAGCATGCAAGATGCCATCTCTTTTAGAGATGTATTTTCCCACTCAACAACTTCGTCTTGTTGTGGAGTATAAGGAACCATGTGTTGGCCCTTCACCAAGTTTTGGAGAAACTTGATCATGTTTGACCATTTTTGGGACTTTGATAGGCTAGTTGAAGACGGAGCACCCAAGATCTCGCCCCCTTTTGTGGGTTTTTTGGGGTTTTAGGGTTTATGTAATGGGTATGGGATGTCGACCCATGGGTTTGCCCATGTTTAGGCCCCTTTTTTAATATATAAATAAGTATCTAAGCGATGTATGAAGGATATATAAGTTGTCTTTGTGAAATATATGTAGGGGATTCTGCTAAGTGCAAGTCCTGTATGAATTGTAAGAAGGCTTTGTGCATATTGTGTGTGGAGAACTTGCAGAGCTAAGTGAAAGAGATTGTAAGAAGGGTTTGTGTTGTGCCAAGCTCAGGGAAGGAGGATCTGGCAAGGTGCGCACAGATCTCCTATCCTATGTGGAGTTGGATTTGTAGCTATGTGCATGTAAGAAGATTGGAAGAAGCTAATAAAGAGGAGGAAGACTTGGTGGGCGTAGCCCCACATTGGGGTGGACCACGTATATCCCGTGTTATGTGCTTTGTGCTATATTGTTCTTGTATTTTCTTAGTGCACTGTTATGATAGATATATCTATGAATGCTTATATATCTATGAATGTTTAGCGCTTATGATCTCAATGAATGCTAGATTTTCTTTGATGTTATGTGTTGAATGGTTAGATGTGATTCATCGTGGATTAATATTGCGTTGTTAGGTAACTAGGGTTTTAACCTATGATGTGAATAAAGGGGTTAAATACTAACAAATGTTATTGGATAAGTGCTCTATTAGGTATTGTGATCACATATCTGTGTACCAGCTAGGTTGCACACACTTGAGTCCTGCACCCCCCCTGCCTCTACCTCAGGTGAGACTGCATCTTCTTCGCAGGTGTTGCCGAAAGGGATGGTAGTTAGGGTGTTTTTGGTGTGTTGTTGAAGAGTTGAACCCTGGGTATTCCCCTGTGCCAACAAATAGTTCTGTTGTCAAGATTGAAACTGTGATTTTTGGGAACTGGAGAAAAGAGAAATCTATGTGCATAGATCTGATGTAGTAGTGCGTAGTATTCTACTCAACTTGTGAAGCTCTGTGCTAAGAATGGAATCATATCTGAAGAAAAGAGGTAATATCTTAAAGCTTAGTGCTTTTATAAAGGTAAGATAAGTGGAAATTTTTGTTTCAAAAGAATGGATCTAGGTATGTTTGATAGATTTTTTCCTAGTCTGAAAACTAGGGCAAAGTTAGAAGAAAGAAGATTTGATATGAATAGATCTGATAGAAATAATGAAAGATATGTTATTCCTATGCATAGAAAGAATTTTTGGACTAACAAGTGGATGTAGGATCCTAGAAAGAATTTTTTTTAGGTCCATCACTGTGATCCCAGTGTGCAGTACAAAAAAGGTTAGGGATCATTTAATAGAAAGAGAGGATTGACTCTTTGTTATAGTTGCAGAACACCGAGACATATTGCTAAGGAATGCCTCGGTAGAGGTCCTATTTGTCTTTGTTGTAAAGTTACTGGACATCAAGTTTTGGATTTCCCTAGAATGATTTCTAAATTTGAAAAGATGAACATGAGCCAAGAAAACCATGAAAAAGGTCAAGAGACTAAGTGTTATCACCGAAATTTCATCTGCAAATGGTTACAGGAATTCAGCATCACCAAACAGTTATGTGGTCACCCATGGACCAAAAATATCACAAAACTATTCCCAAAGGGTCAAAAACTATACAAATAGTGCAAATATTAAAGGGCGCTATGAAGACACAGGGTGCGCACGCACATGCGCGAAACAAAAATGCAAGATTCGCGCACATGCGCATGATGCGCGACTGTTTTTGCAAAAATCCACGCACCTGAGAAATGACACATTTATGAGAGTGGTCAGCCTCCCACCCACTTCTGGTTTATCTTCCAAGTTGATTTGACACTCAAATCTAGACTGGATTCGACTAGGTGGTTGGTCAAAGACCTAGAAATTCCCTAATTAGCCTCTTTACACACTACAAACTAGTTGGACAATAACTCAAACGAATGCTATAAAAAGGCCATGGATACACTTCATTTTTCAAGGAATTCATAACAAAGTTATGCTACCATTATTCTCTTGAGGAATCTTCTATCCTTGCCAAGAGTATACTTGAATCATTGCATTGGGAAATCCATCTCACCCCTTGAGTGGATTAGCAAAGAATTCTTTCACCATTTTCATTTTCATTTTCAAAGTTGTAAGAAGAGCTTATTTGTGGGGGTCCAAGAGCCCTCCCTTGGAGGAAAAAGGGACTCATAGTCCTCTTGCTTCTTGGTGTTTTCTTTCACTAATATCAGCCTTATCATTGGTGACATGGGTCTCATTGTTTCTTTTGTCTTTATGCCCCTATGTTTATCAATTTAGTTGTTGTTTTATTTATTAGTTTAATTCTTAGTTGTTGTTTTATATTTCTATTTATAACCCTTTTCCTTGTAGCTATCCTACTTAGCAAAACCAACTAAGCTTGCAAGCACCTATATTTTGCTCACTAAGGTGACGAAAGAGGCACAACAGATTGGAAACTCCACTGGGGAGAGGTATCAATTTACTACCCCATTTGGGTTTTTCTAGCTCTTCTTTTGGTTTATTTAACTTGCAGGTGCATTAACCGGCCTAAGTCGACCTGCCAATCATCCAATTCCAAGGTGAATTGAGAGAATTCCACCTAGAATTTTCATTCACGACCATGTGTCACCTGTGCATGGGTTTTTTGGCCCACAGACGCGCATCGTGCGCACATGCGCTCAAGTCACAGTTATGTTCTGTGCACGTGCGCTCATTAACTTTTTTTGGTCTACACGCATGAGCTCTATGCGCCTCTGTCCCCACATCTCAAGAACCTTACAATGTGAATTTTTAAGGTCCACATTGTAAGGTTCCACATGCAGCAAGGTGACACCTAATTCATTAAAAATTGGCACACTTTCACTCATTCACACACAAAAGTCACTTATCACTCACATATCTTCTTCTTGAAACGTGGAGGTCAAAGTAAGTTTCCTCCAAAGGGATTCCAAAACACCCACCCTTTTCTTGACGAAACCATCCACTCCCATTTAAATTCAACAAGGTTGGTTCACACCCCCAACCTCTCAAAAAAACTACATCTAAAATTTTTCTAAAAAAACTCACTAAGTTTTCCTCCACAAGAGGTGCCAAAAGAATTTTTTTATTTTAGGTAGGATTTCAAGGATAGGCATCCAAATAACTCCCCGTTATCTGGTTCTCACATTGTCAAAACCATAGAAGTTGTCAACTGGGGAACTGAAAATCCTCCAAGTCAAGTGTTCCCAACACCATAAGGCAGGGAGATACCCGTGAAGGGTTGAAGGCCGAGGTCTAGTTGTTTTGTGCATCCCCCCTTGAGGCACCCACCTCTTGGATGGGATCCAGCCCGTGACCCATTTCTAAGGCCGAAAATCTAAATGTTGCACTTTGACCGAGGTACCTAGTGACCAAATTTAGGACATCTACCCAGGTGGCAATTGTGGGCTGCAATTGCACCTTGATCGGATTTTGTGTGGCTATTGGGAAATATCGCTAGCTCTTTTGGGATATGCCCCCTTTACCCCTCATTATAACCGATTATTTCATCCTTCACTAATTTCTCTTCCGCTGACTTCAAACCCCACTGTTGAGTACTATTGGAAAGTCCAGTGCTATTTGAGAGGAAGGATGTTACATCTTTTAGGACACGAGCATTTGTTTTCTTTGATTCCCCATGCTGACAAAACCCACTTATCCACATATATGCTTCTTTTTCAAAACACTTTATGTATAATGCACTTCTGATTACATTTTGATTTGGATATATATATTGTGTAAAGTTCAAAATTTGAAACAAAGGCTCATGTTTCTTTATTACTCTCACCACCATTTGCACACATTCACTCAGCTAGTTGGAAATCATAGGGGACCCAAAGAATCCTCGTCATTACTGACGCTTGCTAAACCTCCCTCCTATCTTAGGGGGAGTGTCTGGTCTTGCCCACTCATCGGCACCACCTTCACACACTCCTGTGAGTGCTACCATCTTAGGATCAACTTTGCTTGGTTCCACATTACTTAGGTCCACTTCCCAAGTCCCACCGTCCACTCGCTCTCCTTTACACAGAAGTGGAGGACTAAATTCCTCTCAAGGGGGAAGTACCAACCCACCTAGCCCCCCTCAAGGTTCAGGTTCACAACACACTCACACCATGGCTAGAGATAATCCTCCCCCCCCATTGAAGATGTCATATTTGGCCTCTCTTAACATACCATATCTAAGCAAACTCACCAATGATCCTATATTGCATAACCCCACATGGCCTACAATGCCCACCAAACTACCTTCATACATCCCCAATTTTGAAGGAAAGGTAGGAGATGACCCTGCCAACCATGTCATGACTTTTCACCTATGGTGCCTTCCAACAACATTATGGATGATTCCATTAGACTATGATTATTTCAATGAACACTCACTGACCCATCAGCCAAATGGTATGTAGCTGAAAAATTAGGGTCCCATGTGACTTTCGAGTCATTGGCCAAAGCATTTTTGACCTTCTTCCAATTACCAATCTGCCATGACAATGGTCTGGAACTACTCTCTAATTTCAAACAAACCTTAGCCACACATATCGCTGATCACATTCATGAGTGGCATAGGCAACGTAGTTTGTGCAAAGCATAAACCACCAAACAACATTGTCTTGACTGGTTTCTTAAATCACTTTTCTCTTTCCTAGGTAAGGATGTAGCTTCCACCTTCCCTCAATCAGAAGAGGAAGCCATCAGTAAGGCTCAACAATATGACCTCATCTATTCACAGTCAGGATACTTATACACTATACTTCATGATCTCCCAAAACCTATGTCATTTGGCCAAGACAAACCTGGGATGTCTCTCTCAGTAGACAGATTGATTGGTAATACCACTCACCATGGTCCACAACCCCAAAAACCACCAATGTATGGAACACCTCAATATCCATCGGCATATGGGGGAACCTCTTATTACCCCCCACCCCCTTAATAACAACCATACCCTATTATTATGCCTCTACCCACCAGTGGGCCACCATTGGCACCCCCCATACAACCACCTATTCAAACAAGTTCCGGTACTCCCTCTACCTCATCTTATAGTACTAGCAAAAGCGCCATGCCTTCCTATGTACCTTACGGATCGTTACCCCCACAGAATCCGTACTTTCCATTTCATGGTCCCCCACAACCCATGGCTCCCCCACATCCTCATGCTAGGTTGAATTTTGTTCAACCCTCTCTCATTCAGCAATATCAAAATTTCAAACAGCTGAATACGGCCAATCCGACCCATCCATCGAACAATGCCAAAAAGAAAGGAAGAAACAAGAACAACAACAACCCAGGTCAAGGCGGGAATCAACCCCAGTAGAACCAACCTACTGGGGCAAACCAGAACCAAGGGAATCAGAACCCCCAGGGGGGCAATAACAATAGGTGTCAAGGGAGAAATAACAATAATGTTAAAACCAACTTCCCTTGTCCCCTTTGCGGTGAGTTCAGTCATTATACTCATCATTGCCTCCAAATCATTGATTTCAAGTGGTTGAAAGACTCAGGTAGTCTACCCCATCCTCCAACACTGCCTACCCCTCAGCAGGCCCCACAACAATACGTGCAAGAGCCCCCCCCTGTCGTGCTACAAAATCCTATCCCACACCAAGGTGTGATAAACACCCAACATGACATGCAGCCTCCCCCACCTCAGGTGGGACAGTACCTCAATCCAAACAATCCAGCAGATCACATGATCCTCCTCACTAGTGAGGAAGAAATCCTTCTACAAACATGCAATTGTCAATATCATGCACCCGCTGAGTCTCCTCCCATTCCTCTAGAGACAATCCCCGCACCAACGGGACCCCCGTTGGTGATCCCTCTCCCTAACATAGAACCACCTCTTCGCATATCTCACATCCCATTGCGCAGGAATGTCCACAACCCATAGGCTAGGGAAGCTCATAATTATAGTTTGGTTGATGACTTAGCACAATCCCCGGTTGCCATGTCAGTCTTAGAAGTCCTTCAGACTTGTCCCACTCAGTGGAAATCATTACTTTCTGCCTTAGGGGTAGTCAACCCCACAGATACTCGACTCATTACATTTGATCTCGACAACAGAGAACCTCACCTTCCCACCTTGATCGCCTTTAAATCCCAGTGAAAATATGAAACGTTATAGTTCATTGGTGTATCATCGATGAAGGTGCATCTACATGCATTATGTCCAAATCTGTATGGCAGAAACTTGGTTCCCCCGAACTCATACCCTCTGCCATTACCTTACGAGATTATGACGGACGACCATCATCTCCTGAAGGGCTCTTCCAAAATGTCCCCATAGAACTTGGGGGTAAGACTATTCTCATCGACATTGAAGTTATCGACGCCCCACTCGATTATAATATCCTATTCAGTTGTACCTACATGTATGCTATGAAGGCAGTTGTCTCTTCTGTCTTTCGAACAATGATGTTCCCCCACAACAGGAATATCTTTACCATTGACCAAGTCTCCCATTATGAGCCTAACTCATTTGTCAAAATCGATAACATTCTCCCTCTCATCCACACGAGTCATGATGCATACCCACTCATCGAAATGGGTCCTGGAATTTTCAAAGATCCATCATTGATAGGAACTTACCATGGAGCACCATCGTTCCTTCATCCTTCCAATCAAGTATGTGTCGTATCATCTAACAGAACTGACATAGAGGATACCCTTCCTCCTAGGGAGGCTTCTATCATATCTAACATCCCACTAGTCGCAGAGCTCCCCCCTCACAAGCCTCCTGTGAACTCATTGACCCCACCAGTCCATGATTTCACCCCTCCCCAAGGACATATCCCAATTTGGGAGACAGTTCCCTAAGACATTACTCAAATCCCCTTCTTTTACCCTCCACCTAGTGTCAAAGCTTTCCAAGTAGCCACAATGCTAACCCTCCCTAATATGGTGTTAGCAATTCTAGTTTGGTATTTACATCCACCAGGGATAGTCCCTCGACCATCCCTTCCCCCCCAAATGGAAAGAATCCCAATGATGATTCCCATACTCACTCCCACCATACCCTCTACACCCCCACTCACTACCCACCCTGCCACAGCTGGGGGCAGGAGAAAGAATAAATAGCCCACAGCTCCACTTCCCCCACACGTCCAACCCCCTTGTGCGCTATGTGAGAAATATGGACACCAAACCAACAACTGCCCATCTCTACTAGAGTTACGAAATTTGATTCCACTCAATCAACCTCCCTCAACACTCACCACTATAGCCAGTACTGTCGTTACCGCCCCTCACTCAAGTAGTAAAGGGCTGCAAACCAAATTCACTTGTACTATATGTTCAGAATATGGCCATTATACACACCATTGCCCAGCATTTCCATGCTTTCGGCAGACATTAGCCGTAGTATGCCAAAGCTTTCAGAGCGAACCCAGTACAGCTTCATCATCCATACCAAAAATCACTGACATCCATTATGTCACAACTTCAATCAATGAATGTATGAGATGCCCTTGCTCTCTATGTGAATCATTAGATCATTTTACATACCAGTGTCCTATGATCATTGAATACAGGCAATGCCAATTGACCCTGATTCAAACCCCTGTGCCCCCTACAGGATCGATGGTTGACCATACCTCGTCACTAGAGATTATTCATATCATTTCTCCTAAACCCTAGGCCCTCCCAACGCCTCCATGGTTCTTAGATGACTTATCTGAGGATTCACCCCCAAATCCTCCCAATTCCCCCACTCATTTCCCTACGAAAATTGTACATCCAACTACCATAGGTACTCCCTAGTATTTCGATATTTGGTTTATGTCGAGCAAACCATCGCACTCTCCTTGCATCATTCCCCCTGCTTATTCATCACCAGGGGGCAGCCACATGACAACAGTCCCCAATATCACTCTTCACAACCCCTTGTATTCCCGTCACTTTCACTGTGACACGGAAATACTCAAAGAGTTAAAGACCCCGAATCCCCCATGGGATGTGCTCCACCACCGAGCGCTCTTCTTTCCATAGGAAGCCTCCATGCCTCCTAACCAACACCCCATATATGTAGTTGAAACCAAGGATTTTATCCCATCAGGGCATATCAACTGGTTCAACAACCCCATCCCTACCCTGGATGCTTTTGAAGAAGGCAACATGGCCAACATTTCCCCGACCATCAAAATTGACATTTCCATCAAAAATGGTGTTGTCGAGGAAATAACCATTGGAGCCGCTTGCCCTCCTCAAGAAATCACCACCTATAAAACCCTCTTCCAGGAATATCGGTATATTTTTGCCTGGTCATACATAGAAATTCCTGGCCTTGATCCCTCGATTGTCGAACATCGCATCGACACTTGGCCTGACATAACCCCAGTTCATCAAAAATAACGACCACTACACCCTTCCAAAGCAGCGGCCATAAAAGCTAAGATTGACAAATTACGTGTTGTCGGGTTCATCTACCCCATCGCATATACATCATGGGTTTCCAACCCTATACCCATTAACACAAAATAGTGCACTATCCGCATCTGCATAGACTTTTGTGATCTCAATCACGCATGTCCCAAAGACAACTTTCCAATGCCTTTCATCGATCAAATTATCGATGACTACCCAAGCCACGAGGCTCTATCCTTCATGGATGGTTTCTCTGGTTATAATCAAATTCAAATTCACCCAACCGATTAGTACACTGCATTCACTACCCCTTGGGGTACTTTCGCATATCATGTCATGCCCTTTGGCTTAAAGAATGCTGGTGCAAATTTACAATGGTCTATGACATACATTTTTCATGATCTGGCCCATATCATCCTCACATACTTGGATGACCTCACAGCTCGATCCAAGAAATGCACCCAACATCTTAATGATTTATGGATCATCTTCCAATGGTGTCATCAGTACAACATCCACTTGAATCCCCTCAAGTCCATATTCTGCATCACCGTGGGGTGCCTCCTCAGATTCATCATTTCCCAAAGTGGTATTACCATGGACCCCCTCAAAGACCAAGCTATCACCGAAATTCCACCTCCCTGGAATTTAAGTCAACTCCAGAGCCTCCAAGGCAAGGCTAACTTCCTGCGGAAATTTGTCCCAAAATACACCACTCGAGCACACGGTTTCCTTCGCTTACTACACCATGACATTCCATTTCACTGGGATGAACATTCCCAATAGTCATTTGATGATCTTAAAATGGTGCTCTCCAACGCCCCTTTAATTAGTGCACCTGACTACAATCGCGACTATATCCTCTACATATCAGCATCAACTGTTTCAGTAGCAAGAGTTCTCGTTCAGCTAGGTGATGACAATCGTGAGCATGTCATCTAATATGTTAGTAAAAACCTCTCAGAGCCACCCTTGAAGTATAAACACGAAGAGAAACCAGCCCTTGCAGTCATCCTCGCAGTCCAGAAATGGCATCACTACATTCTGCTTCGCACAACTAAGGTTGTAGAAGATTCCAACCCTATGCAATACTTGCTCAGTCGTCGGAAATTAATGGCAAATTTTCTCGATGGATCATTATTCTTCAAGAGTACGATCTTGAATTCTCAACACCCAAGAGTAAGAAAGCTCTCATCCTCACTAAACTAGTCATGGCCTTCCCCTCTGACACTACCAGTGCCCCCATAAATACCAACTTCCCTGACGAACACCTCTTTTACATCACTTGAGATGATCCTTGGTACAGAAACCTCCTCGTCTACCTTCGAACTCAAAAGTTTGGCAACCACCTTTCACGAGATGATCGTCGTCGTATTTGCCACCAGGCCCCCTGATTCCTCCTCATCGGAGACATATTATATTGGTGAGGGGTCGACACCATTATTCATCGATGCCTGACCATTGATGAGGTCGATAGAGTCTTAAACGAATGCCATAACAGTGCATGTGGGGGCCATCTTTCGGGAATATCCACTACTCAGAAGATTATTCGAGCAGGTTACTTTTGGCCTACCTTGTTTCATGATTGCATTCACGCCATGAAATGATGCGAGAAGTGCGATATTTACGCCAACAAAGCCCGAGCACCACCTTCTCTTCTTCATCCAGTCATCACTGCCAGCCCTTTTTGTAAATGGGGCATCGACTTCATGACTTGTAATCCTCCCTCCAACAATGGACACAAATACATTGTGGTCATAGTCGATTACTTCACCAAATGGGTGGAAGCTATGCCCACCTTCAACAATACTGCTAACACCGCAACACGTTTTTTCTTTAACCACGTCATATCTCTCTTTGGAGTACCACTCCAACTTGTTTCCGATCATGGGAAACACTTCGAGAATGATATTTTTGTTGAACTCTCATCTCAGTTAGGATTCTCCCATGAGTTTGCCTCACCATATTACCCTCAGTCTAATGGACAGGTCGAAGCAGTTAACAAGGTCCTCAAGACCATCATACAGTGCACAGTTAAAAAACATAAGACCAATTGGCATCATATGTTATTTTCTAAGCTATGGGATTACTGTATAGCTGTGAAAACAGCCATTGGTTTCACACCATTTCATCTAGTCCATGGGGTAGAGGCCACTCTTCCCATCGAGTGTGAAATTCCCACCTTACACACCGCAATTAAGCTATTACCCGACACTGCTCTAATGGAGCAGCACTTGCTGAACTTAGAGTCCCTAAATGAAGATCGTCGATCTTCATTACAGAACAATGAGGCAGCTAAAAGACAGTCAAAGGCCACCTTTTATCGCCATGTCAACCTTCGCTCATTTCACGAAGGCAACCTCGTCCTTGCTTACGATATCGCTCATGATACCTTTGGCCATGGAAAATTCGATTCACTATGGCATGGCCCATACATTATCCAACCTTGCCTCACCAAAGGCGCATACATCCTGGCCTCTCCCGAAGGCCTCTCTCTCAAAGAACCTGTCAACGGGTTATACTTAAAAAAAATTATGCCTAAGCGTAGCAGTTCTACTTTAGGTTATTTTCTTTTTATAGTGTTTTTAATCTTTTTTCCATCCCTCACATCTAAAACTATCATTTATGCTATTGACATATGCTTCCTCCACTAGCCTACCACATCAGTTATGCTGACGGTGCCAGTCGTTGGACACAAAATCTCACTTCGACCGCCTAGGCTCTCTACACCCCCTCACATGAAATGCTCCATTTGAGCAGCATATGTTTGGGTTCAACGATCAACAACCAAGCCGAATACACTATCATCATTGGCCTCCTGGTCGATGCCCAGTATCATATTTGTTACCTTAGCATCTTTCTCGACTCTCAACTAGTTGTTCTCCAGCTCAACAATGTGTACAGTGTACGCGATCCTTGCCTCTTTTGCAAATACCTGCAGGTTAGACTTTTATATCGACATTTTGATTCCATTACATTTACACATATTCCAAGACAATTGAATCAAATTACAGATAACTTAGATAATATTGTGTTAGACTAGCATATATCACATCAAAATACCTCTACACATACATAAACATATCAACAACTTGTCACTGCATATATAGATTAGACATCATCACCACATTAACAAAACACATGCAAAAACCACATAGATCTCAAAATGTATACTCATGTATATATAAAATAGTCCACAATGCCATCCAAATGTTTACATACAAAAATACAAGTATCCGTAGGCCAGTGAAGCAACTCGATACAAAATGGGCTCACCAGCCTATATACAAAAATACCAAAATACATAGAACACCACTCAAGGTGCCTCTAGAGCACCACCCCCTGCCCCTCCCTCAGGTGGTGGTCTCCCACACACTACTGGTCCCTCCTGACCAGGAGGTAACCGTTCGGTCATAGCAACACTTGCTATTGTTGCTTGTCGTACCACGGCCCGCCACAGCGGTGGAACCCCCACGCACTTCTCTAGGATGCCCTCATCTTGGATAAGTGACCACATGCCCTCAGGCACTCCCTGTAGCACTTCCTCCAGGCGATGGCGTATGTCCTCAAAATCTACTCCAGCATCCGCTGGAGGAGCATGTGCTGGCCCGACACCAAGGTCATCAAACTGGCATCTCCTCACTGCTCTCTCAAGATCACCTGGTCTCGCCTCAGCATCCTCACGTCGATGTCTCTCTCCAACCCACGACCCTCCCTGTGGTTGTCTCCCTGGCTCTTGGCGAGCCGGCACCCTCAACAACTACACCTTACGCCCGCGAGATGCCACATCTGCACATACAAACAAGCAACAGATAGTGTCAACATCTATATCATATACATATGTCATGCTATCTCAAAAAACATATATATATATAACTCACAAACATACCTCGGTGATCAAAAACCTCCCCAGGAGGTAACACCATGTCTGGATCCTCCCAGAAGTCAACACCAGCATATGGGAACTGTAAAATCACCTGTGGCATCTGCCGCCTCAGCAGTAAATAAGTGGCTTCGCTCGCCACCACCATGGCGAAGAAACACAGTGGACCACCGCTTTAGTCGCAGCTCTCGTGCCCCAGGCACACCCAATAAAATCCTTGGGCGCAACATAGGCACCCTCTCCAAAAACTAGGCCACTAGAATGGACCCAAAGGCAAACTCTCCTATATCCGTGGACCGACAGTGGTCCAGTTGCCCTACCATCCTGGAATGTAGCGTAAGCCCCTAGGTGAAGTGCTCACCAGCCGGTACCCTCTCCATCATACACAACTGACCACCATTGATCCACTGTGTCGCAAGGGACCCATACACTCTCACAATCATCACTGCTATACAGTGATGCGCTAGAGCATCCATTGCCCCAATGCTCACAACAATGCTCGACATAAATTTTACCCCTGAATAGTACCTTCGGCCCACTGTCACTAGTGCCACATCCCTAGGCATTACCAGCTCCATCGGTAGGGGTGTTCCCTGAAATGGGAGCCCATTCAAAAAATATATGTCCTCCACCACAATGAAGGCAATCTGCTCTCCCCGCACTAAGAAACAATGCAGGTCCGGACTCCACATCTAGATAAGGAACTACAGGAGATACTCTTGCACCTGTATCAATGGGCACTCAAAGAACATCAGCAACCCACAGGCTGCCAAAGTAGCACGTACACCTAGATCCTCAATCGCCATAGCATCCCTCAGTTGGGACCAATCTCGCTCTTGCCAACCAACAGGCATCGTGCAAAATGATCGCCTGTAGCCATATAAAACAGTCCTAAGTCAGCCAAATGGACCATAAACAACATTAAAAAGATAAGTTTTACACCCATCAACCTTGTCTCCAAGGCGCGACTGTTTAGCCCATAGGCGCGCACACATGCGCGCCTTTTCACTCCACAGGCGCGCACATATGCACACCTGTCCACTCCATAGGCATGCACTCAGGTGCGCCTGTCCATCCTTTAGGAGTGCATGGGTGCATGAATACTCAACATACAGGGGCACCTTCATGCACCCCTGTCATGAACACAGGCATGCATTAAAATGCGCTTATCCAATACACAACCATGCACACATGCATAGCTGTGTAGCCAACAGGCACGCACATAGTGCATTCCTTTGTCCCCCTTGCAGGCACCCCCATGCACACCTATCTGGTGGGCAGGTGCGCACTTGTGCATGCATACTTCCGGATCTCCCGTGCACATGGGGGCCCACACCCATAAAACCCCCTGTACGGCCCTGCGTACAACCCCTGCCCAAAAATGGAAAACCTAATTCTATGCAGGATGATCAGACCACTAACCTGAAGCTCACTAGTCCTCGATCGGATGCCTCGTCCTCCCAAAATTTCCAAATCTCCTCTGAATACTTCTCATCCAGTCACTATAGCAGCAAGTACAAATGAGGTGGAAATGTGGGCCCTACAACTATATATAGGCCTTTTCGCCAAACTTCCACTCACCATTCTGGGAGCTCTGGGTGTCCATTTCTCGATCCATCTTCATCCACGGGATCAACATCCCGTCATCTACATCACGACAGTCCCTGGGCCTCTTTTCATCCTGAGCCCCTGGGATGCCATTTTTTCATACCCTGACCAGGTACGCATGCGCATATTCAAAATTATCAAATAAATGCTCATATGTTCAATTCTCTTCAGATATTGTTCATGTTGGGTATTTGGTTTTCATGTGTGTAGGTACTTGGTCATCATACATCAACGCAACCCCTTGAGGTATATACTCAGTACTAGCATGTAGTCATTCCCTCTGAATCTCACTTGCATCTCCAGTCACACCCTCTTACATTTGCCTCTAGGACCCCCATCTCCGGCTCTGTAGTACCAACATCTCCATTCACATCTTCGGTGCTGACACCCGGTAGCACTCTTACCCACATGAGTTGTCCCATTCATAGCACCCTTTTGCACATTGACACTCATGCTATTTTTCACACCTTTAGGGATGGGAGTCCCAATAGTCTTACATTATGTCGTGAATCAGCCACATACTTAGTCTCCTAATTTTGCTAGCTTTCCCACCAGACTCCCAGATTATCTCTTCAAAGTTCTATTTTTGACTGCACCTACGCAGTATCATGAACCCTCCATTTCATCCACAATCAGTTTGCCCATCTGCAAATTTCCCTTCATTTCACCTACCTCATACAGAAACCCACCCATGGGGCCCCCACCCTCTACCAGTTCTATGAGAAAATTGCGCCCTACCTGAGCCAACCATATCACATTGGGGCACCCGTTTCTATATTTGTACACTTATCCCAAATTATTCTTTATTTATTGTACAAATGCCTTTGTTTACAGTAGTTACATTACCTTTTTGTCGTCACCTTTGGCGACCTTCTTCCATTTTTGGTAAACGCAACCCATGTCACCCTTGGTTGGGGCACTCTTTATCATCTACTCTTATTGACATCATCCATATCCTCTGAGTATCCCACAAGCCACTTACCTCTTCCCTCTGAGTTTATTCACTTTGTCCCGCCGCTGGCACAACTTCGCCCACGTCTTGTTGTCCCCCTGATACTCGACTTAGTTGAATGGTTGCAGCCACTTATACTTCACATATACCCCCAACCAAGGGTAGTCTTGATTCCCCATACATCTTGACTTCGACCATGTACCTCTTCCAAATTCCTAAGCCCATCTAGTAGATTTCACGAAGCCCTTTGCTTCTGGGAGTCGCATCCCCCTTTTTTGTCGACATCAGCACAGTTTTCCAGAAGGGTGAAAATATCTTGATTCTCATTACCTATCCAATGAGAGATATCGGACGGCACAGGGAGAACCAAAATTGCTCCCTTCTTTCATTGACACCCATAACATTGGACGTCAACACTTGCTCAAGTTATGGTGGTTCTTACTTTGTGACTATTGTAGTTATTTCTCATATTTGTCGAAGACCTATGAACCTGGCTGGGCTATCAATGCCTACAGAATCTGTGATACTTCTTACAGATATCGTTGCCTACTATTCAGAGTAAGTTCCTCTGTATAATTGTCTTCTTCCTTTATCATGACCTCCCCCGAGGGCACTGCAGTTGTCTACATCAACACTTCATTCCTCTTTTTGAGTTACATGACACGGGCATGGGGCATGCCCATCTCGTTTCTACATAATTTATTTTTACACACCTTATGGAAGGTTGAGTTCTACAGGTTCCTTTTCCCCTCCAATGGATAGCTCTAGACAATCCCACTATCACTCTCTCTTACAACAACACTCTTAGTAGAAGAAACATTGATGGATTTTGTCTATACGTATGCTCCTAACCTCATCCATCAGGGGGCATCTGTTATCACCGAAATTTCGTCCGCAAATGGTTACAGGAATTCAGCATTGCCAAACAGTTATGAGGTCACCCATGGACCAAAAATATCACAAAAGCATTCCCAAAGGGTAAAAAACTATACAAATAGTGAAAAAATTAAAGGGCACTATGAAGACACAGGGCACGCGCACACATGCGTGAAACAGAAATGAAAGATTCGTGCACATGCACACGATGCAATACTATTGTTGCAAAAATCCGCACATCTGAGAAACGACGCATTTATGAGAGTGGTCGGCCTCCCACCCACTTCTGGTTTAGCTTCCAAGTTGATTTGACACTCAAATCTGGACTGGATTCGACTGGGTGGTTGGTCAAAGACCTAGAAATGCCCTAATTAGCTATTTACACACTACAAACTAGTTGGACAATAACTCAAAGGAATGCTATAAAAAGACCATGGATACACTTAATTTTTCTAGGAATTCATAGCAAACTTATGCTTCCATTATTCTCTTGAGGAATCTTCTATCCTTGCCAAGAGTATACTTGCATCATTGCATTGGGCAATCCCTCTCACCCCTTGAGCGGATTAGTAAAGAATTATTTCACCATTTTTATTTTCATTTTCAAAGTTGTAAGAAGAGATTATTTGTGGGGGTCCAAGAGCCCTCCCTTGGAGGAAGAAGGGACTCATAGTCCTCTTTCTTCTCGATGTTTTCTTTCACTAATATCAGCCTTATCATTGGTGACATGGGTTTCATTGTTTCTTTTTTCCTTATGTCCCTATGTTTATCAATTTAGTTGTTGTTTTATTTCTTAGATTATTTCTTAGTTGTTGTTTTATATTTCTTTTTCTAAACCTTTTCCTTGCAGCTGTCCTGCTTAGAAAACCTAGCTAAGCTTGCAAGCACCTCTATTTTTCTCACTAAGGTGACGAAAGAGGTGCAACACTAAGGATATGCTAGAACACCAAAAAGAATCAGAGACTATATTATTAAAGATGAAAGAAACAATGAATGATCACAGAGACATCATTTTACCAGAGAGCTTAAAAGAGAAATAGTGGATAGACACAAGAATAGGAGACTTCGACGTAGACTATGTTGTGGATGAGGAAACATAGGTGAATATCATGCCATAAAGTACTTGAGAAATTTTGGGAAAGCCTGCTATGATTCCCTCATTGGGAGGAATAGGATTGTTTAAAGGAAAGATGATAACCCTATGTGGAATACTTACTTATGTACCTATAGTTGTTCCTGGAGCATCGACGGAAGAAGAATTCGAACAACACTCCTTTTGCACAACAACACTCTTTTTTCACTTTTTTTAGGAAGGAATTGGATTGAGAACGATCATATCCGAAGGAAAGAAGAAGAGGAAGCTATAGAACAAAAAAAGAAAGAATTAAGAGACTTCATAGCCAAGAAAATAGAACGAATAAGAGAATAACACGAGGACAAGTTGAAGAAACTGAGATCCAAAAACTTAGCCATCGAAGTTAAAAGAATGTAGGAAGGCTTGAAAACCCTATATGTACAGTAGAGACGAGCACCTACCCCAGAAGTAATAAGAGAAGAGGTATTACACTTGAACCCTTTGAAAGACCCTCAACAATGATAAGTCCCTTTACTAGGAGAAGATAAGAACAAAAATGAAAAGAGGAACTCAGAGATTAAGATCATAGGAAAGAAAGTAAGAAATCTCAACAAGAAGAAAGAAAATCTAGAAAAATTGCACGAGGTTCTAGAAAAGACTTCGCAGAAAGCAGGCTTGCAGAACTTGAACCTCGTCGGAATAACAGAACAACGTAGACTGACACTTTTCCATGGAAAAGAAATATGAATGTTGGAGGTGTCCCGACCGTTAGAACGACTCTCAAGAATGGATAGAAACACAATTATTGTCGGAAATATCGCCATTGGGTCATTGGGACTGCACCATAACAGATGGATTGAGGCATTCCTTCCCACTGGAGGAATCTGTTATGACATTGTTTATTTAATATGTTGACTATCTCACCAGAGACACTTTTGAAAATTGTGATTATCCGATCCCACAAGAGAATCGATTGCTATCACAATGTACTTATTGAGATGTCGCCACCCATTTTTCTTACCTTGAGTGTTTGTCTGCCTACCCGAGATATCTGATCTCGAGCGTGTATGTCAGGTGAATGAAGCATAGTAGAGAATTCTATGGAGGATATCCTAATAGACCTTATGGCTAAGAAGGTCATATCTGTAGGAGTACATGCCTCGTTGATGAGAGGATTGCAAGAATCCCCATCGACTACACGTCGATCTGGGCCATCCCGAACCACGACAAGGAAAAGAAGCAAGCACCACAACGACCTGGTGAATGAGAAGCTCATATTATCAGTCTTTCCCAACTACATCCCACATATGGCTGGTGCATTTAGTCATTAAAGCATCCCGAGAGATTTTGAATACACCCTCATCACTACGTACCTCCCGAAGGGGATACGCATAGTTGGAATGCAGTTAGGACTGATCCCTGATCTCAAGATCAGTGACTTTAACCTAGGATATAGGAATAATTATGCATTCTTGTATCGCATAAGTACTTGAAAAAGATGACTAAGAAGAATCTAAAGATAGTCCCCCAGCCATAGACTAAGGTGATTGTGAGGTCCACTATCCTCAATGTCATGAAGATACCCCACTTCGGCAGACATCAAGAGGTTAACGTGTGCATTAAAATCCTCTTGTTGTGCTACCATGGATGTTATCTATGGTTAGACAGGGGCATGACTATGGATTTGGTGTTGATCCACATGATCACTGGATTATGTATACAGGGACCAAACCCTTCGAAATTCTACCTAGGGAAGGCTGCAGATCGTGCCCTGACACAGCGAATAAAGGACACCTATGGCGATGTGAAGAAGGGGAAGCAGGGCTACAAAGTAACCTCCATCCAAGATGGAGCAGTCCACCTAGCTTGCCATTTGGTCACTGGTAATATTTTCAGGAAGACAATACCAATGCAAGTCATGGGGTTCGTCGTCGACCTCGCAGGGAAGTGCATTGGAGGGATGTAGATGAAATGGGTGAGCTACCTCATCAACTAGTTGGAGAAGAATTGTCGCGAAGTGTAGGATCAGGGCTATGAGTTTCACTTCCACTGGTTGTTGATTCTCGTTTCCTTTGTCTCTTGGGAGATGATGGAGGGAGCAACCTTCCCTTAAGTTGAGCCATCTGAAACACTAGCCGTGAGGTTCACCACCTTGTGGTATTCAAGCGATATGGTGAAGCAGTGGCAGTCGAACGTTTTCTTCCACACTTACTACTTATAGCTCACGTGATACATTGATTCAGTCCCCCAAATGACTCCAAATACCTTGCATACTTACAGGCTAATAAGGAAGTTTCGTGTAGACATGCACTTCATTTACATCACTGCGCACAGAGATGAAAGAAAGGAGGAGATGCAGCCATACTATAAATTAACTGATGAATACATGGAGGAGATAACCAAGGAATGGTCGACTGAATTCCTTGCACCATTTGAGCAGACAAAGCTCTCCAACCCCAATATCATCTAAATTCTTGTGGTCACCTGAGAAGAGTATGATGGACCCAGCAACAATAAGAAGAAGAAGAAGGAAGAAGTGTAGGAGATAAACAATGCATCGGACGAAACTGTGCCTGATTCACCTGGATGAGGAGGAGGTGACGAAGTAAACCAAGAAGAGGAAGGGGAAGAAGACAAACAAGAACAGGTCAAAGTGACATTTCCTAAATATCCCCTTACAGAGGCTGAAACATCAAAGAAAATGAAGGTTTCTCCAAAGAAACCCTCAGTGCAGAAGAAGTCACGAGCCAATAAGCCCCAGTCACAGACTGTGCTCACAATGGATGATATTTACCTCATCATCACAACTATAGTAGACACTTTAGAGGATATTTTGCAATGAAACGAAGCAAAGTAGGAGACAATGTAAGACAGGATCGAGGTAGAGTTGAAAGGGGTACAACAAGCCCTTTATTTGAGCCGCGCAGTGTCTACTGTGTCATCGTCATCAGAGGGTATAAAAGTAGGAGATGAGCCTTCCCAACTACGCATATTAGCAGATGTGAAAGAGGACCACCTTCGATGAGTACATGAATAAAAGGCGCAAGACACGGAGGCATTGAAGAAAGAAAAGGAGGAAGCTCTAGAGCAACGTCAGGTTGCGTAGCAAGAGAAAGATGACCTCCGAGCAAAGTTTGAAGAGGACAGAGAGCAGATCTAGAGATAAAAAGAATAGTTGCTCGCGGTGCAGATGGGATTAAAAGAAGAAGTCACTATAAAACTTCTCTTTGTGTCGGGTTTGATCCAGATTGAAGAAGAGACAACTGAGAGCCAAGTGGGGAAGCTCACTGAAGCAATTCAGCAGCTTCAAGAAAGAGTAGTAGAACTGGAACTACAAGCAGTGTTGAGCACTCTGCAGGAAATGCGAGATCAGAGGGAAGAAAATGACAGGAGAGAAGTCAAACGAATCAAGGCATTGGAT
Organism: Picea engelmannii; assembly: GCA_009831015.1. Taxonomy (NCBI): domain Eukaryota; kingdom Viridiplantae; phylum Streptophyta; class Pinopsida; order Pinales; family Pinaceae; genus Picea; species Picea engelmannii. The sequence continues at coordinate 199,554 of ML806791.1, read as the reverse complement.
TTAGAATCCATGTAACTAAGTAACTGAAGTGCATAGACCTATGAGCGCCTTATATAAGACCCAGAACTAAGGACATTGGAGTCACATCTCTAGGAGGCGAAGCAACAAGCATCAACAATACAAGCACAATTGAAGCTTCTTTCAGTGGTAGAGAATATGAAAAGGTCACAGGAGGTGTGCACAGTTTAGCAACAGGTCAATGCCATCTAGAGTAGAGTCATGGAAGTGACCCAGAGACTCCAGCCGGTGCTAGACAAATACTGCACAATTTTTGAAGAGATCAAGGGACAAGGTGCATAGCTAGAACAAGTGGTCACCATGGTGGAACAATGCTTGGAAGGGCCTGTCACCAAGAAATTCATTCAAGAGTTCACCGAATAGGAGGCTCTAGTGAAGTAGCAAGTCGAGGAAGCTCGAGCCAAGATCGAGGCCTTTGAAGCAGAATTTCCCAGATCATAGATCTATTTTTCCACTCAACAACTTCGTTTTGTTGCAGAGTATAAGGAACCATGTGTTGGCCCTCGACCAAGTTTTGGAGAACCTTGATCATGTTTGACCATTTTTGGGACTTCGATAGGCTGGTCGAAGACAGAGCGCCCAGGCGAAGTGGAGATCACGAGATCTCGCTCCCTTTTGTGGGCTCTTTTGGTTTTAGGGTTTATGTAACAGGTATGGGATGTCGACCCATGGGTTTTCCCATATTTAGGCCCCTTTTGTGATATATAAATAAGTATCTAGGTGATGTATGAAGGAGATCTAAGTTGGCTTTGTGCAATATATGTAGGGGATTTTTCTAAGTGCAAGTCCTGTATGAATTGTAAGAAGGCTTTGTGCATACTGTGTGTTGAGAACTTGCAAAGATAAGTGCAAGAGATTGTAAGAACGCTCCATGTTGTGCCAAGCTCAGGGAAGGATGATATGGAGAGGTGAGAGAAAATCTCTTGTCCTATGTAGAATTATCTTTTTGGATTTTTGAATGTAAGAAGATTGGAAGAAGCTAATAAAGAGGAAGAAGAGTTGGTGGATGTAGCCCCACACTGGGGTGAACCACGTATATCCTGTGTTATGTACTTTGTGTTATATTGTTCTTGTATTTTCTTAGTGCATTGTTATGATAGATAGATCTATGAATGTTTAGTTCTTATGATCTGAATGAATGCTAGATATTCTTTGATGCTATGTGCTGAATGGTTAGATGTGCTTCGACCTAGATTAATACTGTGTTGTTTTGTAACTAGGGTTTTAACCTGCAATGTGAATAAAGGGGTTAAAGACTAATGAATGTTATTGGCTAAGCTATATGTTAGGTATTGTGATCATATATCTATGTCCCAGCTAGGTTGTAGACACTTGAGTCCTGCAACCCCCCTGGCTCTACCTAAGGTGAGATTTCATCTGCTTCACAAGTGTTGTCGAAAGGGTTGGTAGTTAGGGTTTTGTTGGTGCATTGTTGAAGCATTGAACCCTGGTTCTGCCCCTGTGCCAACACCATGTGTTGCAACTAAATCCCATCCTCATGAAAAATATTATGTATCTCATGGTTGACATACTCTCCCCCATTATCTGTTCGGAGGAATTTTATTTTCTTTCTTGACTGTGTCTCAATAAGGGCTTTGAAATCTTTGAGGTGTTCAAAGACCTATGTTTTTTTCATAAGAAATAAAATCCATGTGAAGCATGATAAATCATCAACAAAAATGATCATGTACATTGATTTACTGATTGATATAAAAGGGCCCATGAGGTCACTATGGATCATATCTAAAGGAAAGGAAGCCTTCTGAGTCTTTGCTTTGTCAAATTTCTCTTGAGGATGTTTTCCAAGAACACATCCCTCACAAATTACTTTGGAGAAGTGGATGTTAGGTAGACCATCAATTGTTCCCTTCTTGATAAGTTGTTGCATATATCTAAAATTTAAATGCCCAAACCTTTTGTGCCATATCCTACTGCTTTCATCAGCATGGGTAAGAAGTAGTGCAGAATCTGGTTCAATAAATTAAGAAAATGTGTAGATTCTAGATGGATGATTTACCTCACTAGTATAAACCATGGAATTGGTTTTCATGTCATAAATATCCACTGAATCATGTGTGAATATGAATCTCTTTCTAGTTTTGGAGTTTTTCATCTGATAAACAAAGAGAATATTAACGAAAAGTTTGGGAATGTGTAGCACATTCTCAAAGCTTTCGTTTGTGAGTTCAATTCTTCCTCTTTCGGTGACCTCAAATGGAGAGTTGTACCTCATCAAAATAGGAGGACCTTTGCATGAATCCAATGAAGAATGTACTTCTTTTTTGGTTGTCATGTGGTGTGATGCATATGAATCTATGATCCAATCATCGAGAGAGGAGTTGATGGAAATCAAATCATGGCTAGAATTTTCTTTCTTGATATTATGATATTTTGGATTCTTCTTCTTGTCACCCTCGAGGATGAAATATCCAAGGTTGTTTTTTTGAAGTATTTGGGCCATTTGATCTATCTGTTTCTGCATACATGCAGATTTTAGATGGAATCCTTTATGGAAGTAAGTGAATTTCTCCCCTTTTCTTCCCTTTCCACCTTTGGATCTGGAGGCATCATTGAAGGGTTTTGAGTACCCTTCCTTATTTGTATTTTCGTGTTATTTTCTTTTGTATTTATGTTTAGATTACCTCTACCATATTTTATAGTAAGTGCATGCACCTTTGGGCATTTAATTTTTCCCATATTGATGAGCTTGTTCTGCTCTCGTGTCAGAGACTCGATAAATCCTCAAGAGAGGGCATTGTCCTGGTGGCTCTAGAGGTGAGCCTAACTGAATAAAATGTAGATACAAACATTGAGTATTTTGGACCAAGTTTGGAGAGAATGGTAAGAATTATTTTTTTCTCCTCTTTATATTTATCAACCTCGCAAGCCTTGAGTTTTAATAATAAATACTTATATTTGGTAAAGAAATATTGGATATTGTTGAAGGTTTTTGGATACAAAGTAAGAAATTCCACCTTGAGAATGTGTCCCCTCATATCGTCCCATTTTCCAAAATTCCCTTCCATGGTGGTCCAGGCTTCAATGGGGGTTTTACAAGAGGATATGTGAAAGAGGAGTTCAGGAAAAATGAGATTGCAAATAGTTTCAAATGCTTTATCCATTCGATTTAGATACTTGGATTTTTCTAAAGTGGAATAAGATTATTTGCAAATAATTTGTTTTATATGTTCCCCGCCATTTGAATTACAAGACTAGATCAAGGATTATTGAAAACCAAAAGGTATATATTTTCTCATATATCTCATAAGCATATTTCTTGAGTATTGAATCCTACGATTTTATAAATATGAAGGCATTTTTCAAGATCTGACAACAACTCTTAAAGAACAAGGTTTCTTCCCTAACCTTCTTGTAGAAAACCTTAGGGAAGTGCACTATGATTAAGACAAATAAAAAGACTAGTTTGGGAATGCTCATCCACATGAAGATGAAACATTGATAGTTTCTCCACCTATTCAAGAAGATGAATAATTGAACGAGGAAGAAGACCCTGAGAAATAAATTGGTGAAACAAAAGAAAAAAGGGAATAATTATATCGAATTTTGAAGGAAATAATTAAATAAGATAACAAGTTTTACAATGAATTGGTTGATCACTACAATGATGTACATATTTAGTTTCTGTTTGTGGACAAATACAGGAAATCCATGACCCTGTATTACAAAAGTATGAGAAAAATCTTATTGATTTAGTAGAAAAAATAACTTGTTAAAGCATATCATGGAGTAAAAACACTATGTGCCATCATAAGAGAAAAGTATGATAGCAAAGATCATCCTTTGGTTTTGTCCAATATATTGGAGCATTATATTGAAGGAGAAGAATGGGGTGATTCAGAGGAAGACAAAGTTCCTGATGAAGCTTACTCTCCATATGATCAAGCAAATGATGAAAATCATGTTGAAGAACAAGAACTTCTTGAGAAAGAAGTTCCCCATTATCTTGTGCATTATTTGGATGAAAGACATGAATATCACAAACCTCGAGAGAAAGAACCCAAAGAAGAGATTCATGAAGAAAGTCATGTTAGGATATTTAGACACTTAGGAGTTAGTTAAGATCTACTTGGTCTAATATGTCGTTAGGTAAAAGTGTGTTTCTTTAGTATGCATTAGTATGCATTTGTAGTTAGGAAATCCGACGGTCACGATATGTTCCCG
>ML806791.1:174134-190451 GCA_009831015.1 Picea engelmannii | reverse complement strand
GTGGCCGCGTTGGCTGGGGCCGTGGATGTTTCCCCGTAGGGGTTTTACCACGTGAAAACATCAGTGTGTTGATCTTTGATCTGGTTATGTGAGTGGTTACTGAAGGTGTTCATCCTCTGTTGGAATACCTGTGTTGTCGAACAAGTCATCAACCCTTTGAATAAGAACAAGAGTTACCTCCTCGATCTATTGAATAAGAGAACTTTAATTGATCCATATTTAAGACAAGATGAGATAAAACATAGAAATATGACAGAAACTTAGGGATACAACAATAGTCAATTTTGATTAATGAACGAAATATGTAGGAGCTATAAAAATGTAGAGTAAAACAAACTCACTAGAATGGTGGTAGCGTATCTCTACGAAGAGATGTGATAGTTGCACACATTCACAAGAAGATGATTATAATGAGGACGAAAAGGCATTTTAACATAAATCATCAATGAAAAAAACCCAAACATCCAAAACCCTAACCCCATAAGATGAAACTCCAAAAGGTTTGTGGGCCTCAATGTGGATAGTTGATACATCAATTTCCTAGGGGCATTAATTTTTCATACGATCTTCGTTTAGGGAACTTGATAGCCCATACAAAATTTATAGCCGAAGAGTACACATTATGAATGTTCTATTAGAGGAATTTGGATATATATATAGGGTGCTTATCGGCCAAAAAAAGGTCATTTATGGCCTCAAAAATAGCCCCAGAAGTTCAAGACCTTAGAAAAACATAGAAATTTGCCGTGATGGAAAATGTATTTTAAGCCAGTGGAATAGGTGGGTGTCCACCTGGATCAATCCTCCCCTATTAGGAATCAATGGTATCCATTTCATGAGTTCCCCCATCAAATTGGGATTTTTTTTCTAAACTTGATGCTTGGTGAGCCATTTACCTTGGTTCAGTAACTACCTTGCTTTGACAACCCTAAAGAGTTAGATCTTGTATTGGCAGGTGCCCTTAACATATGTGTCCATGATTTCATAATGGTTTCTTATTCCATGTTGTTAGGGTTGATATTTGTAGGTTTCATTTGTTCTGCAACTTCTGATGTGTCCATTAGTGGTGGAAAATATGGTTGAAGGAGGTCCATAATGAATACTAGGTGCAATCCAAGGAAGGGGGGAATACTTAACTCAAAAGAATTGTATCCCACAAACTTGGTGATGGTGTAAAGTCCATAGTGAAGTGGGCATATCTTATGATGGGATCATCTAAGGAATTATTTTTGCAAATGCAACCAAACCTTTTTTCCCACCTAAACATTGTGTCAAAAATGGTGTTGATCATGGCATTGTTTGTACTTAGAAATGGATTTCTATGAAATATCATGGGCCTATTATCATATGTGTTGGATCCAGTCAATGAAATTGATTTATGTTTTGACCTCATATTGAGCATGGGAAGCCTTTTTCTATGTGGATGCAAGGGGAAATGTTACATCAATGGGGCCCAGTGGTTGAAATCCTAGGCCCACCTGAAAAGGGATATGTTTGGTAGAGCTATGGAGGTATATGTTGAACATAAGGAAGACTCACATCCCATCTGCATGGATTATTAGAGTTCTACATGAACAACATATGCATTATTATCCTATTGACGACCTCTATTTTTCCATTAGTTTGGGTGTGGAAGAAAGTGGATTTGGTGACACGAGTGTCAAATAGTGACCAAAGGCTTGACAAGAATGTACTCAAGAAATTTTTGAACCACTTTGATATGATTTTCTGTGGTATTCCAAAGTGTAGCCACACTTTCACGAAGAATATATTGGCAATGATCTGAACTATGATACTCTCCTTGCAAGATGTTAGAATGGACATCTTAGAGAATCGATCAACAACCATGAATACAAAGTCATCGCCATGATTGGTTGAGGGGAGGCCTGACATGTAGTCCATAAATATGAATTCCTAAGGCCCATCAGGAGTAGGCAAAGCGGTGTATAGTCCTTGGTTTTTAATGGCTAGCTTGGTGATGGAGAAATTAATGTAGGATCTGATATCCTTACTAACACCATGTCAAAGCTTCATCGAATAGAAACACTTTTGTAGTACTTACACTATATTCTCCACATCAAAGTGTCCTACAATCAAACTATAGTGGGATTTTGAAATAATCTTCAGATGTTTGCTTGAAGGAACATAAATATGACCAAGATGGCATAAGAATCCATCCTAATGATGAAATTCAATAATGCTCGTGTTTGTTCCCAACATCTAGTAGTTCATAGTGGAGTCAACATCATTTTCATAGAGTTGGGGCCACCTAGAGGTCTCATGCCCACAAGATTTTTTTCATCGTGGTTAGTGCTACAAATGGATATCAAATGAGGTAGTCAATGATGCAATTGGTGCTCCTTTTATTATATTTAATGTTGAAGTAAAAATGTTGCAATTATGTGGACCAATTTTGATGGTGTTCATTCTGTAATTTTTCGTATGTTTGCATGAACTGCATAGTCTTGTGATCTGTATGGATTACTATCTCCTTCCCTAGAATGTTGTAACATCCCCGACCACCCATGGCCGGTCCACACTACACCAAAGAACTCTTACGTTCTCTCTGTGGAACATATTGTAACATACCCAACTTCTATTCTGAGCTACGCCACATAAAATTTTCTAACTGCATGCATTTAAAACATACACACACAACACTCTTGCACAAGATTTATATATAAAACATAACAGACAAATACATTACATAAATGCACAAATTCACATTGAAATAACAGTAAACATAGATATGCACCATATACAAGAAATAACCAAAAACCTACAGACAGTTATAACCATGCATATGATAAACCCATAAAATAAACATGTAGATAACAATGCAACATGTAATTTTATCACATAGTTAACACTTATCTTTTTAAGAATATCACCAACTGCATGCAGACCTTCCACAAAACTCCCAGTCTTAGACCACATTGTTCATCACTCTCAACAGTGGGTCACCCCCGAGCTAGGACTAAACTCCACCCGGGTAAAGGGATTCCTAACCAGGCTATAGGCTCATAGACAATAGAAAAGACTCTATCATGGTGCCCACTCAAATAATAGCCTACAGTCCCTCATTACCCACATGCCTATCCAACCCCAAGAAGTGTGCCCCTTCTCTGCTCAACAATCCTTCAGCTTCCCCACTTCCTTTCCAGGCTTCAACAACATGTCAGACAAGAAGTCTCAAAGCCATGTAGCTATATTTTAACACCTTCAAGAAATCAATTCCCAATGACTCTCTCACCCAGGTAATTGTTCACAGGCCTGAAAACCTACCTCTTCAATATCCCACGAGCCTAACAACTTGCTTCTTCAATCCCACTCTCAAGATAACCAGGTACACCAACACAAAATGTCTATGGATACCGGTTTAGGTACAGTGATAGGAATGTATGAAGGATAACTGACTGCATGAGTGAAATGGTCATGGATCATGGCTCCATGATGGAAGGAATAATGGAAAAGATGATGGTAAGAATGATGGGGGGTGTGAAAATGAACTAAGTCCCAATAATATGTATGCATGTCCCCAACTTGACACTTGTCATGTTGGGAGCTACGTTGGCCCACTTGTCCCCAACTTTAGAGCTTAGGATAAAATAATTATCTATACTTTATGATTTAATAAATATTAATATAATATTCTTTTTTTGGCTCAAGCTCCCTAGCTTATCCCCTTTCCTTAGCTTATCCCCTCCCTTTCCCTAACTAGTGGAGTTTAGTCCCCCATCTCTTTTATTGTTGTCGGTTTGTGCGCAACAATGTATTTTATATTAAACATGAGACATGTACAAAAATAGGCGCAATGGCCTTTAACATCTAGGCTCCCTAGCCTCAACATCACACATGCTTAAGATGTTGCGTCGGTATCCTGGAATGTGCACACTTCCTCATTTTACTACGCAGTACATGCATGCACTATGCCATGAAATGTGCATACAAAAATGATATCAAAACAGCTCACCATCTTAAGTACATTTGTATTTACATTTACAATTGGGTTCAGCCTTAGGGGTATTGCAATCCCCTCCCCTTATTTATGCACTATCCTCAGTGCATCATGTACCCATGTACAACTAAATTTCAAAAATCCTCAAAAAGATGCGAGTATTATGCCTGCATTGCATCCTCATGCTCCCAAGTAGCGTCCCCGGGACCATATTAGGTCCATTGGACCTTTACAAGCCCTATGGCTCGATTATAGAGCTATTTTATTTTCTAGTTCAGAATGTGCACTGGATGCACTTGAAAAGGGCCTTCTTGCTCCACCTGAATCACATTCCAATCAATAACATGATTAGTATCAGCTATATATTTCTTTAGCAATGATACATGGAATACATTATGAACATACATAGATGCAGAAAATGCAATCATATAAGCTACTGGACCAATCCTCTTGAGGATTTCAAATTGACCACAATAGCAAGCTGCCAACTTTGAACAATTTCCCAACTTCAAGGAACTTTTGTTGGCTTTCAATTTCAAGAATACATGGTCAACCACTTTAAATTCCATGTGAGTTCTGCCCTTATCAACATAGCTTTTTTTCCTGTCTTGGGAAGCCTTTAAATTTTGTTTTATTTTCAACATTTGTTCTTCCATTTCCCTGAGAAAATCTGGCCCAACCACTACTCTATCTACTGGGTTATCCCATCTTACCGGTGTGTTGCACTTTCTGCCATAAAGTGCCTCAAATGGGCTTATCTTTAGAGATGCTTGGTACCCATTGTTATAAGGAAACTCTACCAAGTGTAGGTAGTCTTTCCATTTTGATTTCTTATCCATCAAATACATCCTCAACATATCCTCAATCACCTGATTCACCCTCTATGTTTGTCCATCTGTTTCTAGATGATAAGTTGTACTAAAATTCAAATTTGTTCCAAATCCATTAAATAATCCCTTTCAAAATTTTGAGGTAAATTTTGGATCTCTGTCAGAAAAAATTGTCTTGGGTATGCCATGTAATCTAGAAATTTCCCTCATATAAACATCAACAATGTTAGTTTCCTTGTGAGTGAGCTTAACTGGAATAAAATGGGCAGCTTTAGTAAGCTTATCCACCACTACCATGATAGAATCATGTTGCTTGTTTTTTCTGGGCAGTTTGGTAATGAAATCTATGGTTACGACTTTCCATTTCAAATCAGGAATGGGTAATGGTTGTATCAAACTAGCTGGGTGTCTATGATCATCCTTTACTTTTTGACATTCCAAACATCTGGCAATAAAATCAACAACCTCTTTCTTCATGCCTGGCCAATAATATTGGCTCTTGACAGCTGCAATAGTTTTCTGATATCCTAGGTGCCCAGCATAAGGCACATTATGCATTTCTCTCAATATCATGTTTTTCAACTCCTGGGAATTTGGTACATAAATTATGCCCCTATACATGAAAATTTCATCCTTATCTAGCTTGTATTCTCCAATTTTTCTGCTACAAATTACCTTGTTGTAGTTTTGCCACTAAATCCTTGTATTGTAAATCTAATTTGGCAGTCTCTATAATTTTGTGTTTCAAAACTGATTGATATATGCTAATGGTTGTAGCATGCATTTCATGCACTCTTATGTTGAGTGCATCAGCCACTTTGTTCTCTTTCCCCTTGATATGCTTTATATCAAAGTCATATTCACTTAGAAATTCTAACCATATGCTTTGCCTAGCATTTAGAGTTGGTTGATCAAACAAATATTTCAGACCATTGTGGTCGGTTCTCATCTCAAACCTTTTCCCCGTGAGGTAGTGTCTCCATTTCCTCAAGGCATGCACTATGGCTGCCAACTCCAAATCATGTGTGGCATAGTTTATTTCATGCTCCTTCAACTTCCTTGATTCATAACATATGACAAACCCATTTTTATTGAGGACTCCACCAATTCCTTATTTACATACATTTGTGCATACAATGAAGTCTTCATTTGGGTCTGCAATCCTTAGTATTGGAGCACTTGTTAATAATTGTTTTAAGTGTTGGAAACTCTTCTCACAATCCAATGTCCACTGAAACTTCACACCTTTTCTTTGAAAGGAAGTGATTGGGTCTGCTATCTTTGAGAATCCTTCAATAAATCTTCTGTAGTAGACTGAAAGACCCATGAATCATCTGACCTATATCACATTCTTTGGCACTACCCATTCTCTAATGGATTCTATCTTCTCAGGATCCACTGCTATCCCATCCTTTGAAATGATATGTCCAAAATAGTGATTTTGCTTCTGATAAAATGAGCACTTGTTCAGTTTGGCATACAATTGATGCTCCTTTAATACTAGAAACACCATCCTCAAATGATTCTCATGCTATTCTTCTGACTTAGAATATACAAGAATGTCATCCAAAAAGACAATGAAAAACTTGTCTAAAGATTCTCGGAAAACACCATTCATTAAGCACATGAAGAAAGATGGTGCATTTGACAACCCAAATGGCACCACTGTGAACTCATAATGACCATACCTTGTCCTGAAGGTGGTATTTCTGATATCTTCTTCTTTAATCCTTACCTAATGGTATCCTAACCTAAGATCTATCTTTGAAATGATCTTTGCATCCTTCAATTGATCAAAGAGATCATCAATCCTTGGCAGAGGATACTTGTTCTTCACAGCCACTTTATTCAACTGTCTGAAATCAATGCAGAATATTAATGTTCCATCTTTCTTATTCACAAACAATACTGGGGCACCCCAAGGTGACACACTTTAGCGTATATACCCCTTCTTCAGAAGCTCTTCAAGTTTCATTTGCAACTCCTTCAGCTCTGGTGTACTCATTCTGTAAGGATTATTTGACACCGGAGTTGCTCTAGGCATTAGATTTATAGAGAAATCAATGTCCCTCCTTGGGGATAGTCCTGGTGCCTCCTTGAACACATATTCAAAATCTTCCAGGACTGCATAATCTTCCAAATTTGGCACCTTATCTTTAGGTGTCTCCTACATATGAGCTGCAAATATTTGACACCCTTTTTTGTAACATTTCTTCACTGCAATGCTGAAATCTCTCTGATGGTTACTGCCCTGGGAATTTCCTTCACTTTCCTTAGTTTCCCTTCCTCATCGAAGCAAGTAAATTCTTTGTTATGACATTCTAGGAGAGCATGATGTTGGTCCAACCAATCCATCCCAATTAGATAGTCATAGGAACCTAAAGGAAAGATGTTCAAATTTGCCCGGGTGTTCATTCTATTCATGTCCATAAGACATGACTTAACCATCTCACTAACTTTTCTTTTGGTTCCTGTAGCCAGTTGCACCAACCAATATTTCCCATGCTTGCTTCTTGGCAAATGAAAACTTTCCACCATCTTAGGATCTATATAACTATGACTAGCTTCTGAATCAATTAAAATAACAATGGGTTTGTTGTTTATCATACCTTCCACTTCAATCATATGTGACTGATACTCTACTTTGTTGTTGTCCAGGGCTGCATAGATCCTGGGTACCTTTCTACCCATGTCCTCCACTGTTTCATCTTGCTATACATTGTGAACAGTCCTCCCTTTTTCACCTCTGTGAGGACAATCTTTGAACATGTGATCCCCTTTACAACCCCAACATTGAATAGATGGTTGCCTTAGCCTTTGACTCCTTGTGTCAATCATTATAGGTTTTTTAGGAGTTTGTTGTCCCTAAGGATTGTTTCTGAAGAATGGTGGCTTATATCCCTTCTTCCTCTGATCCACCTTGAATTTATTTTTGTCTTCCCAAGATTTTTGGAATGTTGGCCTTGATTTTTGTTGATCATATAGGCATTTAGCTCACCTTATGGTCTCCTCCAATGTATTTGGATCATCATATTGTATTTTGTCACTGATAAATGATGGCAATCCATGCAAATACCTTTGAATCTTCACTGTATCATCCTTGATGAAAGAGACATACTTCATCAGTTCTAAAAACCTTCTCTCATATTCATCAATGGTCATACTCCCAAGCTTGAGTTCAAAGAACTCATTCATTTTCTTGTCATAGTATCTCTTAGTCAAGTATTTCTTCTCAAAATACCTCTTGAATTCCCTCCAAGTAACACTTTTCTCTTTAATGTGTTTCACCTACACAAGTTGATCCCACCACATGAATGGATTTCCCTTTATTTGATAGATGAAAATTCTATCCTCTGCATGAGAATAATAATTATGCAATTGAAAATACTTTATCATGCCCAGTAGCCATGTCTTTACATCTTCGTCCTTCTTATTCTCACCATCAAAAGTAGGAGGTTTGATTTTATTCATTTATCCTCATAGTTCATCCACCCCATAAATATTATGCTTCTTAACATGGGATGGAATTGAGCTGATGTGTTCCCTCTTATTGGAATGCCTTGGGGAGTTATGGTGATTTCTTCTAACACTTCTTGATTTTCTTTTCTCATCATGACACTTGTGACTTCCCGATTTGCTCGAGCCACTCTCCTTATCCATTTTTTTTTCTATTATGTTCAAGCTTTGTAATAAATTCATGTTGAAGTCATCCTGTTGCTCCTTGACTCTCATAAGCCTTTCATTATCATCCTTATGGATTTGGACATCCTTCTGCAAATTTTTAATGCTCTCTGCCATATTCATGTTTTCATTCCTTTCTTCTCCATGTCCATTGGAGTTTGTTCCTTCGATGCTCAAATGGACATCCATCCCTATGAATTCATCTTCCTGGTTGTAATTCCCTTGTGCCTCTTCATATTGATCTAGTTGTTTCTATCACTGCAAAATGTGCAACCAACAAAACCTTGTCAGGCTAATTGTTTTAACAATTTCATGAAAATATGAACCATTCTAGTTCACTAATATATATAAGAATTATTTCTTCTAATTTCTTGGAAATTTGAATTCCTTGATCAATTTTATGGATGGATAATTATATTCCATTGTCCAATACATTTCCAACGCCTACTCACATTCTCAATTACGAGTCTTGAGCAGAAAGTTATGGTCTTTTGAAATTTTCCCATTAATTTTTCTATTCATTTTTCAACTTGGCGCAACTCTGTATTGTAATTAAGCATTTTTGCACCTACACCATTGTATTTTTATTAATATATAAATTGGTTTTATTCATATACATAATATGAACACTCTATCCAAGTTTCAACTATTTTTGTGCTCTAAGATGCTAGTTACAGCGTGCTGAAGTTCTAGGCCAATTTGTGTTTTTAGTTTGAAATGGTAGAGGTATGTTCTTTTCCATTTTAACCATATTTAACATGCCCATAAATTTAATTCAGATATGGGACTATCTTCTATGGTTCAATAGATTTCCATTGACTACTCCTGTGCCTCAATCTGATTCCGGAGCAGAAAGTTATGGCTCCATGAAGCTAGTTGGGTCTTATAATTTACCCTTCACTATTTCTATTGTATCTTTCTCATAAAATATCTATTTGACGAACAATTTACACCATTAGAAAGATCTATCTGAGCTCTTTTATTCGAGCTGCAAAGACAGAGTGTGCCAAGGCACACTCTGTTCTTGTGGTTTTTGAGTTTCTAAAATTCTCTTAAGACCCTCAAAAATGCATTGCAAAAAGGTGACGTTCAAATGATATAAAACGTCATGGAAATTCATTGGTTTTGTGTTGTTCTTCACCCTTCAAACAACTTCACATGCACAAATTTCAATCTATCCGCCCGTATTTCCCATGTACTGCAACATCACAAAATAAATCGTGTTTCCCGCACTTTAAAACCACTGTGTATCACTTCTTTGTCGCACCAATAACTTGTGCACACTTTTGTGTCGCATGCCAATATCTACCGTGCGCAGTTTTAGTTCTTGCACTATTACCCATTGCGCACAATTTTTTTTTTTTTTTGATATATGTATTGCGTACAGTATTTTTTGTGCAATTCACTCTACATGCTACACCATGCCAATTTTAGTATGCCTCCACTGCGCATCAAGACTCTGCGCGCACCATACTAAACTGTTGTGCGACGACATATACCCATATTGCGCGCACGCCAACCAAACTCCTATGCGCTCTACCAATACTGCATACACCCTGTGCGCCATTACTATGTGTGTGTACACCGCACACACCTTCTTATGTGTGTGCACTCCACGCAATTCTAAATTTAGTGTGCGCATCTTCACACCAATATTTTTCCACGCGGCGCCAAAATTTTCCACAAGCACCCTGACACCATATTTTTCTGCGCGGTACTAAATTTTTATCGTGCGCACCTGCGCACTATCATTTTTCTGCCTATCACCAAAATTTAATGCATGCATCATCACACCAATACCTTGTCGCGCTGTGCTAAATTTCACCTATCCCGAGATTTTCATTGCGTACATGAATTTTTGGTGCACCCAACTACACACATTCACCTTTATGCACATCAATTCCTCATGAATTCCGCTGTAGAAATTGGGGATTTTTCCCAATTCACCATAGGCATTATGCAACTATGAAATTCGTTCAATTTCACCCTGATAACACCATCTCAACCTCTTTAACAAAATATCGTTGTGGGTTGACATTTTTGGAACGAATTTTTTCCAAACTCAATTCACGAATTGGGAATTTTAATTATAAAACTCGCTCCAACTGTCATGGATTCACTGTAACTTCAAATTCGACCAATTCCAGGTCCGAATTTGCTAGAACAGATATAAAATGAGTAATATCTCATTACTTGGCTGAATTTCTCCATTTTCTCATGAATTCAACCATAGAAATTGGGACTTTTCCCCATTTTCACCCAGTTGTTGTTACTTTTTACCATGGACACTCTACAAAATGAAATTTGGCCACTTCGAAATTAATCTTCTGTGAATATTCTCTTCAATTGAACCTTTCCAGCCCATCCAGGCTCAGTGTTGGAACTGAAGCTCTAATACCAATTTGTAATGTCCCCGACCACCCATGGTCGGGCCATGCTATGCCAGAGAACACTTACGTTCTCTCTGTGGAACATACTGTAACATACCCAGCTTCTATTCTGAGCTATGCCACATAAAATTTTATAACTACTTGCATTTAAAACATACACACACAACACTCTTGCGGAATATTTATATATAAAATGTAACAGACAAATACATTACATAAATGCACAAATTCACATTGAAATAACAGTAAACAGAGGCATACAACATATACAGAAAATACCCAAAAACCTATAGACAGTTATAACCACACATATGATAAACCCATAAAATAAACACGTAGATAAAAATGTAGCATGTAATTTTATCACACAATTAACCCTTATCTTTCTAAGAATATCACCAACTATGTCCAGACCTTCCACGAACCTCCCAGCCTTAGACCACATTGTTCATCACTCTCAACAGTGAGTCACCCCCAAGCTGAGACTAAACTCCACCCAGGTAAAGAGATTCCTAACCAGGCTATAGGCTCATAGACAATAGGAAATACTCTGTCACGGTGCCCACTCAACTAACAGCCTACAGTCCCTCATTCCCCACATGCCTATCCCACCCTAGAAAGTGTGTCCCTTATCTACTCAACAGTCTTCCGACTGCCCCACAAGCCAGACAAGAAGTCTCAGAGCCCTGTAGTTTCATTTTAGGACCTTCAAGAAATCAATTCCCAGTGATTCTCTCACCTAGAGAACTGCTCACGGGCCTGACAACCGGTCTCTTCAATATCCCAGGGGCCTGACAACCCACTTCTTCAATCCTGCTCCCAAGTTAACTAGGTACACCAACACAAAATGGCTATGGATACCGGTTTAGGTATAATGATAGGAATGTATGAAGGATAACTGACTGCATTAGTGAAATGGTCATGGAATCATGGCTCCATGATGGAAGGAATCATGGAAAATATGATGGTAAGAATGATGGGGGTGTGTGAAAATGAACTAAGTCCCAACAATATGTATGCATGTCCCCAACTTGACACTTGTCATGTTGGGAGCTACTTTGGCCCACTTGTCCCCAACTTTAGAACTTAGGATAAAATAATTATCCATACTTTATGATTTAAGAAATATTAATATAATATTCTTTTTTGGCTCAAGCTCCCTATCTTAGCCCCTTTCTTTAACTTAGCTCCTCCCTTTCCCTAACTAGTGGATTTTAGTCCCCCATCTCTTTTATCGTGGTCAGTCTACACGCAATGATGTATTTTATATTAAATATGAGACATGTACAAAAACATGTGCACTAACCTTTAACATCTAGGCTCTTCGGCCTAATCAAAACATAAGCATCCTATATTATAATAATTGGCTCACCAACCTATAAAACATATCATATATACAAAGGCTCCCTGGCCTCAACATCGCGCACACTTAAGATTTTGTGCGTAGTATCCTGGAATGTGCACACTTCCTCATTTTACTGCGCAGTACATGCACGCACTATGCCATGAAATGTGCACATGAAAATGATATCAAAACAACTCACCAGCTTAAGTACATTTGTATTTACATTTAAAATTGGGTTCAGCCTTAGGGGCATTACAAATGTAATTCTTCCATTGGCAGTAGGCTTGTACAATGGAATACATATATTTTTCATAGGTGGGGTGATTACGAATGACATATGAGAGTGTCTTTGTTGGCTTTTCTATACCCTTCTTCTTAGGCTTCTCTATAGGTTATCCTGATCCTATCTTACTGTCATAGATTGACCCCAGTTCAGATTTGATAATATCCCAACAAAATCCCTCTAAAACTATCGACCCCTACAGTAGACCAGAAAGAAACACAACACATAGGGTGTACTACACAGTCTCAGCCGAGATAGCTCTATGGGTGGCTGCAATACTCAAGTGTTTGCAACTTGGGAATGTGTAAAGATCTATGGTTGTGTCATGCAATCTTTATTTATTCAATATAACATATGATTATAATAGTCATTTCATTCATGCATGTGAAATACCAAATCTAACTAGTTCATTCATTCATTTAATAGTCACTACTTAACAACAATAAAGACACATACATTCATTCACATAACACAGGTGTTACTATGGCTCACCCCCTCCTGGGATACATCTACAAATATCTAGCTCTCAAGCTCTTTTATTATGGTTCAGTAATATGTCACGTCACACGTGTTTACACTCTTAGATCTTACTCTCTCAATAGGCTCCTCTATCCCTATGAGGTTGACTAGATCGAAATAGGATCCTCAACCTGCAATCTAACCCTTGGGATCGAGTCGCTCATTGTTTCCCTAGCTCGCCACCTTACTAAATACTACAGTTCTTACAACTCTTTTCCATCTTTTCTCTACTCTTGTCCTCTCTTTATTTTCTCTTTCTCTTCCTCTGTCTTCTCTATGTCCTCCTCTAAGTACTATCTATTTATATTCTTGGCTCATCATCCATTACAATACATTACAAAAACCATAACCCTAGTGTCGTTAGGTCTTCCTTACATTTGTTCCTTGCATGCTTCCCTTACACTTGTTTCTTTTCCTTCTAACCATCCTTTCCTCCTTTCATGCTTCTCTTCCCAAAAATGACCTTTTCTTTTGAGTATGTCTGCATCCAATAGGTCTCCAACACTGACATGTGGCTCATCCCGAACCACCTAACCTTTGTGTGCTTCATCAACGACTCCTGCAAGAGTCTGAAACTTCTCTGTGAGTTTCCTTTCTTGTGTTTGAGCTTGTGAGGTCTTTTCTCTAATTGCGTCCAATAATTGCGCTATAATATCCTCGTTGATTATCTCTGCACACTTTGCCTGAATTTGTACCATATTCCTCATTTACTCTTCTTCCTACGCAATGACCTTCACTGATATCTCTTGGATAGGCTCCATTTGAGCTTGTCACTCCTTCTTCTGTATCTTCATGGCTATGAGTTCTTCTTGCAGGTTATTCATATCTTGTACTCCTTTGAGGCACTCAATGATATTCATTGTCTTATTTCTCTACTTGAAGTCCTGGATAGTTGTGATTATCTTTTCCTCTTCCTAGTCCCACTGTTGGACTTATTGGTCCTCCTCCATCTTTGTCCATAGTTGTGCTACTCTATCAAACAATTTGACAGGTGCGTTGACTTGTCATTCCATTTCCTCAGTCTGCCCTATTTCTTCCTACTTCCTTTGTTCCTTGACCTCCCGGGAATGGTAGGGATGAGTTGTTCCTGGAGGTGCTCGATCTACTACCTATATTGATCAATTGTTTTCACAATATGATCAATTTTTTCTGTCATCGTGGGATCTGTTGTTTGCGTTCTCTTTGGAATTTTTTCATAGGCTACATCCAATTCCTGCTCAAGCCTATCCACGTGATATTTATCATCTTTGGTCTCGATATTGACGTGCTCAAGAACTAACTCCAACTCTTATTTGTTGTCCTTTGTGTGCTACAATTGTATTGCATCTATACGTGTGCACGATTGTACCTCCTGCATGAAATTGACTTGCAATTTACATAGTGCCTTGGTTGGTATCTACCCCATTACCAACTGCATTTCTGCTAGATATTTCAAGGATTTTTGGCCCACAATCTCATCCATGCACAACATGATGGGTCTAACGTGAAAATTTGAGCTCGCATGTGGCATTGTCTGGATCATATCCTGCTCACTTGGAACAACCTTGGCTCCTGCTTGTGATGTTGTGGGGACTAAATCTATTCCTTTGCCCTCCCTCTACGTTTCTTTGATAATCTCTAAGAGCTTCCTCATGTCATCCAACTCATCCTGGATCCAATTCCTTTGGTGTTGGTGTTACACATTATTTTCTTCATCCCTATGACCGTTAATGATGTAAACCTATCTATTGCCTTCAGAGGGGTCAGTGGCCTGAGTTCCTGAAGAGAGAAGGGAGAAGAACTTTTCCTGAGAAAAGAAGTTGCATTTTCCCTTGCAAAAACCATGTTAAAAAGGAAGTTCCCAGGTTTCTATATAGGCAGGGTGCGAGAATGCCTGATTCTCACAGGTTGCATCATAGCTAGGGTGTGAACAGTTCGCAGGTTGCACCATAAGCAAGGTGCGAGAATTCTTATACGTGGGAAAAACGAGCGTTTTCTCGAATCTTCTAGAAGGAGAAACTTCCATGGTGAGGTGGCATCCGAATGGTTTAGATCTTACTCACTTTCATAATTTAGTGGGATCATCCTAACCTCCTCACCTTATCCTCTTCAACTTATAAAAGGAGAGGAGCTCTCATGGAGAAGGGGTTCTTGAGCTTGTTAGATTTGGTTGGCTTGGAATTATTAGCTTGGTTGGAGTGGCTTTGATATTTCCTTTGTAAAGATAGATTGTGAATATCATTAGATCTATGCTGTCATAATTCTTGGAGTGAAAGTATGTGGGGAACGAAAGACAATTGGAAGGGACCTTACGACATCAAGGCCATGGTTGTAATCTCTCTTTCACATTTAATATGATACAGTAATATGATTCTTTCCTATAAATCTTCTTGTGTTTTATTGTATGATTCCTTGATCACATACATAGGTTTATATTGAGTTTATGCTATTACTATCACTTTGGTTGGTTGCATTCTTTTGTAGGATCATCATTGTATGAGCATTGGAATGGAGCTAGGATGGCGATGGTGAGAGGAAGCGACATTTAAATGGTATGTCACCCATCCCTCTTTAGTTAGTAAATTCAATATTTAAAACTTAAGGAAAGCATCATGTTCTGGTGTGTTTTGTTCTAGATCTAGGTGGATCTAGGGAGATCAGTTAGTGTCTGCACCTACCGATTAGTCCTCTAACAAAATTGGCAACTCCACTGGGGAACAGATTGTTTCCTAGTTAGTCTAGTTTCCCTTGCTTTGATTGCTTTTTTTCTGGTCTCTGAGTCTGTGGGAGATCCATCAAGACTCTCTGGATTTGAAAGTCCACTCAAAAAAAATTTCCTTTTTCCAAATTTTGTGTTTACAAACATTCTCGCACTTAACCCTTTAGTAGCCTACGAGAATCATTTGAGTTTGCACCCTACTGTGTAACCCAGTGCGAGATGTTCACACCCTACCTGTGTCCAACCTGCGAACTCCACTGATGTTCGCACTGCACCCTATAGCTAGGCTGCGAACCCATTTGAAATTTTTGTTTGGAATTAGGATTTCCTATTTTTTGATGCCCAGTTTTGCTTTGAACAGTTGGCTTGAACTTTTGGAGCCTATATTGATTTGTTTACAGTCTTCTTGACATTCTTTGAGTTTCTTTTATCCATCTTTGATTTTTTTGGTTTTGAAGGATTAGTCTCTGGCTTTGAGTGTCTTTCAATTGCAAAGCATGTGTTTTCTTTAGAATTGTTTAGGGAAAGATCAGATTTCTTCTGAATAGTTCGCTTTAAAAGAGAACTTTTAGTTTGGGTTTCTTTGTTTTAAGAAAGTTCATTATTGCTTTTA
>ML806791.1:134321-174084 GCA_009831015.1 Picea engelmannii | reverse complement strand
TTTGGGTTTCTTTGTTTTAAGAAAGTTCATTATTGCTTTTAGTGAAATTTTTGAAACAAAAAGATTTAATTTCTTTCTTTATATTAGATTGGGGGCATCCTTGCATTTCAAGTAGCGAAATTGCATGATTCTTGGCGTTTTTTGATGGGGGGGGCATGAATCGTGCATTGGTGTTCAGTACCTTTTTCTCATTTCCTGAGAATCTTGATATTGATGAGTTTAATATATTTTGGGACATCGTGCATATGGGAATGATAAATGTTTTCTCCTTCTCGTAGCATAGCTTTCATCGAAATGAAAAAATTGCATCTTCATATCTTTGCATAATTTTCAAGTCGGTCAAAACACCATATTGTCCACGCCATTTTCCTTTTGAGTAATAACAGACATAAAATAAATCACTTATAAAAATTGACTAGACATTTTTATATTTTCTGGTAGCAAACCTACATTAGATTAGTTGTAGGGCTTTGGAATAGGTGAGAAAGATAACTTTCCAAAGATGCAAACAAACATAGAATATTGAGTTAGGGAGCAGTTAAATCCACTTATTACATTTTGTCCTGGGAAGCCCTTCTAACACAAGGGTCAATCACGAGGTCGCATTGAGACTGGCAAAGTTACTCACCCTACTTTGTTGGTCTTGGTGTAGAGATTGCATGTATTATGGGGGTCACTTGAAGGTATACCCACAATGATGAGTGGAAGCCTCTCAAGTTGATTTCGGGCTAGATACCCTGCCCTTGCATGTGGATCAGACTATCGACTGTTCCCCCAGGATTTATTGTTGTTGGTGGTAACCTTAGTGGCCTATCTTCTTAGGGTCCTACAAAAGGTGACTGTGAAGGGGCAAGTCTTCACAGTACCTGGAATCGACATTGGCCAAACTCACTCGGGCTCCTTGGAGGGTATACCCATGATTATGTGTGGGAGATTTCACCAGGGTGTAAGTCCGTTAAACAGGTCGTCAACATAACTTTTCCACCCACTCTATCTCAGCCCCTTCTTACATTGTTCCCATGAAGTTGGATTTCATCACCAACTAGTGCATTCATTGTGAGAAGGTTTTGTTTGCTTGCATGCTTACTAGATTTTTAGCGTTTGCTGTTTGTTTTCCTTAGAGGACTCTAGATTGGATATTTGTTTAATGGCGTTAGTTCCTAGAATGACCAATGAAGGAACCCCTGCTCTAGGGGAACCTTTTTTTTCCCTCTTATGGAAACATTGGTCCTCCTCACCTCACTACTTTGAGCCTTCCAGGTCTCACAATTAGATTATCGGTATGGTTGTTTTCCACTCAGGTAATCTCGAATGCAATAAGTGCTTCGGTCGTAAGCACTTCCCCCCAAGAGCATCAACCTCATGTTGATCCTTCACCGTATTCACCAATAAGGTCTTCTTCACCTTCTTCACTTGCAAGGTTGCCTTTCATTTCATCTTCTTTGTCAAGTGAAAGTTCTGAAGCTAGTAACCCGGTGAATAAGAAGAAGAAGAAAAGAATGAATAATAAGAAGAAAATTAAGCAAGGATCCAAACTTCCAACCACTGTCAAACATGTTGGAAAACAACCAGTTAATATTATTCGTGCTGGAAGTGTTGATGATGTCAAGATCACCCAAACAACCCGTAAGCCCAAGTACCCTTGCAGGATTTGTAAGGGTATCCATCTTCTTAAGGAATGCCCTGGTCTATCTAAGGTTATAGAAGCACAGTCTACACATCCTCGCCAACCCACGTCGTTAGCCTCTGAACCACATGCTGACAAGCCCCCGTCAACCAGCCATGATATCGTTGGGAAGAAGAAAAGTAGAGTCAAGTTACCGTGCATGTTATGCAAAGGGAGTCATCTCACTCACCTTTTCCCTTGTATGGACGAAGCCTCAAAATTACTAGAAGAAATGATTGTTTCACAGCCTCAACTTCCAGCTGCTTACCGTAAGCTTTCTCTCAACCCTCCAATAGTTGATGGAATGATCACTCTGGTCCCTTCATCGGTTAATACGGTTGATCATGTCGTCAACATGGTCACATCCTTAGTTGAACCAGTTGACAAAGTGGTTGATCCGATACCATCATCGGTCAATCCCACTCTCCCCTCAGAAAGTGAAACCCAAGCGGTCGATCTGTTTCCACCTGTTGACCCTATTCTCCCCCTAGAGAATGAAACCCAAGTGGTCGATCTGATCTCTTCATCGATCGATCCTACTCTCCCTCTAAAGAGTAAACCCGATATTTCCCATGTTTTTCTCGTTGATACAGAATCTCTCGTGCCGAGGGGTATTCCTCCTTCTCCCGTAGGACCCCCTCCTATCACATACCCACTACCATAATCAAATTTTCGTTGGTTTCTGCAGAATTAGAGGCCCCAAATTACCTACGAAGGCCTAGCGCAAGCTAGTTCTTTCTCTATATGCTCCCATGTAATCCGTGGGTCATGATCACAGGTCAAATAATCATGGCGCCTCTTTGTATTTCACGACTTGGCACCACAGGAATGTCGAATCGTTCGAATCTACAACCGTCGAACCTCGACAGGACTAGCGAATGGCCAATGGGGACAAATCCCAACAGGGCTAGAGAACAGCCAATGAGAACAGGCCCCGTTGCATAGTTAAGTGGAGTACAGGTGGCGGAGGGGGAAATGCGACACGGTAGTTGACATGACAGGAGGGGGCCCCATTTCACACGCCACACTATTCCGGACCCCCCCCCCTCATTAAAGGCAGAATGGTAAGGGGGGTCCAAAATTCACCTGAGCAACGTTTATCAAGGTGAATTAATCTCAACCGTTCGAGAGTTTCACGTCCGATTCCGGACCCCCCCCACTGCTAAAGGTAGAATAGCAAGGGGGCTTCGGAATGAGACCTCATCCATAGATCTGGGCGGGTGGACTCTGGCCATCCAGATCTACTCATTACTTATCTTAAGGAGTCTTCGCGCCCCGGCTTAAAGTCGTAATCTCTTCCTCACATCAGACGGTCGTTACAGACCCTGAGATTCCTCGAAGAAATCTTGTTCGTTCATCGGGACTTATCATCACGAGAGTTCGAGCTCTCAATCACAGGACTCCCGAATTCTCAATCCTCGGTTTCCTGATGCGGTTAATCTCTCGACACATGGCCTCCATCAATCGGATGACTCAGATCTATTCTGGGGTTTTTCACTATGGAAAATCCTGGGCTCTCGTCATCAGGATTCCCGATTCCGTGATTCCCGATTTCTTGAAATGGGTAATCTCACGACACATGGCCTCCATCAATCGAACAACTCAGATCTATTCCTGGGTTTTCACTATGGAAAATCCTGAACTCTCGTCATCATGATTCCTGATTCCACGATTCTCGATTTCCTAAAATGGGTAATCTCATGACACGTGGCCTCCGTCAATCGGAAGGCTCAGATCTATTCCAGGGTTTTCACTATGGAAAATCCCAAACTCTCGTCATCAGGATTCGCGATTTCACGATTCTTGATTTCCTGAAATGGGTAATCTCATGACACGTGGCCTCCGTCATTCGGACGGTTCAGATCTAACCCGGGGCTTTCACTTCTATACATTGAGGTCTTAACCCTCGGGTAACTCCTGACAGATCCAATGGTTGTCGGGTTTTCCAGTCGAGATCTGATGGCTCAGATTGGTTCCTACCCATGCATTCTTCCACATCTCCCTGGACGTGGAAAAATCAATGGTCCAGATACCCCCATGGATCTTGAAGATCTATGGTCCGATTTCTCCACTGCCCACGAGGACACAGAGAAACCAAGTGGTAAGGAGTTTAACACCCTACTTTCTCCTACCAATATAACGGTCAGGTGTGACCGCAGATTTCCGATGGAATCTCGTCCATCGATCAATACCTATCAGGGATAAGGTACTTAACCTTTCATCTTCTCTCTTCGATCTGATGGTCGTGAGTGACCACAAATCTCCCGACGAGACCTCGTCTGTCGATTTGATACTTCTTCCTTATGCTGTCATCTCGGGTTTTCAAGAGGTTCGTTCCTCCTTGTGAAAGGTTACTAAGGTCTTACGCCTTCATGTTCTCTTTCCTGGTTCTTGATGGGTTTTTAAGGAGGGTATCTCTATGGGGAGGTTCACCCAGGGTGCTATCTGAGGTAGATAAGGGTATCTTTCTCCCAAGGACCAGACATGAAGTTTGAATTAGATCAGTATACATATAGACAATGATTTAAGAGAACATAAGCCATACGTAGTCTTTCCATCTAAACATACAACTATCAGTACTGATCAAGACACCATACATACATCCTTATAATGAAATCATTCACAATTTCACATCTTATGATCATAAATGTCAGAATACATATATTTCAAGATGCCAAAGGCAAAAAAATTATCAAAAACTAACACTAGGGGTTATGCAACTACTGAGAGGGGTGCTCGTTTCCACCCAACCGTAGGCTCAATGAATCCCAGCAGATTTACCACTAGCCACCCCCGAGCTGAGACC
This sequence comes from Picea engelmannii, assembly GCA_009831015.1. NCBI lineage: Eukaryota > Viridiplantae > Streptophyta > Pinopsida > Pinales > Pinaceae > Picea > Picea engelmannii. Next base: position 169,612 of record ML806791.1, on the reverse strand, counting down.
ACGATGCTGTGAGACTGTGTCCCTGTCTGCCAGTGACCAGGAGTGAAGGTTACTCTCCTTCCTCTCTACTATCACTCTCTCTGCATATTGCTAGAGTTCTCTTCCTCCCCTCGCGTCTGCCCCCAATCGCTTCTACCCCATGCCTTATCCTCTTGCGAGGTTGTGTCTGGCACGATTTCCCTCGCACTAGTCAGTCATGATGGCTCTACGGATGGGTGGTTCACCTCCCCATCCCTCATTAATTCCTGAGGAGCCATATACCTACCAGCCTACGAGACATTTAATTTGGGGCCAGTGAGCCGCTTTTGGTTCTCCGGGCCAGTGGAGTCCAAATACGGTATTCAATCTCGGTGGAAGTTAACGACACCTTTCCAGGTTCCTTCCACCGCCACCGTGGTCTCTTTTTCAGCACATCCCCTCTCAGTAGTCATGCAATATATATATATATATATATATATTATTTACATTCATCAAAATTTTTCACAAGGTCCATTCACATCACACGTTCACATTTCTAAGTTTGCCACAATAATTGGCCAGTATAGTTATTTTTACAGACTAGGGGAAACATGGTGTTACACCTCCAAGTAATGAGACCATCCATTTTGATTGGGGTGTGCTAACTGGACCTCGTCTTCCCTCTTACATTCTTTTCCATATTACAGTACAGGTTTGTGGTCGGGACGTTCCCCAAACGTTGATAGATGAAGGTTCGTCTGTTAGTATTTTGTCCTCTATTGCTTGGCAAGCTTTGGGTTGTCCTCCACTTGCGTCGGTTATGCAGAATATGTTAGCTTTTAATAGAAGAACTAGTCAACCTTTAGGGACCCTTCCTCAATTTCCTATAACTTTGGGAGGGAAAACTGTCTTCATTGATGTCATGGTAGTCGAAGACCCCTTGGATTTTTCTTTACTCCTTGGGCGATATTATGTCTATGCCATGAAAGTTATTGTGTCTACTCTTTTTCATGTGATATCTTTCCCTCATGATGGATGGGTTGTGACTGTTGATCAAATTTCATTCATTGACCTCACCTGGATTGCCTCCCTACATGGTTATTATATGCAGATGGTATCACCCCCACCACAGGTCAATTATGTGGTGTTGTCCCCCGTGGCTTAAACTTCTGATGACTTAGATCTAGTAGTTGACATGGTGATCTGTTCGATAGGGTTGTTGGAACCTGATCTCTTTACTCCTGTCGCGACCCTCAACATGGTATCCTTCCAGAGTGTGTTTCTTCCTTCCAATGAAGACCTCTTGGAAGCCATGACCGAGTTTTGTCCCTTGACATGGTGTCATTCTGGAGCATTTTCCTCTTGGAATCCATGATCAAGAAGACTTTGAGGATAGTTTTTGCATCTCTTTAGCAACCTTGTTAAAAAATGAAACAGAGGTTATGAGCATAGTTCTTGTTTCTGTGTCAAGCTCGTTAAAAAATGAAATAGTTTCCCCTCTCTCTGTTTGAGTAAAGTCCTTCGTCTAGTATTTGAAGCTTCATTTCCTCCACCTTTGTCGTTGCATGAAACGAATATTGGGGGGAAATATTTCCAGCCTCTGGACTTCATGTTGAAGTAGGGCCACTAGCTTCTTAAGCTAGGGGCTAAGTACCAACCATGCGTTGGGAAGTTGCAAGCATAGTTTTCTATGGTTCAAGCTTGTGTAAAGATGAAACCACTTACCTCAAGCATAGTTTTCTATGGTTCAAGCTTGTGTAAAAATGAAACCACTTACCTCAAGCATAGTTTCCTCTGGTTCAAGCTTGTGTAAATATGAAACCAGGTCCAAGCATAATTTCCTCTGGTTCAAGCTTGTGTAAAAATGAAACCAGGTCCAAGCATGGTTTTGTTTAGTTTTTAGGCTTGTGTAAAAATTAAAATCTATTCCAAGCATAGTTTTGTTTTGTTTTAAAGCTTGCGTAAAAATGAAAACAATCCCAAGCTTAGTCTTTGTTCTTTCCCATGCTCGTAAATACATGAGAATAAGTTACTGAGCTTAGTCTTTGTTCTTTCTCGTGCTCGTAAATCAATGAGAATGTAACCGAGTATACTTTTATCACTTTTTCATACTTGTAAAGGTTATATGAAAAAGGAACCCCCTGGAGTTCCCTTTAAGCTCTTTTCAGACTCTCTAAACATGAAAAGATTGTCGAGCGACCTTGTTCTTTTCACGCTCGTTAAATTATTTGAAGAAAACATCTGTTGAGCGATAGTTTATCTCTTTTTCGGTCTCATCAGACTACTTTACAAAAAAGGAACTGAGAGAGTTCTCTTTTAAGTGTTTTTCTAGACTCTATAATCATTAAAAACCTTTGAGTTTTCTTTCTTTAGACTCATAAAACAAACATCGAAAGGCCCATATGGGACCGAACCACTCCTTCTTAGGGTTCGTTAAACATACTCCGAGGGACTCGTCCAAAGGATGAGCTTACATTACAAGCATATGTTATCCTCCTCAAGCTTGTGTAAAAATAAAGAGGTACTCGCCAGAAATGGTGGGGGAAAATTTTGGAAAGAATTGTGTCTAAACCTGTATTCCATGGAAGAGTCATTTTTGAACACGACACCCTTTCACTCGCCTTATGTCTAGGTTGGAAAATATATGTGTCTCCTGATCATACTCCTATAAGATTACAAATTGGTCTGTGATCCTTGTTGTTGAGTCAGTATTTTCCAAGACAGTTGTCGTGTCATCAATATGTTCAAAAAGATGTCCAACCTGAAAATCCTTCTATTGCGTCGACCATTTCTACAGTCTTTAAGCCTTCTATTGTGTTGGCCATCTCTGAGTCACTCCTGAATTACTTGTTACTCTAATCTCTTCAAATCTTGTTACCCGTTTCATGTCATTGATGGAGGATACATTAAGGCCTTCATATGACGAGTCTTTTCCTGTCGACTTCAACTCATTATCTAGGAATTAGACTTAGAAACTAATTTGTACCTTGGAACTTGCATGCCTCAATGGAAGGTTTCCTCACTTTCGACAATGGGTTTTCATTATTGACCCCTGATCGAGAGATTCTGTCGAGTGTTCGACTTTAGCTCATTAATTCACATTCGTTGGATTGTACTAGTGTACCTTGGAAGTCATTGACATTAATGGTGATTTCCCTCATGCTTTTTAACTGTATACACTAATGATCGGTAATCAAGTGGTTTCTACCATGTTCAACTTCGACACATGTGTTCACATGGTTAGATTCATACTATAGAGTGGTGGAGATGAAGAGCCTGGATATTTTTCTGACAGATCTAGGATGCGTTGGAGTATATTCAGTGTACTATTGCATAGATCCACATTGTATGTCTCGTGGCTATGTTCAAATTTGAGTCTTTAAAACATAGATCCACAGTGTATTTTTGGTGGCTATGTTCATATTTGAGTCATATTGGAATGGATCCACAGTGTATGTTTCGTGGCCATGACCTGTATTACTTGACATGGATCTTCGCATGTATACATTTATGCTTTGAGTCATTTGTATTCTAAGCATGGGAATGCCTACCTCAGTGATGATATATTATTGTACTGTATTTCCTTGTTTGTTAGCAGGTTTCTGACCGACTGTTCCTTGTTCCCTACACACACTTGACAAAGTATTTCAGCTATCACTCTGTTCTAACTTCATACTTTGGGGGGCTCTCTGTTACACATTATTTTCATCATCCCTATGACCATTAATGATATAAACCTATATGTTGCCTTCAGAGGGGTCAGTGGCCTGAGTTCCTGAAGAGAGAAAGGAGAAGAACTTTTCCTGAGAAAAGAAGTTGCATTTTCTTGTGTAAAAACCTTATAAAAAAGAAAGTTCGCAGGCTGCCTATGTATTAGGGTGCGAGAATGCCTGATTCTCACAGGTTGCATCATAGCTAGGGTGAGAATAGTTTGCAGGTTGAACTATAAGAAAGGTGTGAGAATGCTTATACATGGGAAAAATGAGTGTTTTCTCGAATCTTCTAGAAGGAGAAACTTCCATGGTGAGGTGGCATCTGAATGGTTTGGATCTTACTCGCTTTCATGATTTAGTGGGATCATCGTAACCTCCTTGCATTATCCTCTTCAACTTATAAAATGAGAGGAGCTCTCATGGAGAAGGGGTTCTTGAGATTGTTAGCTTTGGTTGGCTTGGAATTATTAGCTTGGTTGGAGTGGCTTTGAGATTTGCTTTGTCAAGATAGATTGTGAATATCATCAGATCTATGCTCTTAGAATTCTTGGAGTGAAAGTGTGTGGGGAACGAAGGACAGTTGGAAGGGACCTTACGACATCAAGTCCATGGTTGTAATCTCTCTTTCACATTTAATATGATACAGTAATGTGATTCTTTCCTATAAAGCTTGTTGTGTTTTATTGTATGACTCCTTGATCACATACATAGGTTTATATTGAGTTTATGCTATTATTATCACTTTGGTTGGTTATGTTCTTTTGCAGGATCATCAGTGTATGAGTGTTGGAATGGAGCTAGGATGGCGATGGCGAGAGGAAGCGACATTTAAATGGTATGTCACCCATCCCTCTTTAGTTAGTATATTCAGTATTTAAAACTTAAGGAAAGTATCATGTTCTGGTGTGTTTTGTTCTAGATCTAGGTGGATCTAAGGAGATCAGTTAGTGTCCACACCTACCGATTAGTCTAATAATAGTTGGGAATCTTCAAAGTACTGAACTTCCCATTCATGGAATTTTTCAACCACAACGTCTGCATCATCCTCGGTGATTGTATATTCTAGTGGCATTTTGTGTGTCTTATCCTTCTTGTGTGCACCCCCAGTATGTATGATTGTCCTCTTGGTCTAGCCTTTTTCCTGTTTCGTAGCACTTGATGTGGTCCCATGTGTTGTCACAGTCTCGTTTTCATGTTCTTGCGACGCCTGGGTGTTGTCCTTCTTTCCCGCCTGGGTACCTTTCTTTGACGCGCCCCCTTTCTTATGATGTGTTGATTTCTACCCTGGATTTGGATTCTTGTGCATCATTTTGTCTCTTGTAGGTGTCTGTTCCTGCCCTGCATCAGCCTCCTTATCTATGGACATCTCTTGACTCATAACTAAAACTCTCCAATCATCTTGCCAATCCTAGATGTCCATCTCTATGTCCTCTTCCTTGACGCAATATCGGAGTTGTAGCCATTCCTTCTCAGGATCCGTACTGTATGTCTAATCGCTTTAAAGTTTTCTATGCCCCAATATTGTGTGACCACTTCTGGTGTAATCCAATGCAAAGTGTTGTGCATTAAATGCAGGGTTGCACACAAATCAAGACGGATGTCCAGAGGAGGCTTGAAGGTGCATGTGTTCGATGGAGACTATTTGACAGTCATTTTTAGGTAATTCGGCGACATGAATCTAATGGCAAGGTTTGTTTTTGCAGCAAATCTTCAGATCAACAAGCTAAGTTCTCGAGAAGCCAATGTAAGCATGATTTTCATTATTTCTTTTGTCATTAAATGTTGTAGCATAACATGCATGTTACAGGTCTGAAGGAGCATGGAGAGGCTGCAGCAAGGTAGCAAGATCAACTTATTCCTTCTATATCTTCTTTTCTTATCTTCTTCCACATAAAACCAATCAGTTACATGGGATAGAGAAATTGTGGCACTTTCATGATAAGTGGCCAATGAAGCAGTTCTAAATATCATAGTTTCAGGATCTTTGTATGGGATGCATTTATGCTTGGATCTAAGCAGTATATCTAAGGCACTTTATGTCTCCATGATGATGGGGGTTGTCTTTTATTATTCATCTTTTTATGTATTGAGTATATGGGAATGATGTCCATGTCAGCATCATGGATGCCTCATAAGCATGAGAACTTGTGAAGCTTGTATATATTCCTAATCACATTCCGATCTCTTGTTTCTGTCACCGAAAAGGGACTTTTTCCTTACAACTTGTAATAGAGAGACATAATTACAATGAGGAGAATAAAGCAATCAATATTTGGAGCATGGCCTAGAGACATAGCCCACATCAGGTGAAATCCATTATCAAGGGAAGTGTCATATCCATTATGTGTATTATGTTCTTATGTTTCTTTTCTGTGAATTTCTGCACATAGGATATTGAATGCAAGCATGACATATAACACATAAGAGAAAATAAAGAGGTTTTATTCACTTTGGATTCAAGATTATAAGACTTCAACTTTACCTTTAATTTCAAATAGCTCAAGTAAAATGATCCATAACTGAACCTTTGAAGGAGTGACATAATCAATCAATTATTGGAAACTAATCACCCCCGGGTTCAGATCATGTGGTATCATAGAAGGCTTGATACCGATTCCAGGTGTTGAAGTTGAGGATGGCAAGGTCACCAAAACAGTCGTGGTTTGATGAGCTTCAAGAGCTCAGCCAAATGATGCAAGTATAGAATGATGGATTGAATACATTGTTGCATGTTGCAGAAGAAGAGAACCAAATGTTGCAAGAGTAGTTGTAAGCCATGAAGATGCAGACAGGGGAAGGCTCTATGAACGATATAGTGATAAGACCATCTTGTGACCATGGAAACTTCACCAATTATGGGTCCAATCATGACATTGCAAATGTATGCACACTTTTTCAAGAAAATGAAAATGGCCTACAAGGATCCAGAAACCAAGGAGGATTCCTAGAAGCATCTTCCACTGCTCCTCACCAAGAACAATTGGACACATCTCAAGATGAAGACCAAGAGTCCCAATTTGAGATGGAGGTAAATAAACCATGTGTAGTTCCTTTCTTGATTAATGTTGATGACTCTTTTAAAATTCTTGAACATCATGCTTCTTGCATTGACTTAAAGTTGATGAGAAAAATGGAATATGAAGGAGGAGGCATTAGAATCAATGGCCAAGGTATTGTGGGTCCCATCGAGGTAGTGGTTTGGCCTCAATATGCCATGATAGGATATGTCCCAAAGGATGTTGGAGAAATCTCCAAAAACTTTCGAGAAGAAGACCCCATGATAGTCACTGAGACTCCAGAAGTCAACAGTTCATCAAGAGATGAAATTGATTCAGTGCAGGCCAAGAGCACAAATTATCATGATCGAGGATTCGAGACATATCTAGGGAGAGATGATCATCACAATGGAAGAGTTGAGACCAACTCTTCTTGCTAGTATGACTCTAGAGGAAACTCACCAAGGTATAAAAATCTCAAAACTATAAAATGCCATTTGATTATAAGCATGTTAATCATATAAAACAGAGCTTGTGGCATCAAAGACCATGCACTTTTTGTGGATTGAATAACCATGCAGTGTCCCAGGGTTGGAAGAGAAAATAATTATGCAGGAAGGTTATGGAAACTAGGAGAAGGACGAGGATGGAAGATTGCTTTCCACACATGAAAAAGAGCAGGGGAAAAGAACCTCTAAAGGAGAAAGGATACTTTAGCCATTGTAACAGAGATGGGAACTGTGGGGCCACTTTTTGGGCCTTACATCTAGATCTATTCCCAAAGAGGAACAAGAAATAAAGGAAGACACCTCCAAGGGAGACAGCCAGTTAGGCAGTGCTGTAGGGAAATCCACCAGTAGGAGGAAGCCAACTACTAGAGATAGGACAAATCGATAAAGAGGACATGCTCGACATAATGGTTGAATGAATGGGGGAAATCCTTGAGTTTGTTGAGAGTGGCCATCTTTGTAAATCACATGTCGTGATTCAAACCCCATAGAAGGGTATTATGTAAAAGTGATAATATCACTCCTTTTATGGCACATGTTGATATTGTTAGGCCTTGTGAGGTAGTTTGGGTATGGATTTCTTATTGTAATTCCAATGGACATGAATCTTATAAAGTAAATACTTTTTGGGATGAAAATTCTTTTAGTTGGGAGTCATGATCCAGATGGATCTAAGGAACATAACAAAAGTTTCAGAAGTGTCCCAGGAGGCTCAGACTGGCCTCAATAGACAGATAAAGGGAAAAAATTCAAAGTTCTCAAAACTCAGTGAAAATGGCATGATCGTGAATAGCGCGTCACAATATTTCCAATGACGCTAACGACTCATCAAACGAAGCTACATATTGAAAGATATTCGTGGTCAAAGTTTGGTCAACCTAGCCCAATCAGCAAGGGATGAGTCAGCATCCATACTGATGATGTCAACATATGTATGGATGACATCAGTATCTGTACAACACACATGGCAGGAGTAGGAAGGAGACACGTTTCATGTTGACGTCAACATGATGATGTGGCAACACCATAGGCTACCACATGTCACCCATTTTTGGCATTTTAAGGCTGATTCTTGGACCAATTGGATCATGCCACATGGCAGTCCATATAGTATGTACATGATGATGTTGCAATCCATATAGTGACGTGGAAGTCTGTACAGTGATGTGGTAGTTCATACAGTGACGTGGCAGGTTGATGTGGAAATTCATACAAACACATGGTAGGTGACTGTGTAGTCTGTACAGACAAGTGGATTCCTCTAGAAGCACTATGTGGCAGTGTATGACTGGGCCAACATGGTAGTGACATCATTCCCACATGGTAGCATGACTAGGAAACCAGGTGGGACAATCCAAGGATTCCATGTGGCCCAATAAGAGGGTGCCACATGGCACCCCTAAAATTCCCAAGGAGGGCCGATGACCAAAAATTCAAAAAATAAAATAAAATGGACCCCCGCCAAATCTAGGCAGGTCCCACCATATCTGGAGAATATGCCAAGGTTAGAACTGACCACCAAAGTTAGCAACATTTGTCACAATACTTCAAAATGGGGAGGCTCGCAGGCTTGACCCCGAGACCTCCCCCTACCCACATGCCTTAACAATTGTGCACCAACCAAATCGACCAACAACCTAGTTGGTATATCCTCCTAGGATTTTGTTTAAGAACACAGTCCTCCAATGCACAAGAGAAGATCTTACACATTATTTTGGTCACCCTGGTGATGACTCTACAATCATGTGTCTAGGCAGCTCTCAAAATTCTGTTTTTCCTGAGGAAAATGACTTCTTTCTTCCTCTACAAGACTTCTTTTTGGAAGGATGTTGCAGGCTGCATATGGTACATAGTGCGGAAATCCTTAATTTCCACAAGATTCTCTATAGTTGACTCATAGGATTTTTGCAGGATACTATATAGCTAGGGTGTGGCGGTGTTTGAAAGCTAGAGGAGGAAAGAAGTTCATGAAGTTTCTAGAAGGGGAATTTTATGGAATGTGAGGTGGCGTTCGTATGGTTACGATCCTACTGACTTCTCTGATCTAGTGGGATCATCCTCATCCCCTTGAACCACTTCACCTTCTCCTATATAATGATAGGTTTCTCATAAGCAAAGTTAAGCAAGTTTGAGCAAAGAATTGTTGAAAGAATAGGATGGATATTGTGTAAAAGATCATGTTACAATTGATGCTTGGGGCCACCATTTGTTCATCAAGATTTTGTGGATTATCTTCATGCAAATTTCGGAGAAAATATATGTGTGTGTTGGAACAGATGACCACTAAAAGGGAACTTGCGACATCAAGGCAGTTTGGTTGTATCTTCCACTTTTATTCAATATAATACAGTGGCATGTTTCTTTCCCATAAAATCATTAGTATTTTATTACATGACTCCTTGATCACATGTTTAAGTTTTCATTGAATATTTTATCATTGCTTTCATTGTGGTTGGTTTGTATCATTGTAGATCTAATCTCATAGAGCATCGGATTGAAGCAGGAACAAAAACTACCTAAGGAAGCAATCTTAAAGGTAATTCATCGTTTCCTTATTTTGTAATAATATCAATGATTATAACTTAGGGAAAACACCATGTCCTATCTTGTTTTGTTGTAGATCCAGGTGGATCTAGGGAGATTAGTTTATGTCCACATTTACCAATTTATCCAATAACAAAATTGGCGACTCCACTAAGGATACAACTTGTTTGTGGTTTTTTGTTGGCCATTTGTTTCTAGCCTACTCTTTTTACTTGATTTCAGTCTCTGAGTCTGTGGGAAATCCATTTAGACTCTATGGATTTGAAAGTTCACTTAGATATTTTTACCTTCTTCTCAAAATTTCTTGGTTTACAGACACTTCCGCACTATGTCTTATACATAGCCTGCAGAAACCTTTGATTTCTACACCCTATCTATTTGTTTCAGTGCAAACTTTCCGCACCCCATCTGTTTCTGGCCTACACAAACTCTTGATTTTCGCACTGTACTATGCTAGTGGGTTGCGGCGTCGTTTCTAAAATTTTTTTAAGTGGGGTCTTAGCCTCTGTTGATACCCAGTTTTACTTTAATCAGATAGGAGGAATTTTTAATGCCCATATTTGACTGTTTTATGAATGTTTAACTTGATTTTGATTAGTTTTGGATATCGAACACCTCTCTTTTAGTCATTTTTCAGTTTTTGTTTGATTTTTATCGACAAGGGTATAATATCTGACTTCGTATCTGAGTGCTTGTTCGATTAAGAAGTTCTTTGATTGGATTTGAAGTTTCAAATTGGTTACATGTTCTATATCTCTTATTGACTAGGAAGGCATTCTTCATTTACATTGGACGAACAACTTTCTTGTCATCGTTTGTTTTTATCTTCATTGAAAGTTTGATTTGGGTACTTGATTGAGTGTATTATTCTTATTGATTACTTTTCCTTTCTTTAATCCATCTTTGTTTTGTCTTTCGAAAGGAAAATTAAAGTATTTCATTATTTTATGTAATCATTCATTAAGAAAATAGTTACGGTCAAAAATATTGAAAGAGATTAAATAGAGAAATTTCTTTTTTCATGATTGTTTCATATTTCATTCATAGAAAAGGAATTGTATTTTGTAGTTCTCATTATTCCAGAAGAATACTTTCCCCCTACTATAGATAGAATTCATTGAACAAAAATTTCATCATTCATATCTATTTACACATTGTTGGGTCAAAGTCTCTCACAACATCGGTTTCATCTCCATTTTTATTTTTTGAGTAAACAACAGCCTCTAAAATTTTACATAATTTAAAATTTAACTAGAAACTTTTATTTTCTAGCGCTCTTTTACACCAACATTAGCTAGGCTAGAGATTTGGAATAGGATGTGAGACATACTTTCCAAAGCACAAAACACACATTAGCATCTTGTGATAGGGAGTGTTCAAATCCATTTGCAACATTTTGTCCTGGGAAGCCCTTCTCACACAAAGGCCAAACCTGAGGTCACATTGAGACTAGCAGAGTTACTCACCCTGTTCTGTTGGTCTTGGTGTAGAGATTACGCATATTATGGGGGTCACTTGAAGGTATACCCACAAGGATGAGTGGAAGCCTCTCAAGTTGATTTTAGGCTAGATACCTTGCCTTTGCGCATGGATCAGACTGTCGACTGTTTCCCCAGGCATCGTTGTTGTTTGTGGTAACTTTCGTAGCCTATCTTCTTAGGGTATTACACAAGGTGACTGTGGAGGGGAAAGTCTTCATGGTACCTGGAATCAACGTTGGCCATACTCACTTGGGATCCTTGGAGGGTATACCCATGATTATGTGTGGGAGCTTGCACCAAGGTGTAAGTCTGTTAAGCAGGTCATCAACGTAACTTTTCCACCCTAGCCCAGCCCCTTCTTGTCTTGATTTCATGACGTTGAATTTCATCACCAGCTAGTGACTTCAGGATTAGAAGGTTTGTTTGCCTATTTTGATCTTTAGATTTTCTTAGCAAGTGTTGTTTGTTTTCGTAGTTGGCCATAGATTTTTTCCGCAAATTTTTTGGTTCAACGAACATTGACCCTCCATGTCATTCACGTCGGATAGAAGGACTTCCTCCAGAGAATATGGAATATTCTACCCCTCTACCTGCTCATTCATTGGAGGAATCTCCTCAATAGAGTGAGGTCCCGGACACCATCCGTACACAAGTAGAAAGAACAGACTCTTTAGAAATTTTTTGATATATTTTTGATTCTTTAGAGGCTTTCCACATCCCTCCTGGATACGAGAGATGTATTCTCCAACTGAATTTGGTTGGATAACTTGTTGTTGATACTTATGTAATGTCGATCAGACCCCATTCAGGCTTTGGTACCGACGATCCCTTTTGGACTATTGACATAGTTAGAATCCCACCTCGCACAGTGCACAATCTTTATGGCTCAAGGACATGTGTCAATGGATCTGCCATCCCTAAGTTACTCAAAATGTCTACTACTTACACGATACCTTTATATCACTTTGCTAGTATTACTTGTTATCTTTTCGTTGGTTTAGATGCACAGTCAGTTGATCCTAACTCAACCATTCCTCTCTAGATGGGCCATTCTAATATGGTTCCTCATAATACAACTATTCCTACTGGGAATGTGGTGGTTAACCAAGCTCCTATTGGTACACCACACTCCTCTAGACCTATCCCTTCTCTCCCTCTTGGGTACCATGCTTTGAATTATTCCATTGTTATCCCTACCCAAGTTCCATCTGGAGTTCCACTTGGGTATACCACTCCTGCTAGTTATATTCTCGTACCTTCCCAGATCCTCTTCGGAGGAACTCATCCACCTCTTCACGGTGGATCGGGTCCTAGTGGCACCTATCACCTGTTCACTTTTGGTTATCAGATTCTCGATGGAGGGTAATCTCATCCTAGGGGGCAACCTCATGTTGGAGTTCAGCCTCAATTTGGGGCACCACCTCCTTTTGGAGGACAACCTTAGGTTGGAACTTATAATTCATAATCTGGACCGAACACATCAGAATTGTTAACTCACCTTTGGAACCTTTGTGTCCAAGGAAACCCGCAACCCGCTGGGGGGCAGCCTTCTCAAACTAACTTTTTGTACCGCCTTACTACGGTCAACCATATCCAAGTTCTTTGAATTCCACTTGGGGTCTGAATGCTCTGTCTGGTGTCCCTTTTCAAGGGAACATTTCTATTCAACCCAACTCGATGGGATACATGCCTCCACATCCTCAACCAAATATGTCAGGACAATCCATGTATATGAAAAATTCTTATGGTCCTACTGGTATACCGACAAGACTTCCTCCTCAAAGTCACCAGTATCCTTACGTGAACAAAAAACTTCCCTTCTTGGCCACTTTGGATTTGCCTGATTTGTCTAGAATTTTGAATGATATTATCCATCATTCTCCTCATTGGTCCGTCATACTGGCCAAATTACCTTCAGACATCCCTAAATTCGATGGTAAACTAGGAGAATATCCAAATAATCATTTAATGAACTTCCACATCTAGTGTTCATCCAACTCCTTAATGGATGACTCCATTCGATTACGTCTCTTTCAACGAACTCTCATGGGATCGACCGCAAAGTGGTATATAGAATTACTTCAAGGCTTATTTAATGATATCAACACCCTTCCACGAATTTTCTTACCCATTATCAATTGTCTATTTGCTATGAGACAGGAACCAAGATTTTGAATTCCTTTAAACAGTCTACTACTACCCACATTTTCGATCATATTCATGAGTCGAGATGCAGGAGATGCTTGATCAAGCTCGAACTTCTTGATTAGTTATTGGATGAATGGTTCACTAAGTCATTTTTCAATGACATCACTCATGATATTTACATGGGTGGTGTTTTCACTAAAGAACAAATGATTAGTCATGCTCAGTATCTAGACCTCGTTTATTCTCAAAAAGGCACTCTTTATGACTTACTCCCTGATGCTTCTTGTCCTTCAACCACGACCACCTCAACAACCCTAACAACTTCTCATGATATTAATGGTATTATAGGTACTTTCCATGCTCAACCACAATCTATGCATGCCTCTCACACCACTCCCAAATTCCATACTTCTAATGCTCAAACTGTTTCGACTCCTACTCCTCCCACCTGTAAAATTTTGGAAGTGAACGCAGTTCAATCTACCCCTACTGGTAAGAATAAATCTAAAAAAGGGAAGGGTAAGAATAAGGAGGATAAAAATAACAACCCTAAATCTGACAAGACCAAGAAACCACCTGCTAATGATAAGGAGAAACACAAACCTCGTTATCCTTTCCTTATCTGTGGTGATGATCATTACATGAAGGACTGTCCAAGACATGCCAAGGTCACAAAGTTCCTTCAAGGAACCCAAAAATATCCTACCCCTTTCGTTTTGTCTCAAACCTTCCCTTCCCAACAACAGGCTCAATTGGTCATTCATGATCAACCCTCTTCTTCCACTACTTCCTATGTCCTTATGTGAACTGGTGATTCTAATAAAAAGAACATTGCACTTAGTACTCAAGCCAAAGAGTAATCTCCTTCTAAGGAGAAAGATGATGATACTTCACCTTCATTGGTTTAACCACCTCCTTCGACTCCAATTCCTAATGGTCCTCTTCATCTTGAATGATCGAGCCTTGATACAGTCCTTTGCCCTCCTCCCAAGGGCATTGTTCAAAAGTATGCCTTCAATCCTCATGCACGTGTCACTCAAAACTACAACATTGTAGAAGACCTGGCGCAAGCACCTTCCGCGATGTCATCTCTCGAAGTCCTTCAAAGTTGTCCCACTCAACGGAAGGCCCTATTAAAATCCATAGGTGGAATTGATCCTACGAACACAAATTTGATGATCTTTGACTTGGAAGATCACATTCCAAGGTTACCCCCTCAGTTATCATTTCAGTTACGGGTTGTTGTCGCAGACAAGAACATCTGTAGAATCGTTATTAATGAGGGTGCCTCTATGTGTGTAATGTCTATTTCCCGTTGGAAAGCCATCGACTCTCCTCTCCTCACTTAATCACACAACACACTTAAGGCCTTCAATGGCTCTGTCTTTAAGCCCTATAATGTACTTCCCTCCTTGTCTATTACATTGGAAGGGAAATCGGTCATTGTTGAAGTGGAGGTATTTGATGCACCTCTTGATTATAACCTCTTACTTGGTCGTAGATGGATTGATTCTATGCGCACGGTTTTGTCTACTCTTTTTTGTGTTGTACATTTTTCACACAAGGGAAAATTCATTACTGTAGACCAGCTGGCCTTTTTCAACTCAGACTCCTATACTAGCAATGTATCTTTTATTGCGAAGACACCTCCTGGGTATGAGAATGTTGGTGTGGGTCTACTAAAAGATTTGACTTTGATGAGTACACTCCTGATCCCACCACATGATGTTCTGCCTCCTTTGGTTTCCTCGATCAACATGATTTCCACCTTCGTTCGTGAAAACTCTGTCTCTTCTGACCCGCGGATAATACTTGAACCTGGTGACTATATTCTCTATGGTGACCAAATGCCTTTAAGTCCGGTTGAATCTACCTATCAAGACATTCAATCGGCAACCCCATATAGTCCCTCTCTTGGAGATTCATCTATTGATCAATTCCACATTATTTTTCCTATGGATGAGATGATTATGTCGGTTATGTCTATGGAGGACACCCCTTGGGATGATGGACATCATCATTCCATTCTCTTCCTAGAACAACATACCATCGAGAGTTACCAACGGATCTCGACTCCATTGACCATTGTTGTTGTTTCTTCTATTCCCGAGTCTACACATGACGTATTATATGAAGGGAACTTGAGTAATATTTCACACACCATCCTCCTCGACATATCCATTAAACCTGGAGTTGTTGAAAATGTTCACATCGGAGCTTCGTGTTCCACCAATGAGGTTGTCACATATAAGTCCCTTTTTCAAGAGTTTCATGACATCTTCACCTGGAGCTACGAAGAGATGTTGGGTATTGACACCGATATTATTGTACACAAAATTAAGACATACCCAGGTGCTAAACCCGTCTGGCAGAGACTTCGCCCGGTCCACCCTCGTAAATCAGTTGCTATCAAGCTAGAAGTTGAGAAACTTATTAAAGATGGCTTTATTTATCCCATGGATTTGATTGATTGGGTCTCCAATCTGGTTCTGGTTAACAAGAAACAAGGAATAATTAGTGTCTGCGTTGATTATAGGGACATCAACAAAGCTTGTCCTAAGGACAACTTTCCCACTCCCTTCGTTGACCAGATAGTCAATGATTGTGCCGGGATTGAAATATTCTCTTTGATGGATGGTTTCTTCAGATATAATTAGATCAATATCTTACCCGTGGATCAACACAAAACCACTTTTATTTTTCCTTGGGCCACATTTGCCTATCGGAAGATACCCTTAGGTTTAAAGAATGTCGGTGCAACTTTTCAATGTGCCATGTCTTATTCCTTTCGCGATATCAAACAAATTGTACAACCATATCTTGATGACCTACCGATGCATTCCATGCATCGTATTGATCATATGGCACACCTCTAAGTTATTTTCCTTCGTTGTCAGTTTTATCGTATACGCTTAAACCCACACAGATGTGTTTTTTGTGTGGAGTCCGGCTGACTTCTAGGATTTATTGTATCTCATCAGGGGATCAGGGTCAATCCTTTGAAGGTCAAGGCAATTCCCAATATTCCTCCTCCTTCCTCACTCTATCAGCTTCAAAGTTTGCAAGGGAAGGAATTTTTTTATGTCATTTCATCCCAAACTATGCTCAATTAATGCTCGGATTTACTCGGTTGCTGAAGAAAGGTTCTAATTTTGTATGGGATACCACTGCCAACAAAGCTTTTGAAGCTTTGAAACTGACTTTAACCCGTACCACACTAATTTTCCCACCTAATTATGGTCGAGATTATTTCCTTTATCTCGCTGCTTCGGACTCTACCATTGCCATGGTTCTTGTCCAAGAATATGATTCACACGATGAACATGTTATTTATTATTTGAGTTTGAGTCTCATGACTACTGAAGCCAAATACTTACATGTTAAAAAACTAGCCTTGGCAGTTGTTTAAGTTGTCCAATGTTTCCATCACTATATCCTCTTACATAATACCACTGTGATTTCTAATTACAACCCTATGCAACACATTCTTACACACCAATTGCTAAGGGGAAAATACTCCAAATGGATAGTGATTCTCCAAGAGTTTGGCTTAGAGTTCGAACGCGCTAAGTCTAAGAAATCCTTGGTGTTTTCCAAACTGATATGTGAATTTCCCTGTACTGAAACAAAACATGTAGTAGAGGATTCTTTACCTGATGAATCCCTTTTTCTGATCAGTTCCGATGAAATTTGGTATGGAGATATCATTATATATCTCTAGACTTAGACTTTCCGACCTGATCTATCTAGCGCCAACCATTGTCATCTACGTTACCAAGCTCATCAGTATATTATCCTCGATGACACTCTTTATCGTCGTGGGGTTGACTATGTTTTTCGACGATGTCTCACCTATGATGAGGTTGAGATACCTTTGAATGAATGTCATTCTATAGCATGTGGTGGTCACATGTTTGGGTATGCTACCACCCAAAAGATCTTACGAGCCAGGTATTTTTTTCCTTCTTTATTCAAAGACTATATTATTACCGTCCAAAAATGCCATGCTTTCCAAACATACAACAATAACATAAGATCTCATCTTGCTCCTTTACATCCTGTAGTTTCCATTGGACCTTTCACAAAATGGGGAATTGATTTCATGACGTGTAACCCTCACTCGGCCAGGGGGCATGGATACATCATCGTAGTCGTGGATTATTTCACAAAGTGGTCTGAGGTGATGCCTACATTCGATCATACTAGAAAAATTGTAGCCCTATTCACATTCAATCATATCATCACACAATTCAGAATCTTGCAACATATCATCACCGATCATGGTAGTCATTTTCAAAACTTCATGATGTCCGAGCTTACCGAAAAATTGGGTCTTCGACATGAAAACTCAACCCCCTACTTTCCAAAGGACAATGGCCAAGTTGAAGTGATAAAAAAGGTTCTCATCACTATGCTTCAACGGATAATAGGAATCCACAAGATAAGTTGGCACACGATGTTTTTCTAAGCATTATGGGCCTATCGGACATCCATAAAGTCTGCCACGGGATTTACGCCTTTTTAGCTGGTGTATGGTATCGAATCTATTCTATCGATTGAATGTGAGATGCTATCGTTGAATATAGCTGTTAAACTTCTCTCAAACACCTCTACTGAGGAGGAACGTCTATTGTATCTAATGTGATTAGACGAAACCTATCATAATTCCACCCTAGTTATTGAAGCCTAGAAGAAACACATGAAATCCCAATATGACAAACATGTTAAACCATGTGTTTTCTCTAAAGGTGATCTGGTTCTTCTCTATGAACAAGATCGTGATTTACTAGGGGCCGAAAAATTTGAGGCTATGTGGTGCAACCCTTATATCGTCAAATGAGTGTTGGAGAAGGGAGCCTATGAGTTAGTCGATTATGATGGTATTCCTTTGAGTGAACCCAAAAATGGGCTTTACTTGAAGAAGTACTATGCCTAGGTTATCTTTGCATGAGTGCTTGTATTTTTACTATATCATACTCTTGTGTGTTATTCTTGTGTTTTTTCGTTATTTGGTTTCAACCCTTAGCTACTTACCTTGCGTTATGCTTGGTTTTCATATGTCAGTGTCTTCACTACTCTACATTGGATTCACTAATGGTGCTAGTTGTAGTACTCAGAATTTAGCATCCGCTGCTTGGTCAATCTATGCACCTACAAACAAGTTAATCATTATACACGGTGTATGCCTGGGTCATGCAACTAACAATATAGCACAGTCATTGAATTGTTGACCGATGTTATTTCACTTGGAATATTTCACCTATTTGTATGACTTGGTTCACAGTTAGTAGTACTACAACTAAGTAATGTCTATGTTATCCAAATTTCTACATTCTTACAGGTATATTTGCAAATTCGCCTCTTGGAACGTTATTTTGATTATATTGAGTATCAACACATTCCTAGATGTCTAAATATGTTAATTGATGCATTAGACAATTATGTGTTAGATAAACATTTGAGACATTTATGAACCCAATCACACATCACATGTTGTATATTAAGAAAAGTAAGCCAGTAGAAACCTCATGTATATATATAATGATGAAAATGTTTTACAAAAAAGGTGTTTTCCATCCAAAGACCAAAATGTCAAAATATGAAGCCCATGGATTATACAAAATAGCATCATGGATGATGCTCATGGTAGCATACTACTACCCGTGCTACCCTACAAAGTAGCCAACTAAGTGAACCGGACACACCCACTGTATGGCGTTGATATCCCCTTTGGATCTCGTCGATCGGGATGTCTAGGATGTCTGTTGTCAAACCCTCCAGGTTCTGCTTAACTACCTCGTAGTCACTGCCATCCCACCCTACTACTACAATTGCTTCCCCTCATCTCTAGATCAAGGATGTACCCAGAGGTGGATGTGGCCCTACATTTTCATGGTCAAATTTTTTGATTATTCATTGGATAGAGAGCATATATGGAAAAAAAAATATTATATTCTAAAAATTCACAAAAAACACCATAAAAACAAAATGTTTTTCTTACCTAGGTCCCCCCATTGAGAGCCCTCAAGAAGAACCAAATCGGGGTCATTGTGAAATTCCAAGCCGGTATATGCGTAATCATCTATCATTAATATCTGTGGCCTCAACCAGTCAAAGAATGCATCGTTGTATTTGATGATAGGGCGCGCTACATATCGAGCCATGAGATCACACCATCGCTTCATCTGTGGATCTCCTGACACTGGTATACCCCACTCTACCTGTAGCCATAAATTAGGGACTCTTTCTAGAATTGAAGATATCAAAATATATCCATACCCAAATTGCTTCAGGTCCCCATTCTTGCTTTTGGTTAACTATGTCTTCATATTGCGAAGAAGACCATCACACCAATTGAACACACAAGGTTCTTTGCATTCCACAGCGTATTGAAAATAACTTGGAAGGGCCATGTGTGGATATGCACTCCCCACCATACGTGAAATACTAAAAAGGATGGTCTGGAGAGTTAAATCCTGAACCCCTCTAATGGTTACTTTACCTTTGCGCCTCTCGGCCTCAGGTTCACAGTATCGACGAATGTATTCACTCATCGGTAGGCCTCCACCTCGACCCCCTGTTAAGGTCACATGTGCTCCACGATGGGATAATCCCATCAAGAATTAAATATATTCGATGTCCAAATAAAGAATGTGGACACCCACATGAAATACCTATTGGTCTATGTCCCACATGTGGACTAGGTATTCTAGTAGCCTCAGTTGGGTTGTCATGCCATGGATTTTGAAATTTTTTAACAATCCGCACTGTCGAAGGGCATTGATGGTGCCTGGATAATTCAAGGCTATGAATTCATCATCCTCGTGTTCTCATTCTCTCCATTCCAACATTTTGGCAATCAGATACCTACATGGAGATGAGGAAAGGAAGTTAGCATCTTCCATCGTTGATTTTGAAATTCTTTTTTGGGAAAACACATGGATTTTCTTTTGGTTTTTTGGCCACCGTAGGCGAGGTTTTAGTACAGTGCAGGGTTTCTGTAGGTGAGCCATAGGGAGCCTGCAAAAATCATCGATTTTCGTAGGTCCCGATACTATTCACCTACGGCAGCCCCAACACGTGCCTACCAGCCCAACAACTCATCCAAAAACTACCTTTTAACCAAAATAAATGAATTTCAATCCATTGAGAAAGAAGAGGATGACGATCTTACCGTGTTGACAGAGACCGTTTGTTGAATAGTCGTCTATGCTTCTCGATATCGACAACCAAAAGATGGGGTAAAAACAGGGTTTCTTGACAAGTTTTGAATGAAATGCAAATGAACTAGAAAAAAGAGGTTCTACCCCCTTTTATTTCATTTTTTTCTTTTTATAATAATATTTTATATTATTTTAATGCATTTTATCATAACCAAATGGTCTAATGGTCGTGTGCATCTTTTATTTTTCACAGATGGAAAGACTAAGGCTCTGAACAATGTAATATGGATGATTTTTCTTGATTCACTTTTCTATATGTTAAGTGTACCAATACTTTTTAGGGATTTTTCAAAAAAACCTCGAGCCTAGTCTTTGTTTGTCATGGAAACATGAAAAGCGAAACTCATGGAGCATCCTTTAAGCTCTTTTCACACTCCATAAAAATGAAAAGATTGTCTAGCGACCTTGTTCTTTTCATGCTCATAAAAATATTTGAAGAAAACATTCGATGGGCGATAGTTTATCACTTTTTTCGGTCTCATCAAATTATTTTACGAAAAAGGAACTGAGAAAGTTCTCTTTAAAGTGTTTTTCACACTCTATAAACATGAAAAACCCCCTAGTTTTCTATCTTTGGACTCGTTAAACAAACATCGAAAGACCCACATGGGACCGGACCACTCCTTCTTAAGGTTCGTAAAAACATACTTCGAAGGACACATCTGAAGGATGATCTTACATTAACAAGCATATGTTATCCTCCTCAAGCTTCTGTAAAAATAAAGAGGTACTTGCTAGAAATGGTGAGGGAAATTTGGGAAATAAATGTGTCTATATACTTGTGTTAATGGCAGTAAAGCGTCGCTCTTGA
This sequence comes from Picea engelmannii, assembly GCA_009831015.1. Lineage (NCBI taxonomy): Eukaryota > Viridiplantae > Streptophyta > Pinopsida > Pinales > Pinaceae > Picea > Picea engelmannii. The sequence continues at coordinate 148,229 of ML806791.1, read as the reverse complement.
ACATGACACCCCCTTTTGATCACTTGAATCCGGGTTGGTAAATCTATTTGTCTCTCGTTTGACTTTCTTCAAGTTAATATCTTGGGTCATCTTTGATTCAATACTGCCAATACCATCATCGTGTCATCCATATGGTCAAAAGAAATCCAAACAAACCCTCTATTGAGTTGGCCATTTGCAATTGTCAATTTCTACCATGTTGGCCTTCCCTGTGTCAGTTTCAAATCATATAAAAACTTTGTTCTATCCTAAATATTTTACTTATTTCATCTCATTGATGAGGGATACATCAAGGCCCTCCTATGACGAGTCTTTTCCTATTGACTTCAACTCATTATCCAGGAACGGGACATAGAAATCATTTGGTACCTTAGAGCCTGCATGCCTCAATGGCAGGTTTCTTCGTTCTTGACATTGAATTCACTTCATTGGTCCCTGATAAAGAGATTCCATCGAGTGTTCGACTTCGACTCATTTGTTCACATTCGTTGGATTGTACTACAGTACGTTGGGAGTCATTAACATCAATTGTTATTTCCCTCACACTTGTTAATGGTCTTCATTAATGACCGGTAATCAAGTGGTTTCTAACCATGTTCGACTCCAACGCCTATACTCATATGGATAGATTTGTACTTTCAGACGATGGGATTGAAGACCCTAGATCTCATCATTTATGGTCCAGGTTGTGATGGAATATTAATGATTTGTATTGACACATAGATCCACTTTGTATGTCTCGTGGCTATGTTTTCATCTGAGTTTTCTGGTACATATATCCACAGTGTATTCTTGGTGGCTATGTAGCATTTCGATGACATGGATCCACGGTGTATAATTGGTTGCCATGACTTACATTTATGAGTTAAATCATTTGTAGTCTGAACATGGGAATGCCTCCTTCAGACATGGTATAATATTTTGCAGATGCTTGACTGTTTGCAGGTTCCTAATTGGTGTGTTCTTTGTTCCCAACACAAACACATATTTTACAAAGTATTTCGGTTGTCACGAGTTCCAACCTCTTACTTTGGGGGGCATTCTGTTACACATTATTTTGGTCACCCTGGTGATGACTCTACAAGCATGTGTCCAGGCTCTCAAAATGATCTTTTGCCTAAGGAAAATGATTGCTTTCTTCCTCTACATGACTTCTTTTTGGAAGGACTTCGTAGACTTCATATGGTACACAGTGCAAAAATCTTTAATTTCTGTAGGCTTCTCTATAGCCATCTCGTGGGATTTTCAAAGGCTGCTATATAGGTAGGGTGCGGTGGCGTTTGAAAGATAAAAGAGAAAGAAGTTCATGAAATTTCTAGAAGGGGAATCTTCTGGAATGTGAGGTGGCCTTCGTATGGTTACGATCCTATTGGCTTCTCTAATCTGGTGGGATCATCCTCATCCCCTTGAACCACTTCACGTTCTCCTATATAATGATAGGTTTCTCATAAGCAAAGTTAAGTAAGTTTGAGCAAAGAATTGTTGAAAGAATAGGCTAGAGATTGTGTGAAAGATCCTGTTACAATTGATGCTTGGGGCCACCATTTGTTCATCAATATTTTGTGGATTATCTTCATGCAAATTTCGGAGAAAATAAATGTGTGTGTTGGAACAAAGGACCACTAAAATGGAACTTGCGACATCAAGGTAGTTTGGTTGTATCTTCCACTTTTATTCAATATAATATAGTGGAATGTTTCTTTCCCATAAAATCATTAGCATTTTATTACATGACTCCTTGATCACATGTTTAAGTTTTCATTGAATCTTTTATCGTTGCTTTCAATGTGGTTGGTTTGTATATTTGTAGATCTGATCTCATAGAGCATCAAAGAGAAGCAGGAACAACAAACACATAAGGAAGCAATCTTAAAGGTAAGTCATCATTTCCTTCTTTGGTAATAAAATCAATGATTATAAGTTAGGGAAAACACTATGTCATGTCTTGTTTTGTTCTAGATCCAGGTGGATCTAGGGAGATTACTTTATGTCCGCATTTACCAATTTATCCAATAACAGGAGAAGGAGGAGCATGCCATTTTGCCCAGGTCTGTACCAGGCACGAATTCCAATACAAAGTGATGTGCATTCAATGCGGGGTTGCATGCAAATCGATAGAGAGGTCTAGAGGAGGCTTGAAGGTGCCTATGTCCAATGGAGATGATTTGACAGACATTTTTAGGTAATTCGGTGATGCGAATCCAATGGAAAGGTTTGTTTTTGCAGCAAAGATTCAGATCAACAAGCTAATTTCTGGAGAAGCCAATGTAAGCATGCTTTTCATTTTTCTATTTTGTCATTAAATGTTGCAGCATAACATGTGTGTTACAAGTCTGAAGGAGCATGGATAGGCTACAACAAGGCAACAAGATCATCTTATTCATTCTATCTCTTATTTTATTCTCTTCTTCCACATAAAACCAATCAGTTACATGTGACAAAGAAATTGTGGCACTTGCATGATAAGTGGCCAATGAAGTAGTTCTAAATATCATAGTTTCAGGATCTTTGTATGTGTTGCATTTATGCTTGGATCTGAGCAGTAGATCTAAGGCACTTTGTGGATCCATGATGATGGGGGTCATATTTTATTCTTCCTTTTTTTATGTATTGAGTATGTGGGAATGATGTCCATGTCAGCATCATGGATACCTCATGAACATGAGAACTTGCAAATCTTGTATACATTCCTAATCACATTCTGATCTCTTGTTGCCATCATCGAAAAGGGACTTTGACCTTACAACTTGTAAAGGAGAGACATCATTATAGTGAGGATAATAAAGCGGTCAAGCTTTGGAGCATGACCCGAAGATGCAGCCCACATCGGGTGAACTCCATTATCAAGGGAAGTGTCATATCCATTATGTGTATTATGTTCTTATGATGATTTTCTGTGAATTTTCACAGATAGGATATTGAATGCAAGCATGACATATAACACATAAGATAAATTAAAGAGGTTTTATTCACTTTGGATTCAACCTTATAAGACTTCAAATTTACCTTTAATTGCAAATTGATCAAGTAAAACGATCTATAACTGAACCTTTGAAGGAGTGACAGAATCAATCAATTATTGGAAACTAATCACCCCCGGGGTTCAGGTCACTTCTAGAAAAATCAAGTGGGTGGATAGCTATTGAGAGGAAAATAACATGTGCTTTTCTCCTAGGGTTTCACACTAGCAATTTCATAATCTTATAAATGACAAGTAAAACATACTATAACCATTCAAGGAAAGAAGGATTTCATATTTCTACTTACATTCACCAAAAAGAATCTAGTCACAAGCCCTAGTTGAAGAAATTCCACCATGAAAATGCCAAAATACACCAAATAAAGATTCCTCCAAGAGTTGTGCACCACTTAGTCTAGCCAATAAACCCTAAAATAGGACGAATTTCAGAACTCACTTGTGTGAGTGAAAGATAATGAATCAAAATGAGAGTTTGATCTCTTATTTATACAATACAAATGGCCTTTAATTACAAATTATTTCAAAAAAGGCCGACATGGCGAGTTTACATGAAAAATCCAATTTTACACAAAATTGTTAAATAAAACCCTAATTTCATCTTTTTAGGGTGACATCATGCATCTCCTAGGGTGATGTTAGCCTCCTTTCTGGAACATGTTGGGGCTGAGAAATGTCCTATTTTCCTCCACCTTTCCCTTCATTATTCTTCACATTTCATTGCCCCATTAACCTTTCACGATATCATTTCCATAAATATACTTGGGTTTCACCTTATTGTTCTCCACTTTATTCATTTTAGTATTTAAAAGGAATTTGTGATTAAATGTTATAAAATTGACATGTTTTCATATATATCTCAAATATGTGTGAGCTTTGTAATGTGTAGGAATATGCGAAGGATTAATTCAAAGGACTTCTCAAATACTTCATCCACCATTTCAATACTTGAGGAGATAATTAAATCCCATTCCAAGGAGAAGATCATGGAGATTTGGTTGGAATATCTTATCCAAGATATATGAGAGATATGTGTGAGGATTTGAAGGGATTATATTTTGTAATAATGGGAAATAGGTTGAAAGAAAAGTGGATTTGTAATAATGAGATGGTTATCTTATCTTCAAGGCTCTCGTGTATAAAAGAGAATGCTCTCTCTTCATGAGAATGGAGTTAGATTATGTAATTAGAATTAGAGTAGTCATTAGGATTCAAAAAAGAAAGGGATTCTTAGCTTTGATTCATGGTTTTGGTTTTCACACGTTCATTGTTCTTTTATAAAGATTGATTTGATTATTGTAATATAAGACTGCTTCATTAGTGAGATATCACATATGTTGTTGTGTCATTCAACTCTTCACATGTTGTACTTGTTTTTCCTTCATGTAGTTATCCATTTCTAGATTAATTCCATTTACGCAATTTCCCATTCTTAGAGTAATTTCATTTACACAACTAGATTAATTCAATTTCAGTCATGTATTAGATTAATGATTCAATTTCAGTCGCGTGTTAGATTAATGATTCAATTTTAGTTTTAGTTTAAACATTATATTAGATTAGTCCTGCTTCAATCTTTCATATACTTTGCATGTGCTTCGTCAGTTTACGAACCTCGGGTTAACAAATTAGATAGTTGGGCAAGTACTACAACTCAATTAATACAACATTAGTTCGGCCCAATATAATGATTGTCATTCCCTTATCACGATTGTTGTTCCTTTTGTTGTTCATTTGAACGGAACGATTGATGTTTATTTTGTTACGATTGTTGTCCCTTTGTAGGGGTTGCATCTCTGGAGGACGGGTATTGAAAACCGAAGGTAAGAACCTACGTAGGCGATAAGTAAAACACTTGCAACAACACCTACCTTTGGATGATGCATAGAGGTTATATTTTAGGACATCTTTAGATCCCAACAGAACGTTATCCCTCCAAGTGAAACATTGGGGCTCAAAACCCCTCAGGAACTGCCACACATGCCAACCAAATCCATCCTCATGCTGGATACCTCAAGTGGATGATGTCAAGGCTCTGAATGATGATTTCAGGGGCCTTCAAGGGACAACATTATGGTGAGAGGGAAAGACACCTTGGGTCCAGGCCTGACAAAATGCCTCTGGTGGAACGTCCTCCCCTTTCTCTGGTGCAAGCCTCTTGTATCTCTTTGCCCCTGGTTGGGGTCTCAACCTCCATCTGGTGGGATTTTAGCCCTCTAGAGGTTTGAGCTAATCATCTCCCCATATGTACCTTTCCGTCAGGTGTGGTCCTGTAGTAACAAAAAGTACGCCCTCCATGGGCTCATAGGTCACAGGTATCATAGCACTGCCAATCACATCTAATAATCAATTTACCCAAACATGTGTATAAAACCCCCTTTTCCTAGACAAATGCTCAAATATGTTATACTATTTAACAAGCTAGGTTTGGAGAGGGGTTCAGGATGTCCTATTGGGATAATTATCCTTAGGTGTGGGGTGTTTCCAATTGAATACGAATATAGGTCATGTAAATGCATGAGATGACATAGGGAGATGTTTGGGAAATGGGTGCAGTGATAACATGGAAATGTAGGTCTTACCTGTGGGTTCCTCTGTAGAGGGTGAGATGCACCTTGTCATGGATGAAATTTTTTCCTATCCCACTAAATTCCTTTTTACTCTTTACTTTATTTCTTTTTCTTCCAAGAGAATAGTTGGAGGACATTACCCTGGCATGGTGACCAGTGGTGACAATGTTGCCCACAAGCATTTCACGAAGATGAGAAGGTTGGCTCGTGATGATACCCTCTTTCTCTTGGATATTCCACCAAGAGCCACTACCCTAGTGTGGTGACCATATGAATAGTAGTGTCATACTGCTACATGCCCATGGACCTAATAGGATAGCTCATGATGAGACCCCCTATGAACCAACTAGGTCTTGAGTTTTATTTTATTTTATGGGTCCCTCATTTTTCTTTCTCATAAGCCTTTTATTGCTTTCTCAGGGATCCTTGGGTGAAGCATCTCAAGGTTTGATCTTGGCTTTTAACTTTTTCCAGCTACTTTTACCCTCTAGGCCTTTAGCCCCTTCTTCCCACAAGGCAAGGTACAACCCTTACTAGCTTGGCAAACCCAATTACCAAACTAATGTAGGTGATAAATGAGAGGATGAAATGATAAAAACTGATAATTATGTAAGGAATGGACGATGACCTTTCATAGACCCACCCAGTGGCAACTCACCCCTAAGGGAACCAACTTACTAGAGCACTATGTCATCCCCCCGGGTATGGACAAGTTAAAAGGAATAATCTCCAAGAAAACATCATGAAGCAAAAGATAAATAAATGCACATATTCAAATTCTTTGAGAATCATAGTGACACATACCATGATACCTGGACTCATTACCTCATGGAGCAAAACCCACTTCTACTTCAAAACCAGGCCGATGGGATGGATGTTGTTGTTGTTGATAGATGTGAGGCGTTGAACAAAGGATGGGCCCTCTAGGGCCAGTGCTCAAGTCAATATGGATCTCGATACTCCATGTCTGGGACTTGTGGGCCTCTAGACATAATCTCCTTAGTTATCCCTAGGATAGGGGATACCACTTCCTTTATTATTATCCAACAAAAGAAGGGATACAACCTAGAAAACACCCGTTGTAACTTCCTCTTCCTCTCTCACAGTCTTCTCTCTTATAATACAACATTCTCTCTCATACACAGCTGCAATAAAATTCCCTCATAAATAAAATAGGATTTCCTTCTTAGGAAAAAACCCTAACATATCTTCTACTGTCATATCTGCAACCTTATACTGAACAGTCCAAATTGACTACAAAATTAAAATATTTTAGAAGGAAAAATTCATAAAATTTTCTTCAGGTACTCTAGACCCCCTTCATTTAGGGGTCAACCCTCGAAACCCTGGTAGAAGGTGGGTATGATTACTTTCATATGAATAAGAAATATAATAAGGCTGTACAACCAAAACTCACTGTGAATAACTCGGGCAATGGTGGAGAGTCACTAGTAGGTGGAGAGCTTGGTTGTACAACCTACTCTAAGGAAACATCTACTATGGAAGCCATGGAATAGTATGGTATGAAATATAAATGATCGTTGGTTCATGTATGGGTGCATAGACTGTGGATGCATCTGATGGGAAAATGTGGTGGGGTTGGGTGGCATATTGGTTCATCCATTGTGTATGGATGAGATGGAAAAGGTGGGAGGGTGTGTAGTATACAAGTGCATCAAATGTAGATTTATGAAATGGAAAATGTGGTGGGGGTGGGTTGCATACAAGTGTAGTCACTGTGGATGGATGGGATGGAAAAGGTGGTGGGGGTAGGTGGTGATAAATCCCCACAGGCTGTACAAGGGATGGTAAAACCCTTGGTGTGGAAAGAGGTATCCTAAGAGTCGGGGTCAGGTGGCTAAGGACTCGACTAACCCTGTAGCTAGGGAAAACGATGGGTGGAATGTTGGTAATGGTGGTGAATGAAAGGGTGGTGGTACAGGTGACCCAACGATGGATGAATAAACATGTACACATATTTATAATATTTTTTGTTGGTTGTGGATCTTGATTATCTTGTTGATTTAGCGGTTTGTTTCAGCCATACTTGGAGCCCATTCCCTAATGGGGGGGTATGGGGAGAATTTTCCACCCACAATTGTCACCAGGGGGGTCCAGGGGAAGGCAATGACAACTTTTGTAGCCACCCCCCCCAACGGGGGATTTAGGGGCAGCGCCCCCAAAGATAAATATTGGGAGAAATTACCTTGTGAAATATTGTAATTTCATGGTGAATCTCGACCATTCATTATAAGGTCGCAAATCTGATGGTAGAAATTATTTTTAGGGGTTTTTTTCCCTAGAAGGAAACCCTCTATTATGAGAGAATTGTATTGTGGTTGTGTATCATTGTGAATATTGTATTATGAGAGAGGAGACTATGAGAGAGAGAGAGAGAGAGAAGAGGAAGTTACAACATGTGTGTTGTAGGTTGTATCTCTTCATTTTGTTGGATAATAAAAAGGAAGGACCTGGCAATTTCTCTAGTGGACGTAGCCCACACTAGATGAACCACATATATATGTGTCTCTTATATTGTGTATCTTCTTTGTTTTATTTTCGCATTTGTTTTACTTTATTGCTCAACAATCCTGTTTTTCTAACATTTTTATTAGTACAAAAATGTAAAATTCAAAAAATATATATATAACAATGGAATCCAAGGAAGTGGACAATGACAGTCAATTGGTATCTCTAGCACTCCGTACATCTTGGAAAATTGAACTAAGAGACATCAACCCTTGATCAATTTCCATGTTTATGTTTGTTGGTTGTGGGTCAAGGTTTCTTGTTCCTTCTTATGGTTGTGTCGAGTTTTGGTTGTCTCCAAGTTCCATGTTAAATGAGAGTGTTGTGATTTAATAATGAAATTTATATAAATTAGGTTGGTTTTTTAAATTAACTTTGAATATTACAAAAGAAAACATGAAATTAATGTAGTTTAGGAAATGAAAAAAACAAGAAATTAAATATGAATAAATATTTGTCTTCCCATGGAGACGACATCAAGATATTTTAGACACTTCGTCAACAAATTCCAAGTGTTCAATTGGATCAATGCTTTCTCAAACATGCAATGAAGTGGTGGAATGAGAAAAAAAAATGGTCACAAACCCTTTTAATTGAGCCCAATAGGAATCTGTACATGTTCCTAGAAACAAGTGTGCATTCTTAAGAACACATGGATTCCTGTCAAGGAGCCTATGTGGCATCCTGGGCGATAGTCGAAAGCTTTTTGATCCTGTCACATAAAAAATGCATGCATGTTCTCAAGAATGTGCACATGTTCCCGTGTGAGCACGTTCGTGGTCACCCCGTTGCCACTTTTTTTCAACAACTTTGTGCACATGCCCTAGTGTTGCTAACCTCATGTGTTTCTATAGTTCCTTGGATATATTTTTCTCCTTAGACTACAAATGAAAATAGATCTTCATCTTATTCAATATTCACTCTCCACACTCCTCTATTGATGGTGTGGTTTCTAGGTTGAAGCTTTGGACGAATTCACCAAAAAAATTCTTCCCAATGGCCACTCAACTTGTAGTGGTGGAAAAATTTATTCACATTGTTGAATGAACTTATTAACATGCTCCTTTTCTTCATGTTATTTTAAATTCATTATTGGTTTGGGGATGTATTCTTTCCATTCCTCCTTTGGAAGAAATCCAACTTGTGGCATGCAGATTTCTTCTTTATGCTCTTGGATAACTTCTTAGAGCTTCACCAATTCCTCCTCCTCTACCAACTCTTGTTGGAGATAAGTCGTTATCCAAGTGCACCTATCCTCCTGCCAACTGTCCAATTGGATGACCTTCTCTCCCAACTGTACGAAATAAACTTTGATCTTGTCCCAATCTACCATAATCACACTGAGGGAGTCTTGGCATTCAACAGATTTCTTGTTTAGCAATGAACGAAGTCTTTTTGAGCTCTCATGATTCTTCTCCATCCCTCTCATCCTTTGGTTAAACATCTATACATGTTCCTTCATGTGCTTGTTCTCTTCTTAAAGTTGAGCACTGATGGCCTACAGGTCTTCCAATCTCTCTCTATTTTGTTTAACCGTGCTCTACAAGGTTCTAACTGTTGCATCATGGTCAAGGATTCAACTTCTTTGATACCATATGATCCATAATTAGAGACCACTTTCTTCACCATCATGGATCCTCTTATGGAAATAGAATCGATCTCTACATTCACCAATAAGTAAGGAGGAGCTTTGTTTCGATTAATAATCCAAGGATTGGCTTCCTTATTTATGTAAAATTAGATCAACACTTTTCTCTTTTCAAATGTGAAGTCGCATCCTTCACACAAGAATTCGTTTGACTTGGTTATGAACCCTGATGTTCAAATGTGCATCCATAACACTTACGCTGCCATTTTCTTTCCGTTTCCCTTCATGCATGCAAGTAATGACTCAATTAGAATTCTACTCAGTTGCAAATGGAAATGGCATTACTCAATGTTCAAGTAGAAATTTTAGATATCAAGATCACAATTCCATTAAGTTAATTCTGAACTAAAGATGCATTGCTAACTATCTTGTTGGAATGAGATCGCTACATGCCCAAAATTAAACCCACATACCAAAAATTCTAGCGAGTAAAATCATGTGGCTATAGGTGTTTAACGGGAATTTAATTAAGTTTTGAATATGGGATGCTTGGAAATTCACCCAAAGAGATACACGTTGGATATGAATCATTGATGTAGTTTAAATCATTTTCCAAAAATATTGTGGCTTCTATCAGCCTTGACTCAATCCAAACGACGATGAAAATTCTTAGTCACATGCCCAAAGCGATTTCTAAATAAGATGGCATTGAAATCATGAAAAGAACAAAATATCCAATCATTCCATGCTTGGTGGAATCAAGTTATTCTTGGTGGAATCAAATTGTGGCTTCCAATTAATTAACTATTGGACATTCAATATTGATGAGCCAACGAATAGACTATGGACACAAATAATTCCAAAAAGACCCCAGCTAGCAACCCATTGAATAATGGAGGTCAACAATCTAACCAATAATTAGTCATAGCATTATGGAAATTGAATTGATAATTAAAATTTGAAAAATTGATTGGGTAAGTGGATTGATATAGTGCCAAAATAAATCCCAATGATCGTAAGTGAATGGTCATGCTCTCTACCACATTAAGGCATCATAGTATATAAATAAAAGGAACCAAATATTCCAATGCTTAAGTAATTACTCAAACCCATGCTGAGAGTTGGGAATGCAATACATCTATAAGATGGTTCTTATGTTTGCACATAAGACGTAAAAATTGATTAAAACAAAACATAAGTAAATCAAGTTTGCACATAATATATTTATACAGGAATCAATCATATAATTAAACATAATTATTTATTCCAATGTTTAAGTAATTACTCAAACCCATGCTTAGAGTTGGGAATGCAATACATCTTTAAGATTGTTCTTATGTTTGCACATAAGTTGTAAAAAACGATTAAAACAAACCAGAATTAAATCAAGTTTGCACATAATATATTTATACAGGAATTAACCATATAATTAAACATAATTATTTAATGTATCATAACATTGATCTTTTACTTTGGAAATCTATATGAGAAAACAATCATTCAATGGTTTTTAAATTTATGTTGGCAAACTTTGATGAGGCTACAAATTTATGGTTCATTCAAAAATTTACATAGTTTCTCATTTGTATTTTCTTCTCCTAGCAAAAAAAATCCTTTTGAAAATGAAAATATATTAAGAAATAGGGAGAGCAAGGGTAGTGAGTAGACCAATAGGCACCATCTTTCTTTTTTTATTTCTAGGTCTTTTTTCTTGTATTTTCCTTTTATATGTTATGTCATTCTTGTTTTCTTCCCCTTTGTCTTATTCCACTTTACTTTGCATTGTATTTTACATAGTTACAAACATTTCTTAATTGTTGAATGGTCTTATATACTAAGGCTTATAATCAATTATTTGTGTTCGATCCATTGTAGAAGTATGGGGATTTTGGTCCATGCCATCCATTTCCAGCTCTCTAGACATTCAATAAACAATCTCATCCTCAATGTCTTCCTCAACTTTTGAACCAATGGACACTTTGTAGTTAGAGGTGGCTAACTACGAGTTCTTAGCCATATTTTAAACATGATGCCACATTACACTACACTCAACCTCTAAATTATGAAGCAAATTGTCTTGAAAACTTCAAAGTTCTTTAAAATTTTAGGAAAATTACTACCTTCCTACACTATTTTTAGATTTTTCACACTAGAGCTAACCATTTGGTATATTAACCTACTAAAACAACTATCTTGCAAAACATTACAAAATTCAAAGATTATTGAGTCCATACTCATTACAGACATTTACTTTTCTTCCAACCTTTGAGAAGAGATTGATTGAGATTTGCTTCCTTACTTTCTCAACGTCTCTAGGACAATGGCTTCTTCCACGACTACCATTTGGTCCATTCCAAAAGAACCAACAAAAGGAACATGGGTTACTAACTTCATTAGTTCTTGATCCAATTCCATTTTCGTAATTCTGGCCTAAAGCATTCTTATTTTCTCCTCAACTTCCTCCGATTTCTTAGTGTTTCTTTCCTTCCTAATTTCTAACTACATGCTTACTCTTAAACTTCTATATCGATTCCTTTTTGTTAATCCTTTGTCTTTTCATCACGTGCATGGTGCTTGATTTTTTTTTCCTCCATCTCTTTCATTTCCTCACATATAGAGAAAATCAATATTGAAATTCATCACAATGCCTTTCACACCTACAAAGAGCTTATAATTTTCACATAATGCACATCTATTTAGATATTCGTGTGAGTTTTCCATCATCCCAATATCCTTCCTAAATGAAAACTCTTCCTCAAACACTTTAAACTACTTCCAAACCTATATAAAACTAGAGTCTGATGCCCTTCCCAAACCTCACATTCCATGAAGGAGAACAACAAGTAATACTCAAAAATTTAAGCTCCAAATTAATATATACATAAAACCACCATCTCATCTTAACAAAGTTCAAAACTTCACATTCCATGAAGGAGAACAAGAAGTAATGCTTAAAAAATTAAATTCCAAATTAATATATACATAAAACCACCATCTCATCTTAGCAAGATCCAAATGAATTCAACCTACCACTATAAATATGACGCTGCAAAATGATTCTAAATAATTAATAATGGTATTAATACTCTCAAAAATTGAACCTATGTAAAAAGTGGAAAATTCCATTAACTCATTATTACCCAACTATATAAGCATCACAACAAAGCTCCCTTCCCAAACCTCACATTCCATGAAGACAAACAACAAGTAATGCTCAAAGAATTAGCTCCAAATTAATATATAAATAAAACCACCTTCTCATGTTAGCAAGCATGTTAGCAAGGTTCATCTTAGCAAGGTTCAAATGAATTCAAGCTGCCACGATGGATATGAGGATGCAAAATGATTCTAAATCATTAATATGGCATTAACCAACTCTCAAGAATTGAGAACATTTGTAAAAGTTGGAAAAATTCCATGAACTCGTTATTACCAAACTATATAAACATCACAACAAAGTGGATTAAAATATATATTTAAAAAAAAAATTATATAAACATTTGATTATTTATATTTATTAAAATATATTATAATTAATTAATTAATTTAATTTTAAAATTACTGTTAAACTAAACATCAAATTCATGTAAAAGATTTTTTTTAATAAAATAAAATAATTTTAAAAACAAAAATAAATAATCATCTTATAAAAATAATTAATAGTAAAAAAAAAACTAAAATAATGAAAAAATTCAATAACAACTTTTTTTACATGGACAATTACAATTATTATTATATTGCAAGCCTGGATTACTTTGAAAGGACTTTGAAGAAAATCCCATGAACAGCTTACAATGCTAGCCCAATGTCACACTGTATGAAAAACGAAGCATGTATATGTAATCTCAAAATCTAGTTATTATTAGAAGAAAAACTGGTTTTGGACTCGAAAATGAAATTAGGGTCTCTGTCCAACGCCTACAAAGCAAAGAAAAAGAAGAGGAGACAAGGTAACCGATTTATTCCTTTACAGGGAGACCATCAAAATCCCTTGGATGGTCTATCCAAACAGAATGTTCTAGGAGCTATCAGTTGTGAGGCATCTTTATGATCATTACAGCACACTTTGCATGGTGTGCACAATAGTCGCTGACGCTGCCCAGAAATGTTCTGCAATCACAACGCCGTGCTCGTTAGTACACCTTTTCTCTCCCACCCCAAGATCCCTTACCTTTGCAACCAAACAGCGCCTGATAAAATTTTGATAGTGTTTGCAGACATACCTTTTGAAAGTGCCATAACCA
>ML806791.1:66298-122487 GCA_009831015.1 Picea engelmannii | reverse complement strand
TTAAAAAAAAATACTAATATACTTAAATAGTTAAGTTGATGTTGAGGTGTGTTTGAATCAAGAAAATTTTAAGGATGAAAATTTATCTTAAAATATAAAATGTAAAAACCTTCACTAATCTTATTAATTCTTAATATACAAACTATTAAATGCTAGGATATAAATTTTTTATATAATTTCTATAAAATTTAAACTATTTTTAAGAAAAAATTATTTTATTTTGTAAAATTTAGAAAAATAAATTTTAGAAAAAAAATGAAAATTGATATAATCGATAGGAAAAATTTTAATCTCTGTATGCAGATTAAAATCCAACAATGCACAACCCAAATCCAACAATACAAAACCCAAGTATGCAGAGCATTTAATCTCTGTAATATAATAGAGACTACATAGTTATTAATGCTCAGCAAATGTTATGATATCTCCATGGCCAATGTAATGTTAGTTTGGCTCATTCATGTAAATGCCTCCGGAAGCTACAGAGAATTGCCATAAGGGCCCAATGCTAGCAATAATTATTTTCGTTCTATAGTCATATTCGTGCTGTTCTTATTATTATATTCCTTGATTTGTCTGTGATGAGAGCAGGGTTTGTACTCACACCGGAAGTTGTAATAGCTCTGGGCAAACATCAAGACCATATTGCTGAGGCCGTTATGCAGAAGGCGAGAGATATCTGCAACGGGAATCCGGTGCGTTCGCTGTACATTTTATGTCACTGTAATGGAGTCTAAAGAAAAAAACATAAAGTAGGGTATGCGATCATTACAGTGCAAGATTAATTTGAGGAAAATACTAGAGAGAAAAGCATATAGAGTTGAAGGTGTTCTAGTCATTGCATTTTGCAGGCGAAAGTGGAGGAGAAGATTGTAAAAGGAGATGCGAGAGATGCACTGTGCGATACAGTGAAGAAGGTGGGCGCAGATTTTCTCGTCATTGGAAGCCATGGTTATGGCACTTTCAAAAGGTATGTCTGCAAACACTATCAAAATTTTATCAGGCGCTGTTTGGTTGCAAAGGTAAGGGATCTTGGGGTGGGAGAGAAAAGGTGTACTAACGAGCACGGCGTTGTGATTGCAGAACATTTCTGGGCAGCGTCAGCGACTATTGTGCACACCATGCAAAGTGTGCTGTAATGATCATAAAGATGCCTCACAACTGATAGCTCCTAGAACATTCTGTTTGGATAGACCATCCAAGGGATTTTGATGGTCTCCCTGTAAAGGAATAAATCGGTTACCTTGTCTCCTCTTCTTTTTCTTTGCTTTGTAGGCGTTGGACAGAGACCCTAATTTCATTTTCGAGTCCAAAACCAGTTTTTCTTCTAATAATAACTAGATTTTGAGATTACATATACATGCTTCGTTTTTCATACAGTGTGACATTGGGCTAGCATTGTAAGCTGTTCATGGGATTTTCTTCAAAGTCCTTTCAAAGTAATCCAGGCTTGCAATATAATAATAATTGTAATTGTCCATGTAAAAAAAGTTGTTATTGAATTTTTTCATTATTTTAGTTTTTTTTTTACTATTAATTATTTTTATAAGATGATTATTTATTTTTGTTTTTAAAATTATTTTATTTTATTAAAAAAAATCTTTTACATGAATTTGATGTTTAGTTTAACAGTAATTTTAAAATTAAATTAATTAATTAATTATAATATATTTTAATAAATATAAATAATCAAATGTTTATATAATTTTTTTTTTAAATATATATTTTAATCCACTTTGTTGTGATGTTTATATAGTTTGGTAATAACGAGTTCATGGAATTTTTCCAACTTTTACAAATGTTCTCAATTCTTGAGAGTTGGTTAATGCCATATTAATGATTTAGAATCATTTTGCATCCTCATATCCATCGTGGCAGCTTGAATTCATTTGAACCTTGCTAAGATGAACCTTGCTAACATGCTTGCTAACATGAGAAGGTGGTTTTATTTATATATTAATTTGGAGCTAATTCTTTGAGCATTACTTGTTGTTTGTCTTCATGGAATGTGAGGTTTGGGAAGGGAGCTTTGTTGTGATGCTTATATAGTTGGGTAATAATGAGTTAATGGAATTTTCCACTTTTTACATAGGTTCAATTTTTGAGAGTATTAATACCATTATTAATTATTTAGAATCATTTTGCAGCGTCATATTTATAGTGGTAGGTTG
Source organism: Picea engelmannii (assembly GCA_009831015.1). Taxonomy (NCBI): domain Eukaryota; kingdom Viridiplantae; phylum Streptophyta; class Pinopsida; order Pinales; family Pinaceae; genus Picea; species Picea engelmannii. Next base: position 120,316 of record ML806791.1, on the reverse strand, counting down.
AATTCATTTGGATCTTGCTAAGATGAGATGGTGGTTTTATGTATATATTAATTTGGAATTTAATTTTTTAAGCATTACTTCTTGTTCTCCTTCATGGAATGTGAAGTTTTGAACTTTGTTAAGATGAGATGGTGGTTTTATGTATATATTAATTTGGAGCTTAAATTTTTGAGTATTACTTGTTGTTCTCCTTCATGGAATGTGAGGTTTGGGAAGGGCATCAGACTCTAGTTTTATATAGGTTTGGAAGTAGTTTAAAGTGTTTGAGGAAGAGTTTTCATTTAGGAAGGATATTGGGATGATGGAAAACTCACACGAATATCTAAATAGATGTGCATTATGTGAAAATTATAAGCTCTTTGTAGGTGTGAAAGGCATTGTGATGAATTTCAATATTGATTTTCTCTATATGTGAGGAAATGAAAGAGATGGAGGAAAAAAAAATCAAGCACCATGCACGTGATGAAAAGACAAAGGATTAACAAAAAGGAATCGATATAGAAGTTTAAGAGTAAGCATGTAGTTAGAAATTAGGAAGGAAAGAAACACTAAGAAATCGGAGGAAGTTGAGGAGAAAATAAGAATGCTTTAGGCCAGAATTACGAAAATGGAATTGGATCAAGAACTAATGAAGTTAGTAACCCATGTTCCTTTTGTTGGTTCTTTTGGAATGGACCAAATGGTAGTCGTGGAAGAAGCCATTGTCCTAGAGACGTTGAGAAAGTAAGGAAGCAAATCTCAATCAATCTCTTCTCAAAGGTTGGAAGAAAAGTAAATGTCTGTAATGAGTATGGACTCAATAATCTTTGAATTTTGTAATGTTTTGCAAGATAGTTGTTTTAGTAGGTTAATATACCAAATGGTTAGCTCTAGTGTGAAAAATCTAAAAATAGTGTAGGAAGGTAGTAATTTTCCTAAAATTTTAAAGAACTTTGAAGTTTTCAAGACAATTTGCTTCATAATTTAGAGGTTGAGTGTAGTGTAATGTGGCATCATGTTTAAAATATGGCTAAGAACTCGTAGTTAGCCACCTCTAACTACAAAGTGTCCATTGGTTCAAAAGTTGAGGAAGACATTGAGGATGAGATTGTTTATTGAATGTCTAGAGAGCTGGAAATGGATGGCATGGACCAAAATCCCCATACTTCTACAATGGATCGAACACAAATAATTGATTATAAGCCTTAGTATATAAGACCATTCAACAATTAAGAAATGTTTGTAACTATGTAAAATACAATGCAAAGTAAAGTGGAATAAGACAAAGGGGAAGAAAACAAGAATGACATAACATATAAAAGGAAAATACAAGAAAAAAGACCTAGAAATAAAAAAAGAAAGATGGTGCCTATTGGTCTACTCACTACCCTTGCTCTCCCTATTTCTTAATATATTTTCATTTTCAAAAGGATTTTTTTTGCTAGGAGAAGAAAATACAAATGAGAAACTATGTAAATTTTTGAATGAACCATAAATTTGTAGCCTCATCAAAGTTTGCCAACATAAATTTAAAAACCATTGAATGATTGTTTTCTCATATAGATTTCCAAAGTAAAAGATCAATGTTATGATACATTAAATAATTATGTTTAATTATATGGTTAATTCCTGTATAAATATATTATGTGCAAACTTGATTTAATTCTGGTTTGTTTTAATCGTTTTTTACAACTTATGTGCAAACATAAGAACAATCTTAAAGATGTATTGCATTCCCAACTCTAAGCATGGGTTTGAGTAATTACTTAAACATTGGAATAAATAATTATGTTTAATTATATGATTGATTCCTGTATAAATATATTATGTGCAAACTTGATTTACTTATGTTTTGTTTTAATCAATTTTTACGTCTTATGTGCAAACATAAGAACCATCTTATAGATGTATTGCATTCCCAACTCTCAGCATGGGTTTGAGTAATTACTTAAGCATTGGAATATTTGGTTCCTTTTATTTATATACTATGATGCCTTAATGTGGTAGAGAGCATGACCATTCACTTACGATCATTGGGATTTATTTTGGCACTATATCAATCCACTTACCCAATCAATTTTTCAAATTTTAATTATCAATTCAATTTCCATAATGCTATGACTAATTATTGGTTAGATTGTTGACCTCCATTATTCAATGGGTTGCTAGCTGGGGTCTTTTTGGAATTATTTGTGTCCATAGTCTATTCGTTGGCTCATCAATATTGAATGTCCAATAGTTAATTAATTGGAAGCCACAATTTGATTCCACCAAGAATAACTTGATTCCACCAAGCATGGAATGATTGGATATTTTGTTCTTTTCATGATTTCAATGCCATCTTATTTAGAAATCGCTTTGGGCATGTGACTAAGAATTTTCATCGTCGTTTGGATTGAGTCAAGGCTGATAGAAGCCACAATATTTTTGGAAAATGATTTAAACTACATCAATGATTCATATCCAACGTGTATCTCTTTGGGTGAATTTCCAAGCATCCCATATTCAAAACTTAATTAAATTCCCGTTAAACACCTATAGCCACATGATTTTACTCGCTAGAATTTTTGGTATGTGGGTTTAATTTTGGGCATGTAGCGATCTCATTCCAACAAGATAGTTAGCAATGCATCTTTAGTTCAGAATTAACTTAATGGAATTGTGATCTTGATATCTAAAATTTCTACTTGAACATTGAGTAATGCCATTTCCATTTGCAACTGAGTAGAATTCTAATTGAGTCATTACTTGCATGCATGAAGGGAAACGGAAAGAAAATGGCTGCGTAAGTGTTATGGATGCACATTTGAACATCAGGGTTCATAACCAAGTCAAAGGAATTCTTGTGTGAAGGATGCGACTTCACATTTGAAAAGAGAAAAGTGTTGATCTAATTTTACATAAATAAGGAAGCCAATCCTTGGACTATTAATCGAAACAAAGCTCCTCCTTACTTATTGGTGAATGTAGAGATCGATTCTATTTCCATAAGAGGATCTATGATGGTGAAGAAAGTGGTCTCTAATTATGGATCATATGGTATCAGAGAAGTTGAATCCTTGACCATGATGCAACAACTAGAACCTTGTAGAGCATGGTTAAACAAAATAGAGAGAGATTAGAAGACCTGTAGGCCATCAGTGCTCAACTTTAAGAAGAGAACAAGCACATGAAGGAACATGTATAGATGTTTAACCAAAGGATGAGAGGGATGGAGAAGAATCATGAGAGCTCAAAAAGACTTCATTCATTGCTAAAGAAGAAATATGTTGAATGCCAAGACTCCCTCAGTGTGATTATGGTAGATTGGGACAAGATCAAAGTTTATTTCGTACAGTTGGGAGAGAAGGTCATCCAATTGGATAGTTGGTAGGAGGATAGGTGCACTTGGATAACGACTTATCTCCAACAAGAGTTGGTAGAGGAGGAGGAATTGGTGGAGCTCTAAGAAGTTATCCAAGAGCATAAAGAAGCAATCTGCATGCCACAAGTTGGATTTCTTCCAAAGGAGGAATGGAAAGAATACATCCCCAAACCAATAAAGAATTTAAAAGAACATGAAGAAAAGGAGCATGTTAATAAGTTCATTCAACAATGTGAATAAATTTTTCCACCACTACAAGTTGAGTGGCCATTGGGAAGAAATGTTTTGGTGAATTCATCCAAAGCTTCAACCTAGAAACCACACCATCAATAGAGGAGTGTGGAGAGTGAATATTGAATAAGATGAAGATCTATTTTCATCTGTAGTCTAAGGAGAAAAATATATCCAAGGAACTATAGAAACACATGAGGTTAGCAACACTAGGGCATGTACACAAAGTTGATGGAAAAAAGTGGCAACGGGGTGACCACGAACGTGCTCACACGAGAACGTGTGCACATTCTTGAGAACATGCATGCAATTTTGATGTGACAGGATCAGAAAGCTTTCAACTATCACCCAGGATGCCACATAGGCTCCTTGACAGGAATCCATGTGTTCTTAAGAATGCACACGTGTTTCTAGGAACATGTACAGATTCCTATTGGGCTCAATTAAAAGGGTTTGTGACCATGTTTTTTTTCTCATTCCACCACTTCGTTGCATGTTTGAGAAATCATTGATCTAATTGAACACTTGGAATTTGTTGACGAAGTGTCCAAAATATCTTGATGTCGTCTCCATGGGAAGACAAATATTTATTCATATTTAATTTCTTGTTTTTTTCATTTCCTAAACTACATTAATTTCATGTTTTTTTTTGTAATATTCAAAGTTAATTTAAAAAACCAACCTAATTTATATAAATTTCATTATTAAGTCACAACACTCTCATTTAACATGGAACTTGGAGACAACCAAAACTCGACACAACCACAAGAAGGAACAAGAAACCTTGACCCACAACCAACAAACATAAACATGGAAATTGATCAAGGGTTGATGTCTCTTAGTTCAATTTTCCAAGATGTAAGGAGTGCTAGAGATACCAATTGAATGTCATTGGCCATTTCCTTAGATGCCATTGTTATATATATTTTTTTGAATTTTACATTTTTGTACTAATAAAAATGTTAGAAAAACAGGACTGTTGAACAATAAAGTAAAACAAATGCGAAAATAAAACAAAGAAGATACACAATATAAGAGACACATATATATGTGGTTCACCTAGTGTGGGCTACGTCCACTAGAGAAATTGCTAGGTCCTTCCTTTTTATTATCCAACAAAATGAAGGGATACAACCTACAACACACCCGTTGTAACTTCCTCTTCTCTCTCTCTCGCATAGTCTCCTCTCTCATAATACAATATTCACAATGATACACAACCACAATACAATTCCCTCATAATAGAGGGTTTCCTTCTAGGGAAACAAACCCCTAAAAATAAATTCTACCATCAGATTTGAGACCTTATAATGAATGGTCGAGATTCACTATGAAATTACAATATTTCACAAGGCAATTTCTCCCAATATTTATCTTCGGGGGCGCTGCCCCCAAATCCACCGTTCGGGGGGGGGGGGGGCTACAAAAGTTGTGATTGCCGTCCCCTGGACCCCCCTGGCGACAATTGTGGGTGGAAAATTCTCCCCACACCCCCCAATTAGGGAATGGGGTCCAAGTATGGCTGAAACAAACTACTAAATCAGCAAGATAATCAAGATCCACAACCAACAAAAAATATTATAAATATGTGTACATGTTTATTCATCCATCGTTGGGTCACCTGTACCACCACCCTTTCATTCACCACCATTACCAACATTCCACCCATCGTTTTCCCTAGCTACAGGGTTAGTCAAGTCCTTAGCCACCTGACCCCAACTTTTAGGATACCTCTTTCCACACCAAGGGTTTTACCATCCCTTGTACAGCCTATGGGGATTTATCACCACCTACCCCCACCACCGTTTCCATCCCCTCCATCCACAATGATTGCACTTGTATGCAACCCACCCCCACCACATTTTCCATTTCATAAATCTACATTTGATGCACTTGTATACTACACACCCTCCCACCTTTTCCATCTCATCCATACACAATGGATGCACCAATATGCCACCCACCCCCACCACATTTTCCCATCAGATGCATCCATAGTCTATGCACCCATACATGAACCAACGATCATTTCTATTTCATACCATACTATTCCATGGCTTCCATAGTAGATGTTGCCTCAGAGTAGGTTGTACAACCAAGCTCTCCACCTACTAGTGACTCTCCACCGTTGCCCGAGTTATTCACAGTGATTTTTGGTTGTGAAACCTTATTATCTTTCTTATTCATATGAAAGTAATCATACTCACCTTCTACCAGGGTTTCGAGGGTTGACCCCTAAACGAAGGGGGTCTAGAGCCCCTGAAGAAAATTTTATGAATTTTTCCTTTTAAAATATTTTAATTTTGTAGTCAATTTGGACTGTTCAGTATAAGGTTGCAGATATGACGGTAGAATATATGTTAGGGTTTTTTCCCAAGAAGGAAATCCTATTTTATTTATGAGGGAATTTTATTGTGGATGTGTATGAGAGAGAATGTTGTATTATAAGAGAGAAGACTGTGAGAGAGGAAGAGGAAGTTACAACAAGTGTTTTCTAGGTTGTATCCCTTCTTTTGTTGGATAATAATAAAGGAAGTGGTATCCCCTATCCTAGGGATAACTAAGGAGATTATGTCTATAGGCCCACAAGTCCTAGACATGGAGTATCGAGATCCATATTGACTTGAGCACTAGCCCTAGAGAGCCCATCCGTTCTTCAATGCCTCACATCTATCAACAACAACAACATCCATCCCATCAGCCTGGTTTTGAAGTAGAAGTGGGTTTTTCTCCATGAGGTAATGAGTCCAAGTATCATGGTATGTGTCATTGCTTCATGATGTTTTCTTGGAGATTATTCCTTTTAACTTGTCCATACCTGGGGGGATGACATAATGCTCTAGTAAGTTGGTTCCCTTAGGGGTGAGTTGCCAATGGGTGGGTCTATGAAAGGTCATCGTCCATTCCTTACATAATTATCAGTTTTTATCATTTCATCCTCTCATATATCACCTACATTAGTTTGGGAATTATGTTTGCCAAGCTAGTAAGGGTTGTACCTTGCCTTGTGGGAGGAAGGGGCTATAGGCCTAGAGGGTAAAAGTAGCTGGAAAAAGTTAAAAGACAAGATCAAACCTTGAGATGCTTCACCCAAGGATCCCTGAGAAAGCAATAAAAGGCTTCTGAGCAAGAAAAATGAGGGACCCATAAAATAAAATAAAACTCAAGACCTAGCTGGTTGATATGGGGTCTCATCATGAGCTAGCCTATTAGGTCCATGGGCATGTAGTGGTATGACACTACTATTCATATGGTCACCACACTAAGGTAGTGGATCTTGGTGGAATATCCAAGAGAAAGAGGGTCTCATCACGAGCCAACCTTCTCATCTCCATGAAATGCTTATGGGCAACATTGTCACCACTGGTCACCATGCTAGGGCAGTGTCCTCCAGCTATTCTCTTGGAAGAAAAAGAAATAAAGTAAAGAGTAAAAAGGAATTTAATGGGATAGGAAAAAATTGCATCCATTACAAGGTGCATCTCACCCTCTATAGAGGCACCCACAGGTAAGACCTACATTTCCATGCTATCATTGCACCCATTTCCCAAACATCTCCCTATGTCATCTCATGCATTTACATGACCTATATTGGTATTCAATTGGAAACGCCCCACACCTAAGGAGAATTATCCCAATAGGACATCCTGAACCCCTCTCCAAACCTAACTTGTTAAACAGTATAACATATTTGAGCATTTGTCTAGTAAAAGGGGGTTTTATACACATGTTTGGGTAAATTGATTATTAGATGTGATTGGGAGTGCTATGATACCTGTGACCTATGAGCCCATGGAGGGCGTACTTTTTGTTATTGCAGGACCACACCCGACGGAAAGGTACATATGGGGAGATGATTAGCTCAGACCTCTAGAGGGCTAAAATCCCACCAGATGGAGGTTGAGACCCCAACCAGGGGCAAAGAGATACAAGAGGCTTGCACCAGAGGAAGGGGAGGACGTTCCACCAGAGGCATTTTGTCAGGATTGGACCCAAGGTGTCTTTCCCTCCCACCATGATGTTGGCCCTTGAAGGCCCCTGACATCATCATTCAGAGCCTTGACATCATCCACTTGAGGTGTCCAACATGAGGATGGATTTGGTTGGCATGTGTGGCAGTTCCTGAGGGGTTTTGAGCCCCAATGTTTCACTTGGAGGGATAACGTTCTATTGGGCTCTAAAGATGTCCTAAAATATAACCTCTATGCATCATCCAAAGGTAGGTGTTGTCGCAAGCATTTTACTTATCGCCTACGTAGGTTCTTACCTTCCGTTTTCAATACCCGTCCTCTAGAGATGCAACACCTGGAAAGGGACAACAATCGTAACAAAAAAAACATCAATCGTTTTGTTCAAATGAACAACAAAAGGAATAACAATCATGATAAGGGAATGATAGTCATTATATTGGGCCGAACTAATGTTGTATTAATTGAGTTGTAGTACTTGCCCAACTATCTAATTTATCAATGCGAGGTTCGTAAATTTACGAAGCACATGCAAAGTATATGAAATATTGAAGCGGGACTAATCTAATCTAATGTTTAAACTACAACTAAAATTGAATCATTAATCTAACACGTGACTGAAATTGAATCATTAATCTAACATGTGACCGAAATTGAATCATTAATCTAATACATGACTGAAATTGAATTAATCTAGTTGTGTAAATGAAATTACTCTAAGAATGGGAAATTGCGTAAATGGAATTAATATAGAAATGGAGAACTACATGAAGGAAAAACAAGTACAACATGTGAAGAGTTGAATGACACAACAACATATGTGATATCTCACCAATGAAGCAGTCTTATATTACAATATTCAAATCAATGTTTATAAAAGAATAATGAACGCATGAAAACCAAAACCATGAATCAAAGCTAAGAATCCCTTTCTTTTTCGAATCCTAATGACTACTCTGATTCTAATTACATAATCTAACTCCATTCTCATGAAGAGAGAGCATTCTCTTTTATACATGAGAGCCTTGAAGATAAGATAACCATCTCATTATTACAGATCCACTTTTCGTTCAACCTATTTCCCATTATTACAAAATATAATCCCTTCAAATCCTCACACATATCTCTCATATATCTTGGATAAGATATTCCAACCAAATCTCCATGATCTTCTCCTTGGAATGGGATTTAATTATCTCCTCAAATATTGAAATGGTGGATGAAGTATTCAAGAAGTCCTTTGAATTAATCCTTCACATATTCCTACACATTACAAAGCTCACACATATTTGAGATATATATGAAAACATGTCAATTTTCTAACATTTAATCACAAATTCCTTTTAAATACTAAAATGAATAAAGTGGAGAACAATAAGGTGAAACCCAAGTATATTTATGGAAATGATATCGTGAAAGGTTAATGGGGCAATGAAATGTGAAGAATAATGAAGGTAAAGGTGGATGAAAATAGGACATTTCTCAGCCCCAACACGTTCCAAAAAGGAGGCTAACATCACCCTAGGAGAGGCATGATGTCACCCTAAAAAGATGAAATTAGGGTTTTATTTAACAATTTTGTGTAAAATTGGATTTTTCATGTAAACTGGCCATGTTGGCCTTTTTTGAAATAATTTGTAATTAAAGGCCATTTGTATTGTATAAATAAGAGATCAAACTCTCATTTTGATTCATCATCTTTCACTCACACAAGTGAGTTCTGAAATTCGTCCTATTTTAGGGTTTATTGGCTAGACTAAGTGGTGCACAACTCTTGGAGGAAGCTTTATTTGGTGTATTTTGGCATTTTCATGGTGGAATTTCTTCAACTAGGGCTTGTGACTAGATTATTTTTGGTGAATGTAAGTAGAAATATGAAATCCTTCTTTCCTTGAATGGTTATGGTATGTTTTACTTGTCATTTATAAGATTATGAAATTGCTAGTGTGAAACCCTAGGAGAAAAGCACATGTTATTGTCCTCTCAATAGCTATCCACCCACTTGATTTTTCTAGAAGTGACCTAAACCCGGGGGTGATTAGTTTCCAATAATTGATTGATTCTGTCACTCCTTCAAAGGGTCAGTTATAGATCATTTTACTTGATCAATTTGCAATTAAAGGTAAATTTGAAGTCTTATAAGCTTGAATCCAAAGTGAATAAAACCTCTTTAGTTTCTCTTATGTGTTATATGTCATGCTTGCATTCAATATCCTATGTGCGAAAATTCACAGAAAATCAACATAAGAACATAATACACATAATGGATATGACACTTCCCTTGATAATGGAGTTCACCGGATGTGGGCTACATCTCCAGGTCATGCTCCAAAGATTGACCGCTTTATTATCCTCACTATAATGATGTCTCTCCTTTACAAGTTGTAAGGTCAAAGTCCCTTTTCGGTGATGGAAACAAGAGATCGGAATGTGATCAGGAATGTATACAAGATTCGCAAGTTCTCATGCTCATGAGGCATCCATGATGCTGACATGGACATCATTCCCACATACTCAATACATAAAAAAAGGAAGAATAAAATATGACCCCCATCATCATGGATCCACAAAGTGCCTTAGATCTACTTCTCAAATCCAAGCATAAATGCAGCACATACAAATATCCTGAGACTACGAGATTTAGAACTACTTCATTGGCCACTTATCATGCAAGTGCCACAATTTCTCTGTCACATGTAACTGATTGGTTTTATGTGGAAGAAGAGAATAAAATAAGAGATAGAAGGAATAAGATGATATTGTTGCCTTGCTACATCCTATCCATGCTCCTTCAGACCTGTAACAGGCATGTTATGCTGCAACATTTAATGACAAAATAGAAAAATGAAAAGCATGCTTAGATTGGCTTCTCCAGAAATTAGCTTGTTGATCTGAATCTTTGCTACAAAAACAAACCTTTCCATTGGATTCGCGTCGCTGAATTACCTAAAAATTACTGTCAAATCATCTCCATTGGACATAGGCACCTTCAAGCCTCCTCTAGACCTCTCTATCGATTTGCGTGCAACCCTGCATTGAATGCACATCACTTTGTATTAGAATTCATGCCTGGTACAAACCTGGGTGGAATGGCATGCTCCTCCTTCTCCTGTTATTGGATAAATTGGTAAATGCGAACATAAACTAATCTCCCTAGATCCACTTGGATCTAGAACAAAACAAGACATGACATGGCGCTTTCCCTAACTTATAATCATTGATTTTATTACCAAAGAAGGAAATGATGACTTACCTTTAAGATTGCTTCCTTATGTGTTTGTTGTTCCTGCTTCTCATTGATGCTCTAAGAGATCAGATCTACAAAGATACAAACCAACCACAGTGAAAGCAACGATAAAATATTCAATGAAAACTTAAACATGTGATCAAGGAGTCATGTAATAAAATGCTAATGATTTTATGGGAAAAAAACATTCCACTGTATTATATTGAATAAAAGTGGAAGATACAACCAAACTACCTTGATGTCAGAAGTTCCCTTTTAGTGGTCCTCTGTTCCAACACACACATTTATTTTCTCTGAAATTTGCATGAAGATAATCCACAAAATCTTGATGAAAAAATGGTGGCCCCAAGCATCAATTGTAATAGGATCTTTCACACAATCTCCAGCCTATTCTTTCAACAATTCTTTTCTCAAACTTACTTAACTTTGCTTATGAGAAACCTATCATTATATATGAGAATGTGAAGTGGTTCAAGGGGATGAGGATGATCCCACTAGATTAGAGAAGCCAATAGGATCGTAACCATACGAAGGCCACCTCACATTCCAGAAGATTCCCCTTCTAGAAACTTCATGAACTTCTTTCTCTTTTATCATTCAAACGCTGCTGCACCCTACCTATATAGTAGCCTTCGAAAATCCCATGAGATGGCTATAGAGAAGCCTACAGAAATTAAAGATTTCCGCACTATGTACCATATGAAGTCTACGAAGTCCTTCCAAAAAGAAGTCTTGTAGTGGAAGAAAGCAATCATTTTCCTCAGGAAAACGATCATTTTGAGAGCCTGGACACATGCTTGTAGAGTCATCACCAGGGTGACAAAAATAATGTGTAACAGAATGCCCCCAAAAGTAAGAGGTTGGAACTCGTGACAACCGAAATACTTTGTAAAATATGTGTGTGTGTTGGGAACAAAGAACACACCAATTAGGAACCTACAAACAACCAAGCATCTGCAAAATATTATACCATGTCTGAAGGACACATTCCCATGTTCAGACTACAAATGATTTAACTCATAAATGTAAGTCATGGCCACCAATTATACACCGTGGATCCATGTCATCGAAATGCTACATAACCACCAAGAATACACTGTGGATATATGTACCAGAAAACTCAGATGAAAACATAGCCACGAGACATACAAAGTGGATCTATGTGTCAATACAAATCATTAATATTCCATCGCAACCTGGACCATAAATGATGAGATTTAGGGTCTTCAATCCCATCGTCCGAAAGTACAAATCTAGCCATGTGAGTATAGGCGTTGGAGTCAAAAATGGTTAGAAACCACTTGATTACCGGTCATTAATGAAGACTGTTAACAAGTGCGAGGGAAATAACAATTGATGTCAATGACTCCCAACGTACTGTAGTACAATCCAACGAATGTGAATAAATGAGTCGAAGTCAAACACTCGATGGAATCTCTTGATCAGGGACCAACGAAGTGAATTCACTGTCAAGAATGAAGAAACCTGCCATTGAGGCATGTAGGCTCTAAGGTACCAAATGATTTCTATGTCCCGTTCCTGGATAATGAGTTGAAGTCAATAGGAAAATACTCTTCATAGGAGGGCCTTGATGTATCCCTCATCAATGAGATGAAATAAGTAAAATATTTAGGATAGAACAAAGTTTTAATATGATTTGAAACTAACACAGGGAAGGCCAACATGGTAGAAATTGACAATTGCAGATGGCCAACTCAATAGAGGGTTTGTTTGGACTGCTTTTGAATGTATGGATGACACGACAATGGTATTGGTAGCATTGAATCAAAGATGACCCAAGATATTAACTTGAAGAAAGTCAGACGAGAGACAAATGGATTTACCAACCCAGATTCAAGTGATGAAAAGGGGGTGTCATGTTCAAGAGCGACGCTTTAATTCCATTAACACAAGTATATAGACACATTTCTTTCCCAAATTTCCCTCACCATTTCTAGCGAGTACCTCTTTGTTTTTACGCAAGCTTGAGGAGGATAACATATTCTTGTTAATGTAAGCTCATCCTTCGGATGAGTCATTCGGAGTATGTTTTACGAACCTTAAGAAGGAGTGGTTCGGTCCCATGTGGGTCTTTCGATGTTAGTTTAACGAGTCCAAAGATAGAAAACTCGGGGGTTTTTCATGTTTATAGAGTGTGAAAAACATTTTAAAGAGAACTTTCTCAGTTCCTTTTTCGTAAAATAATTCGATGAGACTGAAAAAAGTGATAAACTATCACCCATCGAATGTTTTCTTCAAATATTTTTATGAGCGTGAAAATAACAAGGTCACTTGACAATTTTTTCATTTTTATGGAGTGTGAAAAGAGCTTAAAGGATGCTCCATGAGTTTCGCTTTTCGTGTTTCCATGACAAACAAAGACTAGGCTCGATTTTTTTCTGAAAAATCCCTAAAAAGTACTAGTACACTTAACAAATAGAAAAGTGAATCAAGAAAAATCATCCATATTGCATTGTTCAGGGCCTTAGTCTTTCCATCTATGAAAAATAAAAGATGCGCATGACCATTAGACCATTTGGTTATGATAAAATGCATTAAAATAATATAAAATATTATTATAAAAAGAAAAAAATGAAATAAAAGGGGGTAGAACCTCTTTTTGCTAGTTCATTTGCATTTCATTCAAAACTTGTCAAGAAACCCTGTTTTTACCCCATATTTTGGTTGTCGATTGTGAGAAGCACAGATGACCATTCAACAAACGGTCTCCGTCAACACGGTAAGATCGTCATCCTCTTCTTTTTCAATGGATTGAAATTCATTTATTTTGGTTAAAAGGTAGTTTTTGGATGAGTTATTGGGCTGGTAGGCATGTGATGGGGCCGCCGCAAGTGAATAGTATCGGGACCTATGAAAATCGATGATTTCTGCAGGCTCCCTATTTCTCACCTACAGAAACCCTGCATTGTACTAAAACCTTGCCTACGGTGGCCGAAAACCCAAAAGAAAATCCATGTGTTTTCCCAAAAAAGAATTTCAAAATCAACGATGGAAGATGCTAACTTCCTTTCCTCATCTCCATGTAGGTATTTGATTGCCAAAATGTTGGAATGTAGAGAATGAGAACATGAGTATGATGACTTCATGGCCTTGAATTATCCAGGCACCATCAATGCCCTTCGACAGTGCGGATTGTTAAAAAATTTCAAAATCCAGGGCATGAGAGCCCAACTGAGGCTGCTAGAATACTTGGTCCACATGTGGGACATAGACCAACAGGTATTTCATGTGGGTGTCCACATTCTTTCTTTTGACATCAAATATATTTACTTCTTGATGGGATTATCCCGTCGTGGAGCACATGTGACCTTAACAGGGGGTCGAGGTGGAGGCCTACCGATGAGTGAATACATTCGTCGGTACTGTGAACCTGAGGCCGAGAGGCGCAAAGGTAAAGTAACCATCAGAGGGGTTCATGATTTAACTCTCCGGACCATCCTTTTTAGTATTTCACGTATGGTGGGGAGTGCATATCCACACATGGCCCTTCCAAGTTATTTTCAATACACTGTGGAATGCATAGAACCTCATGTGTTCAATTGGTGTGATGGTCTTCTTCGCAGTATGAAGACACAATTAACCAAAAGCAAGAATGGGGACCTGAAGCAATTTGGGTATGGATCTATTTTGGTATCTTCATTTCTAGAAAGAGTCCCTAATTTATGGCTACAGGTAGAGTGGGGTATACCAGCGCCATGAGATCCGCGGATGAAGTGGTGGTGTGATCTCATGGCTCGATATGTAGTGGGCCCTATCATCAAATACAACGATGCATTCTTTGACTGGTTGAGGCCGCATATATTAATGATAAATGATTACGCATATGTCAGCCTGGAATTTCACAATGACCCCGATTTGGTTCTTCTTGAGGGCTCTCAATGGGGGGACCTAGGTAAGAAAAACATTTTGTTTTTATGGTGTTTTTTGTGAATTTTTAGAATATAAGATTTTTTTTTTCATATATGCTCTCTATCCAATGACTAATCAAAAAATTTGACCATGCAAATGTAGGGCCACATCAACCTATGGTTACATCCTTGATCTAGAGATGAGGGGAACCAATTGTAGTAGCAGGGTGGGATGGCGATGACTAAGAGGCAATTGAGTAGAACCTACAGGGTTTGACAATAGACATCCTAGACATCCCGATCGATGAGATCCCAAGGGGATATCAACGCCATACAGTGGGTGTGTCCAGTTCACTTAGTTGGCTACTTCGTAGGGTAGCACGGGTAGTAGTATGTTACCATGAGCATAATCCATGATGCTATTTTGTAGAATCCATGGGCTTCATATTTTGACATTTTGGTCTTTGGACGGAAAACACCTTTTTTGCAAAACATTTTCACCGTTATATATATACATGAGGTTTCTACTGGCTTGCTTTTCTTAATATACAACATGTGATGTTTGATTGGTTCATAAATGTCTCAAATGTTTGTCTAACACATAATTGGATAATGCATCAGTTAACGTATTTAGACATCTAGGAATGTGTTGATACTCAATATAATCAAAATAACGTTCCAAGAGGCGAATTTGCAAATATACCCATAACAATGTAGAAATTCGGATAGCATAGACATTACTTAGTTGTAGTACTACTAACTGTGAACCAAGTCATACAAATAGGTGAAATATTCCAAGTGAAATAACATCGATCAACAATTCAATGACTGTGCTATATTCCACGATATTGTTAGTTCCATGACCCAGGCATACACCGTGTAGAATGATTAACTTGTTTGTAGGTGCATAGATTGCCCAAGTAGTGAATGCTAAATTTTGATTACTACGACTAGCACCATTAGTGAATCCAATGTAGAGTAGCGAAGACACCGACATATGGAAACCAAGCATAATGCAAGGTAAGTAGCTAAGGGTTGAAACCAAATAATGAAAAAACACAAGAATAGCACACAAGAGTATGATATAGTAAAAATACAAGCACTCATGCAAAGATAACCTAGGCATAGTACTTCTTCAAGTAAAGCCCATTTCTGGGTTCACTCAAAGGAATACCATCATAATTGACTAACTCATAGGCTCCCTTCTCCAACACTCATTTGACGATATAAGGGTTGCGCCACATAGCCTCAAAATTTTTAGCCCCTAGTAAATCACGATCTTGTTCATAGAGAAGAACTAGATCACCTTTAGAGAAAACACATGGTTTAACATGTTTGTCATATTGGGCTTTCATGTGTTTCTTCTAGGCTTCAATAACCAGGGTGGAATTATGACAGGTTTCATCTAATCACATTAGATACAATAGACGTTCCTCCTCAGTAGAGGTGTTTGGGAGAAGTTTAACAACTAGATTCAACGATGGTATCTCACATTCCATTGACATAATAGATTCGATACCATACACTAGCTGAAAAGGTGTAAATCCCATGGCAGACTTTATGGATGTCCGATAGGCCCATAATGCTAAGAACAACATCATGTGCCAACTTATCTTGTGGATTCCTATTATCCGTCGAAGCATAGTGATGAGAACCTTTTTTATCGCTTCAACTTGGCCATTGTCCTGTGGAAAGTAGGGGGTTGAGTTTTCATGTCGAAGACCCAATTTTTCGGTAAGCTCGGACATCATGAAGTTTTGAAAATGACTACCATGATCGGTGACGATATCTTGTGGGATTATGAATCGTGTGATGATATGATTGAATATGAATAGGGCTGCAATTTTTCCAGTATTATCGAATGTAGGCATCACCTCGGACCACTTTGTGAAATAATCCACGACTACGATGATGTATCCATGCCCCCTGGCCGAGTGAGGGTTACATGTCATGAAATCAATGCCCCATTTTGCAAAAGGTCCAATGGAAAATACAGGATGTAAAGGAGCAAGATGTGATCTTATTTTATTGTTGTATGTTTGGCAAGCATGGCATTTTTGGATGGTAATAATATAGTCTTTGAATAAAGAAGGCCAAAAATACTCGGCTCGTAAGATATTTTGGGCGGTAGCATACCCAAACATGTGACTACCACATGCTATCGAATGACATTCATTCAAAGGTATCTCAACCTCATCATAGGTGAGGCATCGTCGAAAAACATAGTCAACCCCACGGCAATAAAGAATGTCACCGAGGATAATATACTAACGAGCTTGGTAATGTAGACGACGACAGTTAGTGCTAGATAGATCGGGTCAAAAAGTCTAAGTCTAGAGATATATAATGATATCTCCATACCAAAGATCATTGGAACTGATCAGAAAAAGGGATTCATCGGGTAAAGAATCCTCTACTACATGTTTTGTTTCAGTACAGGGAAAGTCACATATCAGTTTGGAAAACACCAAGGATTTCTTAGACCAAGGAGAATCACTATTCATTTGGAGTATTTTCCCCTTAGAAATTGGTGTGTAAATATGTGTTGCATAGGGTTGCAATCAGAAATCACAGTGGTATTACGTAAGAGGATATAGTGATGGAAACGTTGGATAGCTTAAACAAATACCAAGGCTAGTTTTTCAACATGTAAGTATTTGGCTTCGGTAGTCATGAGACTCAAACTCAAATAATAAATAACATGTTCATCGTGTGAATCATATTCTTGGACAAGAACCATGGAAATGGTAGAGTCCGAAGCAGCGAGATAAAGGAAATAATCTCGACCATAATTAAGTGGGAAAAGTAGTGGGGTACGGGTTAAAGTCAGTTTCAAAGATTCGAAATCTTGTTGGCAGTGGTATCCCATACAAAATCAGAACCTTTCTTCAGCAGCCAAGTAAATCTGAGCATTAATTGAGCGTAGTTTGGGATGAAATGACATAAAAAAAATTCCTTCCCTTGCAAACTTTGAAGCTGGAAGAGTGAGGAAGGAGGAGGAATATTGAGAATTGCCTTGACCTTCAAAGGATTGACCCTGATCCCCTAACGGGATACAATAAATCCCAGAAGTCAGCCAGACTCCACACAAAAAGCACATTTGTGTGGGTTTAAGTGTATACGATAAAACTGGCAACGAAGGAAAATAACTCGGAGGTGTGCCAGATGATCAATACGATGCATGGAATGCATCGATAGGTCATCAATATATGGTTGTACAATTTGTTTGATATCGCGAAAGGAATAAGACATGGAACGTTGAAAAGTTGCACCGACATTCTTTAAACCTAAGGGTATCTTCCGATAGGAAAATGTGGCCCAAGGAAAAATAAAAGTGGTTTTGTGTTGATCCACAAGTAAGATATTGATTTGATTATATCTGAAGAAACCATCCATCAAAGAGAAGATTTCACTCTTGGCACAATCATTGACTATTTGGTCAACGAAGGGGGTGGGAAAGTTGTCCTTAGGACAAGCTTTGTTGATGTCCCTATAATCAATGTAGACACTAATTGTTCCTTGTTTCTTGTTAACCAGAACCAGATTGGAGACCAAATCAGTCAAATCCATGGGATAAATAAAGCCATATTTAATAAGTTTCTCAACTTCCAACTTGATAGCAACTGATTTACGAGGGTGGGCCGGGCGAAGTCTCTGTCGGATGGGTTTAGCACCTAGGTACATCTTAATTTCGTGTACAATAATATCAATGTCAATACCTGACATCTCTTCGTAGCTCCAGGTGAAGATGTCATGAAACTCTTGAAAAATGGACTTATATGTGACAACCTCATCGGTGGAACACGAAGTTTTGATGTGAACATTTTTGACAACTCCAGGTTTAATGGATATGTCGAGGAGGATGGTGTGTGAAATATTACTCAAGTTCCCTTCATATAATATGTCGTGTGTAGACTCGGGAACAGAAGAAACAACAACAATGGTCAATGGAGTTGAGATCCGTTGGTAACTCTCGATGGTGTGTTTTTCTAGGAAGAGAATGGAATGATGATGTCCATCATCCCAAGGGGTGTCCTCCATAGGCATAACCGACATAATCATCTCATCCATAGGAAAAATAATGTGGAACGGATCAATAGATGAATATACAAGAGAGGGAGTATAAGGGGTTGCCAATTGAATGGCTTGATAGGTAGATTCAACTGGACTTAAAGGCATTTGGTCACCATAGAGAATATAGTCACCAGGTTCAAGTATTATCCACGGGTCAGAAGAGACGGAGGTTTCACGAACGAAGGTGGAAATCATGTTGATCGAGGAAACCAAAGGAGGCAGAACATTATGTGGTGGAATCAGGAATGTATCCATCAAAGTCAAATCTTTTAGTAGATCCACACCGACATTCTCATACACAAGAGGTGTCTTCACAATAAAAGGTACATTTCTAGTACAGGAGTCTGAGTTGAAAAAGACCAGCTAGTCTACAGTAATGAATTTTCCCTTGTGTGAAAAATGTACAACATGAAAAAGAGTAGACAAAACCACGCGCATAGAATCAATCCAGCTACGGCCAAGTAAGAGGTTATAATCGAGAGGTGCATCAAATACCTCCACTTCAACAGTGACCAATTTCCCTTCCAACATAATAGACAAGGAGGGAAGTACACTGTAGGGCTTAAAGACAAAGCCATTGAAGGCCTTAAGTGTGTTGTGTGATTATGTGAGGAGAGGAGATTCGATGGCCTTCCAACGGGAAATAGACATTACACACATCGAGGCACCCTCATTAATAATGGTTCTATAGATGTTCTTGTTTGCGACAACAACCTGTAACTGAAATGCTAACTGAGGATCTGTTCTTTCAACATGACTAATCATCTGTTCTTCAGTGAAAACACCACCCATGTAAATATCACGAGTGATGTCATTGACAAATGACTTAGTGAACCATTCATCCAATAAATAATTAGGAAGTTTGAGCTTGATCAAGCATCTCTTGCGTCTCAACTCATGAATATGATCGAAAATGTGGGTAGCAGTAGACTATTTAAAGGAACTCAAAATCTCGGTTCCTGTCTCATAGACAATAGACAATTGACAATGGGTGAGAAAATTCGTGGAAGGGTGTTGAAATCGTTAAATAAGCCTCGAAGTAATTTTATATACCACTTTGCAGCCAAACCCATGAGAGTTCGTTGAAAGAGACGTAATTGAATGGAGTCATCCATTAAGGAGTTGGATGAACACCAGATGTGGAAGTTCATTAAATGATTATTTGGATATTCTCCTAGTTTACCATCAAATTTAGGGATGTATGAAGGTAATTTGGTCGGTATGATGAACCAATGAGGAGAATGATGGATAAGATCATTCAAAATTCTAGACAAATTGTGCAAATCCAAAGTGGCCAAGAAGGGAAGTTTTTTGTTCACGTAAGGATACTGGTGACTTTGAGGAGGAAGTCTTGATGGTATACTAGTAGAACCATAAGCATTTTTCATATACATGGATTGTCCTGACATATTCAGCTGAGGATGAGGAGGCATGTATCCCATCGGGTTGGGTTGACTAGAAATGTTCCCTTGAAAAGGGACACCAGATAGAACATTCAGACCCCAAGTGGAATTCAAAGAACTCAGATATGGTTGACCGTAGTAAGGGGGTACAAAAACGTTAGTTTGAGAAGGCTGCCCGCCAGCGGGTTGCGGGTTTCCTTGGACACAAAGGTTCCAAAGGTGAGCTAACAAGTCTGATGTGTTCGGTCTAGATTATGAATTATAAGTTCCAACCTAAGGTTGTCCTCCAAAAGGAGGTGGTGCCCCAAATTGAGGTTGACCTCCAACATGAGGTTGCCCCCTAGGATGAGATTACCCTCCATCGTGAATCTGATAACCAAAAGTTAACAGGTGATAGTTGCCACTAGGACCCAATCCACCGTGAAGAGGTGGATGAGATCCTCCGAAGAGGACTTGGGAAGGTACGAGAATATAACCAGCAAGAGTGGTATACCCAAGTGGAACTTCGAATGGAACTTGGGTAGGGATAGCAGTGGAATAATTCAAAGAATGGTACCCAAGAGGGAGAGAAGGGATAGGTCTAGAGGAGTGTGGTGTACCAATAGGAGCTTGATTAACCACCACATTCCCAGTAGGAATAGTTGTATTATGAGGAACCATATTAGAATGGCCCATCTAGAGAGGAATGGTTGAGTTAGGACCAACTGATTGTGCATCTAAACCAACGAAAAGATAACAAGTAATAATAGCAAAGTGATATAAAGGTATTGTGTAAGTAGCAGACATTTTGGGTAACTCAGGGATGGTAGATCCATCGACACATGTCCTTGAGCCATAAAGATTGTGCACTGTGCGAGATGGGATTCTAACTATGTCAATAGTCCAAAAGGGATCGTCGGTACCAAAGCCTGAATGGGGTTTGATCAACATTCCGTAAGTATCAACAACAAGTTCTCCAGCCAAATTTAGTTGGAGAATACATCTCTCGTATCTAGGAGGGATGTGGAAAGCCTCTAAAGAATCGAAAATATGTCGAAATTTTTCTAAAGAGTTTGTCCTTTCTACTTGTGTATGGATGGTGTCCTGGACCTCACTCTGTTGAGGAGAGTCCTCCAATGAATGAGCAGGTAGCGGGGTAGAATATTCCATATTCTCCGGAGGAAGTCCTTGTACCCGACGTGAATGACATGGAGGGTCAATGTTGGTTGAACCAAAAAATTTGCGGAAAAAATCTATGGCCAACTACGAAAACAAACAACACAAGATCAAAATAGGCAAACAAACCTTCTAATCTTGAAGTCACTAGCTAGTGATGAAATTCAACGTCATGAAATCAAGACAAGAATGGGTTGGGCTAGGGTGGAAAAGTTTCGTTGACGACCTTCTTAACAGACTTACACCTTGGTGTAAGCTCCCACACATAATCATGGGTATACCCTCCAAGGATTCCAAGTGAGTATGGCCAACGTTGATTCTAGGTACCATGAAGACTTTCCCCTCCACAGTCACCTTGTGTAATACCCTAAGAAGATAGGCTACTGAAGTTACCACAAACAACAACAATGCCTGGGGAAACAGTCGACAGTCTGATCCATGCGCAAAGGCAGGGTATCTAGCCTAAAATCAAATTGAGAGGCTTCCACTCATCCTTGTGGGTATACCTTCAAGTGACCCCCATAATATGTGTAATCTCTACACCAAGACCAACAAAGCAGGGTGAGTAACTCTGCTAGTCTCAATGCAACCTCAGGTTTGGCCTTTGTGTGAGAAGGGATTCCCAGGACAAAATGTTGCAAATGGATTTGAACACTCCTTATCACAATATGTTATTGTGTGTTTTGTGCTTTGGAAAGTATGTCTCACACCCTATTCCAAATCTCTAGCCTAGCTAATGTTGGTGTAAAAGAGTGCTAGAAAATAAAAGTTTCTAGTTAAATTTTAAATTATGTAAAATTTTAGAGGCTGTTGTTTACTCAAAAAAGAAAAATGGAGATCAAACCAATGTTGTGAGAGATTTTGACCCAACAATGTGTAAATAGATATGAATGATGAAATTTTTGTTCAATGAATTCTATCTACAGTAGGGAGAAAGTATTCTTCTAGAATAATGAGAACTACAAAATACAATTCCTTTTCTGTGAATGAAATATGGAACAATCATGAAAAAAGCAATTTCTCTATTTAATCTCTTTCAATATTTTTGACCGTAACTATTTTCTTGATGAATGATTACATAAAAGAATGAAAGACTTTAATTTTCCTTTCGAAAGACAAAACAAAGATGGATTAAAGAAAGGAAAAGTAATCAATAAAAATAATACACTCAATCAAGTACCCAAATCAAACTTTCAATGAAGATAAAAACAAACGATGACAAGAAAGTTGTTCGTCCAATGTAAATGAAGAATGCCTTCCTAGTCAATAAGAGATATAGAGCATGTAACCAATCCGAAACTTCAAATCCAATCAAAGAACTTCTTAATCAAACAAGCACTCATATACGAAGTCAGATATTATATCCTTATCGATAAAAATCAAACAAAAACTGAAAAATGACTAAAAGAGAGGTGTTCGATATCCAAAACCAATCAAAATCAAGTTAAACATTCAGAAAACAGTCAAATATGGGCATTAAAAGTTCCTCCCAGCTGATTAAAGTAAAACTGGGTATCAACAGAGGCTAAGACCCCACTTAAAAAAATTACAGAAACGACGTCGTAGCCCACTAGCATAGTACAGTGCAGAAATCAAGAGTTTGTGCAGGCCAGAAAAAGATGGGGTGTGGAAAGTTCACACTGAAAAAAATAGATAGGGTGTGGAAATCAAAGGTTTCCACAGGCTATGTATAAGGCATAGTGCGAAAGTGTCTGTAAACCAAGAAATTTTGAGAAGAAGGTAAAAATATCTAAGTGAACTTTCAAATCCAGAGAGTCTAAATGGATCTCCCACAGACTCAGAGACTGAAATCAAGTAAAAAGAGTAGGCTAGAAACAAATGGCCAAAAAAAAACCATAAACAAGTTGTATCCTTAGTGGAGTCGCCAATTTTGTTATTAGATAAATTGGTAAATGTGGACATAAACTAATCTCCCTAGATCCACCTGGATCTACAACAAAACAAGACAAGACATGGTGCTTTCCCTAAGTTATAATCATTGATCTTATTACAAAATAAGGAAACGATGAATTACCTTTAAGATTGCTTCCTTAGGTCTTTTTTGTTCCTGCTTCAATCCGATGCTCTATGAGATTAGATCTACAATGATACAAACCAACCACAATGAAAGCAATGATAAAATATTCAATGAAAACTTAAACATGTGATCAAGGAGTCATGTATTAAAATGCTAATGATTTTATGGGAAAGAAACATGTCACTGTATTATATTGAATAAAAGTGGAAGATACAACCAAACTGCCTTGATGTCGCAAGTTCCCTTTTAGTGGTCATTTGTTCCAACACACACATATATTTGCTCCAAAATTTGCATGAAGATAATCCACAAAATCTTGATGAACAAATGGTGGCCCCAAGAATCAATTGTAACAGGATCTTTCACACAATATCCAACCTATTCTTTCAACAATTATTTGCTCAAACTTGCTTAACTTTGCTTATGAGAAACCTATCATTATATAGGAGAAGGTGAAGTGGTTCAAGGGGATGAGGATGATCCCACCAGATTAGAGAAGTCAGTAGGATCGTAACCATACGAACGCCACCTCACATTCCATAAGATTCTCCTTCTAGAAAATTCATGAACTTCTTTCCTCTTCTAGCTTTCAAACACTGCCACACCCTAGCTATATAGTATCCTACAAAAATCCTACGAGTTGGCTATAGAGAATCCTGTGGAAATTAAGGATTTCTGCACTATGTACCATATGCAGCCTGCAACATCCTTTTGAAAATAAGTCTTGTAGAGGAAGAAAGAAGTCATTTTCCTTAGGAAAAAGAGAATTTTGAGAGTTGCCTAGACAGATGATTGTAGAGTCATCACCAGGGTGACCAAAATAATGTGTAACATCTTCTCTCGTGAATTGGAGGACTGTGTTCTTAAACAAAATCCCAGGAGGATATACCAACAAGGTTGTTGATTGATTTTGTTGGTGCACAATTGTTAAGGCATGTGGGTAGGGGGAGGTCTCGGGGTCAAGCCTGCGAGCCTCCCCATTTTGAAGTACTGTGACAAATGTTGCTAACTTTGGTGGTCAGTTCTAACTTTGGCAGATACTCTAGATATGGTGGAACCTGCCTAGATTTGGCGGGGGTCCGTTTTATTTTATTTTTTGAATTTTTGGTCACGGGCCCTCCTTGGGAATTTTAGGGGTGCCACGTGGCACCCTCTTATTGGGCCACATGGAATCCTTGGATTGGCCCACCTGGTTTCCTAGTCGTGCTACCATGTGGGAATGATGTCACTACCATGTTGGCCCAGTCATACACTGCCACATAGTGCTTCTAGAGGAATCCACGTGTCTGTATAGACTACACAATCACCTACCATGTGTCTGTACGAATTTCCACATCAACCTGCCACATCACTGTATGAAATACCACGTCATTGTATGGACTTCCATGTTACTGTATGGACTGCAACATCATCATGTAGATACTATATAGATTTCCATGTGGCATGATCCAATTGGTCCAAGAATCTGCCTGAAAATGCGAAAAATGGGTGACATGTGGTAGCCTATGGTGTTTCCACATCATCATGCTGATGTCAGCATGAAACGTGTCTCCTTCCTGCTCCTGCCACATGTGTTGTACGGATACTGATGTCATCCATACATATGTTGACATCATCGGTATGGATGCTGACTCATCCCCTATTGATTGGGCTAGGTTGACCAAACTTTGACCACAAATATCTTTCAATATGTAGCTTTGTTTGATGAGTCGTTAGCGTCATTGGAAATATTGCGATGCGCTATTCACGATCATGCCATTTTCACCGAGTTTTGAGAACTTTGAATTTTTTCCCTTTATCTGTCTATTGAGGCCAGTCTGAGCCTCCTGGGACACTTCTAAAACTTTTGTTATGTTCCTTAGATCCATCTGGATCGGGCCTCCCAACTAAAAAGATTTTGGTCCCCAAAAGTCTTTACTTTATAAGTTTCATGTCCATTGGAATTACAATAAGAAATCCATACCCAAACTACCTCAAAAGGCCTAACAATATCAACATGTGCTAGAAAAGGAGTGATATTATCACTTTTACATAATACCCTTCTATGGGGTTTGAATCACGACATGTGATTTACAAAGATGGCCACTCTCGACAAACTCAAGGATTTTCCCCATTCATTCAGCCATTATGTCGAACATGTCCTCTTTACCGATTTGTCCTATCTCTAGTAGTTGGCTTCCTCCTACTGGTGGATTTCTCTACAACACTGCTTAATTGGCTGTCTCCCTCGGAGGTGTCTTCCTTTCTTTCTTGTTCCTCTTTGGGCATAGATCTAGATGTAAGGCCCAAAAAGTGGCCTCACAGTTCCCATCTCTGTTACAATGGCTAAAGTATCCTTTCTCCTTTAGAGGTTCTTTTCCCCTACTCTTTTTCATGTGTGGAAAGCAATCTTCCATCCTTGTCCTTCTCCTAGTTTCCATAACCTTCCTGCATAAGTATTTTCTCTTCCAACCCTGGGACACTGCGTGGTTATTCAATCCACAAAAAGTGCATGGTCTTTGATGCCACAAGCTCTGTTTTATATGATTAACATGCTTATAATCAAATGGCATTTTATAGTTTTGAGATTTTTATACCTTGGTTAGTTTCCTCTGGATTCATATTGGCAAGAAGAGTTGGTCCCAACTCTTCCATTGTGATGATCATCTCTCCCTAGATATGTCTCGAATCCTTGATCATGAGAATTTGTGCTCTTGGCCTGCACTGAATCAATTTCATCTCTTGATGAACTGTTGACTTCTAGAGTCTCAGTGACTATCATGGGGTCTTCTTATCGAAACTTTTGGAGCTTTCTCCAACATCCTTTGGGACATATCCTATCCTGACATATTGAGGCCAAACCATTGCCTCGATGGGATCCACAATACCTTGGCCATTGATTCTAATGCCTCCTCATTCATATTCCATTTTTCTCATCAACTTTAAGCCGATGCAAGAAGCATGATGTTCAAGAATTTTAAAAGGGTCATCAACATTAATCAAGAAAGGAACTACACATGGTTTATTTACCTCCATCTCAAATTGTGACTCTTGGTCTTCATCTTGAGATGTGTCCAGTTGTTCTTGGTGAGAAGGAGCAGTGGAAGATGCTTCTAGGAATTCTCCTTGGTTTCTGGATGCTTGTAGGCCATTTTCATTTGCTTGAAAAAGTGTGCATACATTTGCAATGTCATGATTGGACCCATAATTGGTGAAGTTTCCATGGTCACAAGATGGTCTTATCACTGTCTCGTTCGTAGAGCCTTCCCCTATCTGCATCTTCATGGCTTGCAACTACTCTTGCAACATTTGGTTATCTTCTTCTGCAACATGCAACAATGTCTTCAATCCATCATTCTCTACTTGAATCATTTGGCTGAGCTCTTGAAGCTCATCAAACCACGACTATTTTGGTGACCTTACCATCCTCAACTTCAACACCTGCAATCGGTATCAAGCCTAATTTGATACCACATGATCTGAACCCAGGGGTGATTAGTTTCCAATAATTGATTGATTATGTCACTCCTTCAAAGGGTCAGTTATGGATCATTTTACTTGAGCAATTTGAAATTAAAGGTAAAGTTGAAGTCTTATAATCTTGAATCCAAAGTGAATAAAACCTCTTTATTTTCTCTTATGTGTTATATGTCATGCTTCCATTCAATATCTTATGTGCAGAAATTCACAGAAAAGAAACATAAGAACATAATACACATAATCAATATGACACTTCCCTTGATAATGGATTTCACCTGATGTGGGCTATGTCTCCAGGCCATGCTCCAAATCTTGACTGCTTTATTCTTTTCATTGTAATGATGTCTCTCTATTACAAGTTGTAAGGACAAAGTCCCTTTTCAGTGACAGAAACAAGAGATCGGAATGTGATTAGGAATATATACAAGCTTCACAAGTTCTCATGCTCATGAGGCATCCATGATGTTGACATGGACATCATTCCCATATAATCAATACATAAAAAGAGAAATAATAAAAGACAACCCCCATCATCATGGAGACATAAAGTGCCTTAGATATACTGCTTAGATCCAAGCATAAATGCATCCCATACAAAGATCCCAAAACTACGATATTTAGGACTGCTTCATTGACCACTTATCATGAAAGCGCCACAATTTCTCTATCCCATGTAACTGATTGGTTTTATGTGGAAGAAGATAAGAAAAGAATAGCTAGAAGGAATAAGTTGATCTCACTACCTTGCTACAGCCTCTCCATGCTCCTTCAGACCTGTAACACGCATGTTATGCTACAACATTTAATGACAAAAGAAATAATGAAAATCATGCTTACATTGGCTTCTCCAGAATTTAGCTTGTTGATATGAAGATTTGCTACAAAAACAAACCTCGCCATTAGATTCATGTTGCCGAATTACCTAAAAATGACTATCAAATAGTCTCCATCGAACACATGCTCCTTCAAGCCTCCTCTGGACCTCTGTCTCGATTTGTGTGCAACCCTACATTTAATGCACAACACTTTGCATTGGATTACACCAGAAGTGGCCATGCAATATCAGGGCATAGACAACTTTAAAGTGACTAGACATACAGTATGGATCCAAGCAAGAAAGGATCTTGAGAAAGAATGGATACAACTATGATATTGCGTCAAGGAAGAGGACGCAGAGATGGCTATCCAAGATTGGCAAGATGATTGGAGAGTTTTAGTTATGAGTCAAGAGATGTCCACAGATAAGGAGGCTGATGCAAGGTAGGAACAGACACATACAAGAGACAAAATGATGCACAAGAATCCAAATCCAGGGCAAAAATCAACACATAAGAAGAAAGGGGGTGTGTCAAAGAAAGGTACCCAGGTGGGAAAGAAGGACAACACCCAGGTGTCGTAGGAACATGAAAACGACACTGAGACAACACATGGGACCACATCAAGTGATACCCAATAGGAAAAAGGCCAGACCAAGAGGATGATCATACATACTGGGGGTGCACACAAGAAGGATAAGACACACAAAATGCCACTAGAATATACAATCACTGAGGATGATGCAGACGTTGTGGCTGAAAAATTCCATGACTGGGATGTTGAGTACTTTGAAGATTCCCAACACCAAAGGAATCGGATTCAGGATGAGCTGGATGACATGAGGAAGCTCTTAGAGATTATCAAAGAAACGTAAAGGGAGGGCAAAGGAATAGATTCAGTCCCCGCAACATCATAAGAAGGAACCAAGGTTGTTCCAAGTGAGCAGGATATGATCCAAACAGTGCCACATGTGAGCTCAAATTTTCACGTTACACCCAGCATGTTGTGCATAGATGAGATTGTGGGCCAAAAATCCTTGAAATATCTAGCAGAAATATAGTTGGTAATGGGGTAGATACCGACCAAGGTGCTATATAAATTGCAAGTCAATGTCATGCAGGAGGTACAGTCACGCGCATGCATAAACACAATACAATTGTAGCACACAAAGGACAGCAAAGAAGAGTTGGAGTTAGTTCTCGAGCACGTCAAGATTGATACCAAATATGATAAATATCATGTGGATAGGCTCGAGTAGGAATTGGATGTAGCCTATGAAAAAATTCCAAAGATCACACAAACAATAGATCCCACGATGACACAAAAAATTGATCATATTGTGAAAACAATTGATCAATATAGGTAGTAGATCGAGCACCTCCAAGAAAAACTCATCCCTACCATTCCCAAGAGGTCAAGGAACAAAGGAAACAGGAAGCAGTAGGGCAGACTGAGGAAATGGAATGACAAGTCAATGCACCTGTCAAATTTTTGGATAGAGTAGCACAACTATGGACAAAGATGGAGGAGGACCAATAGGTCCAACAGTGGGACCAGGAAGAGGAAAAGATAATCACAACTATCCAAGACTTCAAGTAGAGGAAGAAGACGATGAATATCATTGAGCGCCTCGAAGGAGTACAAGATATGAATAACCTGCAAGAAGAACTCATAGCCACACATATACAGAAGAAGGAGCAACAAGCTCAAATGGAGCCTATCCAAAAGATAGTAGCGAAGGTCATTGTGCAGGAAGAAGAGGAAACGAGGAATATGTCACAAATTCAGGCAAAGTGTGCAGAGATAATCAACGAGGATATTATAGCACAATTATTGGACGTACTTAGAGAAAAGACCTCACAGGCTCAAACACAAGAAAGGAAACTCACAGAGAAGTTCCAAACTCTCGCAGGAGTCATTGATGAAGCACACAAAGGTTAGGTGGTTCGGGATGAGCCACATGTCAGTGTTGGAGACCTATTAGATGCAGACATACTCAGAAGAAAAGGTTATTTTTGGGAAGAGAAGCATGAAAGGAGGAAAGGATGGTTGGAAGGAAAAGAAACAAGTGTAAGGGAAGCAG
The DNA here is from genome assembly GCA_009831015.1 of Picea engelmannii. Taxonomy (NCBI): domain Eukaryota; kingdom Viridiplantae; phylum Streptophyta; class Pinopsida; order Pinales; family Pinaceae; genus Picea; species Picea engelmannii. Next base: position 90,630 of record ML806791.1, on the reverse strand, counting down.
GTAAGGAACAAACGCAAGGAAGACCTAACGACACTAGGGTTATGGTTTTTGTAATGTATTGTAATGGATGATGAGCCAAGAATATAAATAGATAGTACTTAGAGGAGGACATAGAGAAGACAGAGGAAGAGAAAGAGAAAATAAAGAGAGGACAAGAGTAGAGAAAAGATGGAAAAGAGTTGTAAGAACTGTAGTATTTAGTAAGGTGGCGAGCTAGGGAAACAGTGAGCGACTCGATCCCAAGGGTTAGATTGCAAGTTGAGAATCCTATTTCGATCTAGTCAACCTCATAGGGATAGAGGAGCCTATTGAGAGAGTAAGATCTAAGATTGTAAACACGTGTGACGTGACATATTATTGAACCATAATAAAAGATCTTGAGAGCCAGATATTTGTAGATGTATCCCAGGAGGGGGTGAGCCATAGTAACACTTGTGTTATGTGAATGAATGTATGTGTCTTTATTGTTGTTAAGTAGTGACTATTAAATGAATGAATGAACTAGTTAGATTTGGTATTTCACATTCATGAATGAAATGACTATTATAATCATATGTTATATTGAATAAATAAAGATTACATGACACAACCACATATCTCCACACATTCCCAGGTTGCAAACACTCGAGTATTGCAGCCACCCATAGAGCTATCTCAGGTGAGACTGCATAGTACACCCTATGTGTTGTGTTTCCTTCTGGTCTACCAGAGGGGTCGATAGTTTTAGAGGGATTTTGTTGGGATATTATCAAATCTGAACTGGGGTCAATCTATGACAGTAAGATAGGATCAGGATAACCTATAGAGAAGCCTAAGAAGAAGGGTATAGAAAATCCAACAAAGACACTCTCATATGTCATTCGTAATCACCCCACCTATGACAAATATATGTATTCCATTGTACAAGCCTACTGCCAATGGAAGCATTACATTTGTAATACCCCTAAGGCTGAACCCAATTTTAAATGTAAATACAAATGTACTTAAGCTGGTGAGTTGTTTTGATATCATTTTCATATGCACATTTCATGGCATAGTGCATGCATGTACTGTGCAGTAAAATGAGGAAGTGTGCACATTCCAGGATACTATGCACAAAATCTTAAGTGCGCACGATGTTGAGGCCAGGGAGCCTTTGTATATATGATATGTTTTATAGGTTGGTGAGCCAATTATTATAATCTAGGATGCTTATGTTTTGATTAGGCCGAAGAGCCTAGATGTTAAAGGTCAGTGCGCCTATTTTTGTATATGTCTCATATTTAATATAAAATACATCATTGCGCGCAGACCGATCATGATAAAAGAGATGGGGGACTAAAATCCACTAGTTAGGGAAAGGGAGGAGCTAAGTTAAATAAATGGGCTAAGATAGGGAGCTTTAGCCAAAAATGAATATTATATTAATATTTCTTAAATCATAAAGTATGGATAATTATTTTATCCTAAGTTCTAAAGTTGGGGACAAGTGGGCCAAAGTAGCTCCCAACATGACAAGTGTCAAGTTGGGGACATGCATACATATTGTTGGGACTTAGTTCATTTTCACACACCCCCATCATTCTTACCGTCATCTTTTCCATAATTCCTTCCATCATGGAGCCATGATTCCATGACCATTTCACTAACGCAGTCAGTTATCCTTCATACATTCCTATCATTGTACCTAAACCGATATCCATAGCCATTTTGTGTTGGTGTACCTGGTTAGCTTGGGAGCAGGATTGAAGAAGCGAGTTGTCAGGCCTGTGGGATATTGAAGAGGTGGGTTGTCAGGCTCGTGAGAAGTTCTCTGGGTGAGAGAATTACTGGGAATTGATTTCGTGAAGGTGCTAAAATGCAACTACAGGGTTCTAAGACTTCCTGTTTGGCTTGTGGGGCAGCCAGAAGACTGTTGAGAAAATAAGGGACACACTTTCTAGGGTGGGAAAAGCATGTGGGGAATGAGGGACTGTAGGTTGTTAGTTGAGTGGGCACCATGACAGAGTTTTTCCTGTTGTCTATGAGCCTATAGCCTAGTTAGGAATCTCTTTACCTAGGTGGAGTTTAGTCTCAGCTCGGGGGTGACTCACTGTTGAGAGTGATGAACAGTGTGGTCTAAGGCTGGGAGGTTCATGGAAGGTCTAGACACAGTTGGTGATATTCTTAAAAAGATAAGGGTTAACTGTGTGATAAAATTACATGCTACATTTTTATCTACGTGTTTATTTTATGGGTTTATCATATGTGTGGTTATAACTGTCTGTAGGTTTTTGGGTATTTCCTGTATATGCTGTATGTCTATGTTTACTGTTATTTCAATGTGAATTTGTGCATTTACATAATGTATTTGTCTGTTACATTTTATATATAAATTTTCCGCAAGAGTGTTGTGTGTGTATGTTTTAAATGCATGTAGTTATAAATTTTTATGTGGCATAGCTCAGAATAGAAGCTGGGTATGTTACATCATGTTCCACAGAGAGAACATAAGTGTTCTCTGGCATAGCGTGGCCCGACCATGGGTGGTCGGGGACATTACAAATTGGTATTAGAGCTTCAGTTCCAACACTGAGCCTGGATGGGCTGGAAAGGTTTAGTTGAAGCGAATATTCACAGAAGATTAATTTCGAAGTGGTCAAATTTCATTTTGTAGAGCGTCCATGGTAAAAAGTAACAACAACTGGGCAAAAATGGGGAAAATTCCCAATTTCTATGGTTGAAATCATGAGAAAATGGAGAAATTCAACCAAGTAATGAGATATTACTCATTTTATATCTGTTCTAGCAAATTCAGACTTGGAATTGGTCGAATTTGAAGTTATAGTGAATCCATGACAGTTGGAGTGAGTTTTATATTTAAAATTCCCAATTCGTGAATTGAGTTTGGGAAAAATTCGTTCCAGAAATGTCAACCCACAATGATCTTTTGTTAAAGAGGTTGAGATCGTGTTATCGGGGTGAAATTGAATGAATTTCATAGTTGCATAATGCCTATGGTGAATTGGGAAAAATCCCCAATTTCTATAGCGAAATTCACTAGGAATCATTGTGCATAAAGGTGAATGTGTGTAGTTGGGTGCACCAAAAATTCATGTAGCGCAATGAAAAGCTCGGGATAGGTAAAATTCAACATAGCACGACAAGGTAATGGTGTGCTGATGCGTGAATTAAATTTTGGTGCTGCGTAGAAAAATGATAGTGCGCAAGTGCGCGCGATAAAAATTTAGTACCACACAGAAAAATATGGTGTCAGGGTGCCTGCGGAAAATTTTGGCGTCGCGTGTAAAAATATTGGTGTGCAGGTGCGTGCACTGAATTTAGAATTGCGTGGAGTGCACACACATAAGAAGGTGCATGTGGTGTACACATACATAATAATGGCGCACAGGGTGTATGCAGTATTGGTAGAGTGCATAGGAGTTTGGTTGGCGCATGCACAATATGGGTATATGTTGTCGCGCAACAGTTTAGTATGGTGCACGCAGAGTATTGATGTGCGGTGGAGGCTTACTAAAATTGGAATGGTGTAGCATGTAGAGTGAATTTCACAAAAAATACTGTATGCAATACATAATATAAAAGAAAAAAAAATTGTGTGCAACGGGTAATAGTGCAAGAACCAAAACTGTGCACGGTAGATATTAGCATGCGACACAAAAGTGTGCACAAGTTATTGGCGCGACAAAGAAGTGATACACAGTGGTTTTAAAGTGTGTGAAGCACCATTTACTTTGTGATGTTGCAACACATGGGAAATACAGGTGCACAGATTGAAATTTGTGCGTGTGAAGTTGTTTGAAGGGTGAAGAACAACATAAAACCAATGAATTTCCATGACGTTTTATATCATTTGAATGTCACCTTTTTGCAGTGCATTTTTGAGGGTCTTAAGAGAATTTTAGAAACTCAAAAACCACGAGAGCATAGTGTACTTTGGCACACTTTGTCTCTGTAGCTCGAATAGAAGAGCTCGGATAGATCTTTCTAATGGTGTAAATTATTCATCAAACAGATATTTTATGAGAAAGATACAACAGAAATAGTGAAGGGTAAATTATAAGACCCAACTAGCTTCATGGAGCCATAACTTTCTGCTCCAGAATTAGATTGAGGCATAGGAGTAGTCAATGGAAATCTATTGAACCATAGAAGACAGTCCCATATCTGAATTAAATTTCTGGGCATGTTAAATATGGTTAAAATGGAAAAGAACGTACCTGTACCATTTCAAACCAAAAACACAAATTGGCCTAGAACTTCAGCAGGCTGTAACTAGCATCTTAGAGCACAAAAAGAGTTGAAACTTGGACAGAGTGTTCATATTATGTATATGAATAAACACAATTTATATCTTAATAAAAATCCAATGGAGTAGGTGCAAAAATGCTTAATTACAATGCAGAGTTGCGCCAAGTTGAAAAATGAATAGAAAAATTAATGGGAAAATTTCAAAAGACCATAACTTTCTGCTCAAGACTCGGAATTGAGCATGTGAGTAGGCATTGGAAATGTCTTGGACAATGGAATATAATTATCCACTCATAAAATTGATCAAGGAATTCAAATTTCCAAGAAATTAGAATAAATAATTCTTATATATATTAGTGAACTAGAATGGTTCATATTTTCATGAAATTGTTAAAACAATTAGCCTGACAAGGTTTTGTTGGTTGCACATTTTGCAGCAATAAAAAAAACTAGATCAAGATGAAGAGGCACAAGGGAATTACAACCAGGAAGATGAAGTCATAGGGATGGATTTCCATTTGAGCATCGAAGGAATAAACTCCAATGGACATGGAGAAGAAAGGAATGAAAACATGAATATGGCAGAGAGCATTAAAAATTTGCAGAAGGATGTCCAAATCCATAAGGATGATAGTGAAAGGCTTATGAGAGTCAAGGAGAAATAGCATGACTTAAACATGAAGTTATTACAGAGCTTGAACATAATATAAAAAAAAATGGATAAGGAGAGTGGCTCGAGCAAATCGGGAAGTCATAAGTCTCGTGATGAGAAAAGAAAATCAAGAAGTGTTAGAAGAAATCACCATCACTCCCCAAGGCATTTCAATAAGAGGGAACACATCAGCTCAATTCCATACCCTATTAGGAAGCATAAGAGTTATGGGGTGGATGAACTACGAGGATAAATGAATAAAATCAAACCTCCTACTTTTGATGGTGAGAACAAGAAGGACGAAGATGCAGAGACATGGTTGTTGGGCATGATAAAGTATTTTCAATTGCATAATTATTATTCTCATGCAGAGGGTAGAATTGTCATCTATCAAAATCAAGGGAAATCCATCCATGTGGTGGGATCAAATTGTGTAGGTGCAACACATTAAAGAGAAAAGTGTTACTTGGAGGGAATTCAAGATGTATTTTGAGAAGAAATACTTGACTAAGAGATACTATAACAAGAAAATGAAAGAGTTCTTTGAACTCAAGCTTGGGAGTATGACCATTGATGAATATGAGAGAAGGTTTTTAGAACTGATGAAGTATGTCTCTTTCATCAAGGATGATATAGTGAAGATTCAAAGGTATTTGCATGGATTGCCACCATTTATCAGTGACAAAATACAATATGATGATCCCAAGACATTGGAGGAGACCATAAGGTGAGATAAATGCCTATATGATCAACAAAAATCAAGGCCAACATTCCAAAAATCTTGGGAAGACAAAAATACATTCAAGGTGGATCAGAGGAAGAAGGGATATAAGCCACCATTTTTCAGAAACAATCCTCAGGGACAAAAAATTCCTAAAGAACATATAATTATTGAAACAGGGAGTCAAAGGCCATGGCAACCATCTATTCAATGTTGGGGTTGTAAAGGGGATCACATGTTCTGAGATTGTCCTCACAGAGGTGAAAAAGGGAGGATTGTTCATAATGTATAGCAAGCTGAAACAGTGGAGCACATGGGAAGAAAGGTACCTAGGATCTATGCAGCCCTGGACAACAAGAAAGTAGAGTATCAGTCACATATGATTGAAGTGGAAGGTATGATAAACAACAAACCCATTGTTATTTTAATTGATTCAAGAGCTAGTCATAGTTATATAGATCCTAAGATGGTGGAAAGTTTTCATTTTCTAAGAAGAAAGCATGGGAAATATTGGTTGGTGCAACTGGCTACAGGAACCAAAAGAAAATTTAATGAGATGGTTAAGTCATGTCTTATGGACATGAATAGAATGAACACCTGGGCAGATTTGAACATCTTTCCTTTAGGTTCCTATGACTATCTAATTGGGATGGATTGGTTGGACCAACATCATGCTCTCCTAGAATGTCATAAAAAATAATTTACTTACTTCGATGAGGAAGGGAAACTAAGGAAAGTGCAGGAAATTCCCAGGGAAGTAACCATCAGAGAGATTTCAGCATTGCAGTTGAAGAAATGTTACAAAAAAGGCTGTCAAATATTTGCAGCTCATATGTAGGAGACACCTAAATATAAGGTGCCAAAGTTGGAAGATTATGCAGTCCTGAAATATTTTGAATATGTTTTCAAGGAGGTACTAGGACTACCCCCAAGGAGGGACATTGATTTCTCTATAAATCTAATGCCTGGAGCAGCTTCGGTGTCAAAGAATCCTTACAGAATTAGTACACCAGAGTTGAAGGAGTTGCAAATGCAACTTGAAGAGCTTCTGAAGAAGGGGTATATACACCGAAGTGTGTCACCTTGGGGTGCCCCAGTCTTGTTTGTGAAGAAGAAATATGGAACATTAAGATTGTGCATTGATTTCAGACAGTTGAATAAAGTGACTGTGAAGAACAAGTATCCTCTGCCAAGGATTGATGATCTCTTTGATCAATTGAAGGATGCAAAGATCATTTCAAAGATAGATCTCAGGTCAGGATACCAATAGGTAAGGATTAAAGAAGAATATATCAACAAGACCACCTTCAGGACAAGGTATGGTCATTATGAGTTCACAGTGGTGCCATTTGGGTTGTCAAATGCACCATTTTTCTTCATGTGCTTAATGAATGGTGTTTTCGGAGAATATTTAGACAAGTTTGTCATTGTCTTTTTGGATGAAATTCTTGTATATTCTAAGTCAGAAGAAGAGCATGAGAATTAGTTGACAATGGTGTTGTAAGTATTAAGGGAGCATCAATTGTATGCCAAATTGAACAAGTGCTCATTTTATCAGAAGCAAAATCACTATTATGGACATATCATTTCAAAGGATGGGATAGCAGTGGATCCTGAGAATATAGAATCCATTAGAGAATGGGTAGTGCCAAAGAATGTGATAGAGGTCAGATCATTCATGGGTCTTTCAGTATACTACATAATATTTATTGAAGGATTCTCAAAGATTGCACACCCAATCACTTCCTTTCAAAGAAAAGGTGTGAAGTTTCAGTGGACATTGTATTGTGAGAAGAGTTTCCAACACTTAAAACAGTTATTAACAAGTGCTCCAATACTAAGGATTGCAGACCCAAATGAAGACTTCATTGTATGCACAGATGTATGTAAATAAGGAATTGGTGGAGTCCTCAGTATTAATGGGTTTGTCATATGTTATGAATCAAGGAAGTTGAAGGAGCATGAAAGAAACTATGCCACTCATGATTTGGAGTTGGCAGCCATAGTGCACGCCTTGAGGAAATGGAGATAGTACCTCACAGGGAAAATGTTTGAGATGAGAACAGAACACAATGGTCTGAAATATTTGTTTGATCAACCAACTCTAAATGCTAGGCAAAGCAGATGGTTAGAATTTCTAAGCGAATATGACTTTGATATAAAGCATATCAAGGGGAAAGAGAACAAAGTGGCTGATGCACTCAACATAAGAGTGCATGAAATGCATGCTACAACCATTAGCATGTATCAATCAGATTTGAAACACAAAATTATAGAGACCGCCAAATTAGATTTACAATACAAGGGTTTAGTGGCAAAACTACAACAAGGTAATTTGTAGCAGAAAAATTGGAGAATACAAGCTAGATAAGGATGAAATTTTCATGTACATGGGCATAATTTATGTACCAAATTCCCAGGAGTTGAAAAATATGATATTGAGAGAAATGCATAATGTGCCTTATGTTGGGCACCTAGGATATCAGAAAACTATTGCAACTATCAAGAGCCAATATTATTGGCCAGGCATGAAGAAATAGGTTGCTGATTTTATTGCCAGATGTTTAGAATGTCAAAAAGTAAAGGATGATCATAGACACCCAGCTAGTTTGATACAACCATTACCCATTCCTGAGTTGAAATGGGAAGTTGTAACCATGGATTTCATTACCAAACTGCCCAGAAAAAACAAGCAACATGATTCTATCATGGTAGTGGTGGATAAGCTTACTAAAGCTACCCATTTTATTCCAGTTAAGCTCACTCAAAAGGCAACGAACATTGTTGATGTTTATATGAGGGAAATTTCTAGATCACATGGCATACCCAAGACAATTTTATCTAATAGAGATCCAAAATTTACCTAAAAATTTTGGAAGGGATTATTTAATGGATTTGGAACAAATTTGAATTTTAGTACAACTTATCATCCAGAAACAGATGGACAAATAGAGAGGGTGAATCAGGTGATTGAGGATATGTTGAGGATGTATTTGATGGATAAACAATCAAAATGGGAAGACTACCTACAATTGGTAGAGTTTTCTTATAACAATGGGTACCAAGCATCTCTAAAGATGAGCTCATTTGAGGCACTTTATGGCAGAAAGTGCAACACACCAGTAAGCTGGGATAACCCGGTAGATAGAGCAGTGGTTGGGCCAAATTTTCTCAGAGAAATGGAAGAGCAAATGTTGAAAATAAAACAAAATTTAAAGGCTTCCCAAGACAGGCAAAAAATCTATGTTGATAAGGGCAAAACTCATAGGGAATTTAAAGTGGTTGGCCATGTATTCTTGAAATTGAAATCCAACAGAATTTCCTTGAAGTTGGGAAATTGTTCAAAGTTGGCAGCTCACTATTGTGGTCCATTTGAAATCCTAGAGAGGATTGGTCCAGTAGGTTATATGATTGCATTTTCTGCATCTATGTATGTTCATAATGTATTCCATGTATCATTGCTAAAGAAATATATACCTGATACTAATCATGTTATTGATTGGAATGTGATTCAGGTGGAGAAAGAAGGTGCTTTTCAAGTGCATCCAGTGCACATTCTGAACCAGAAAATCAAATAGCTCCGGAATCGAGCCATAGGGCTTGTAAATGTCCAATGGACCTAGTACGGTCTTGGGGATGCTACTTGGGAGCTTGAGGATGCAATGCAGGCATAATACTCGCATCTTTTTGAGGATTTTTGAAATTTAGTTGTACATGGGTACATGATGCACTAAGGATAGTGCATAAATAAGGGGAGGGGATTGTAATACCCCTAAGGCCAAACCCAATTGTAAATGTAAATACAAATGTACTTAAGTTGGTGAGTTGTTTTGATATCATTTTTGTATGCACATTTCATGGCATAGTGCACGCATGTACTGCGCAGTAAAATGAGGAAGTGTGCACATTCTAGGATACTGGTGCAACATCTTAAGTATGTGTGATGTTGAGGCTAGGGATCCTAGAGGTTAAAGACCATTGCGCCTATTTTTGTACATGTCTCATGGTTAATATAAAATACATTGTTGTGCACAGACTGACCACAATAAAAGAGATGGGGGACTAAACTCCACTAGTTAGGGAAAGGGAGGGGATAAGCTAAGGAAAGGGGCTAAGCTAGGGATCTTGAGCCAAAAAAAGAATATTATATTAGTATTTCTTAAATCATAAAGTATGGATAATTATTTTATCCTAAGTTCTAAAGTTGGGGACAAGTGGGCCAAAGTAGCTCCCAACATGACAAGTGTCAAGTTGGGGACATGCATACATATTATTGGGACTTAGTTCATTTTCCCACCCCCCCATCATTCTTACCATCATATTTTCCATTATTCCTTCCATCATGGAGCCATGATTCCATGACCATTTCACTCACGCAGTCAGTTATCCTTCATACATTCCTATCACTGTACCTGAATCGGTATCCATAGACATTTTGTGTTGGTGTACCTGGTTATCTTGGGAGTGGGATTGAAGAAGCGGGTTGTCAGGCCCGTGGGATATTGAAGAGGTAGGTTTTCAAGCCCGTGAGCAATTATCTGGGTGAGAGAGTCGTTGGGAATTGATTTCTTGAAGGTTCTAAACTATAGCTACATGGCTCTGAGACTTCTTCTCTGGCATGTTGTTGACACCTGGAAAGGAAGAGGGGAAGATGAAGGACTGTTGAGAAGAGAAGGGGAACACTTCTTGGGGTTGGATAAGCATGTGGGGAATGAGGGACTGTAGGCTATTAGTTGAGTGGGCACCATGACAGAGTCTTTTCTGTTGTCTATGAGCCTATAGCCTGGTTAGGAATCCCTTTACTCAGGTGGAGTTTAGTCCTATCTCGGGGGTGACCCACTGTTGAGAGTGATGAACAATGTGGTCTAAGGCTGGGAGGTTTGTGGAAGGTCTGGACATAGTTGGTGATATTCTTAAAAAGATAAGTGTTAACTATGTGATAAAATTACTTGTTGCATTGTTATCTACGTGTTTATTTTGTGGGTTTATCATATGCATGGTTATATTTGTAGGTTTTTGGTTATTTCCTGTATATGGTGCATATCTATGTTTACTGTTATTTCAATGTGAATTTGTGCATTTATGTAATGTATTTGTCTGTTACATTTTATATATAAATCTTGTGCAAGAGTGTTGTGTGTGTATGTTTTAAATGGATGTAGTTAGAAAATTTTATGTGGCATATCTCAGAATAGAAGTTGGGTATGTTACAGTATGTTCCACAGAGAAAATGTAAGATTTCTTTGGCATAGCGTGGCCCGAACATGGGTTTTCCAGGGATGTTACAACATTCTAGGGAAGGAGATAGTAATCCATATAGATCACAAGCCTATGCAGTTCATGCAAACATAAGGAAAATTACAGAATGAACACAATCAAAATTGGTCCACATAATTGCAACATTTTTACTTCAACCTTAAATATAATAAAAGGAGCACCAATTGCATCATTGACTACCTCATTTGATATCCATTTGTAGCACTAACCATGATGAAAAAATCTTGTGGGCATGAGACCTCTAGGTGGCCCCAACTCTATGAAAATCATGTTGACTCCACTATGACCTACTAGATGTTGGGAACAAACACGAGCATTATTGAATTTCATCTTTAGGATGGACTCTTATGCCATCTTGGTCATATTTATGTTCCTTCAAGAAAACATCTGAAGATTATTTCGAAATCCCACTATAGTTTGATTGTAGGAAACTTTGATGTGGAGAATATAGTGTAAGCACTACAAAAGTGTTTCTATTGGATGAAGCTTTGACATGGTGTTAGTAAGGATATCAGATCCTACATTAATTTCTCCATCGCCAAGATAGCCATTAAAAACCAAGGACTATACACCCCTTTACCTACTCCCAATTGGCCTTAGGAATTCATCTTAATGGACTACATGTTAGGCCTCCCCTCAATCAATCATGGCGATGACTTTCTATTCATGGTTGTTGATTGATTATCTGAGATGTCCATTCTAACATATTGCAAGGAGAGTATCACAGTTGAGGTCACTGCCAATATATTCTTCGCAAAAGTGTGGCTACACTTTGGAATACCACAGAACATCATATCAAAGTGGTACAAAAATTTCTTGAGTACATTCTTGTCAAGCCTTTGGTCACTATTTGACACTCATCTCACCAAATCCACTTTCTTCCACACCCAAACTAATGGAAAAATAGAGTTCGTCAATAGGATAATAATGCATATGTTGTTCATGTATAACTCTAATAATCCATGCACATGGGATGTGAACCTTTCTTATGTTCAACATATACCTCCATAGCTCTACCAAACATATCCCTTTTCAGGTGGGCCTAGGATTTCAACCACTGGGCCCCATTGATGTAACATTTCCCCTTGCATCCACATAGGAAAAGGCTTCCCATGCTTAATATGAGTTCAAAACATAAATCAATTTCATTGACTGGATCCAACACATATGATAATAGGCCCGTGATATTTCATAGAAATCCAATTCTAAGTACAAACAATGCCATGATCAACACCATTTTTGACACAATGTTTAGGTGGGAAAAAAGGTTTGGTTTCATTTGCAAAAATAATTCCTTAGATGATCCCATCATAAGATATTCCCACTTCACTATGGACTTTACACCATCACCAAGGTTGTGGGATACAATTCTTTTGAGTTAAGCATTCCCCCCTTCCTTGGATTGCACCTAGTATTCATTATGGACCTCCTTCAACCATATTTTCCACCACTAATGGACACATCAAAAGTGGCAGAACAAATGAAACCTACAGATATCAACCCTAACAACATGGAATAAGAAACCGTTATCAAATCATGGACACATATGTTAAGGGAACCTACCAATACAAGATCCAACTCTTTAGGGTTGTCAAAGTAGGGTAGTTACCGCACCAAGGTAAGTGGCTCACCCAGAGTCAAGTTTAGAAAAAGTTTCCCAATTTGATGGGGGAACTCATGAAATGGATACCATTGATTCCTAATAGGGGAGGATTGATCCAAGTGGAAATTGGTGGACACCCACCTATTCCAATGGCTTAAAATACATTTTCCATCATGATAGATTTCTATGGTTTTCTAAGGTCTTGAACTTCTGGGGCTATTTTTGAGGCCATAAATGACCTTTTTTTGGCCGATAAGCACCCTATATATATCCAAATTCCTCTAATAGAACATTTAGAATGTGTACTCTTCGGCTATAAATTTTGTATGGGCTATCGAGGGCCCTAAACGAAGTTCGTATGAAAAATTAATGCCCCTAGGAAATTGATGTATCAACTATCCACATTGAGGCCCACAAACCTTTTGGCCTTTCATCTTATGGGGTTAGGGTTTTGGATGTTTGGGATTTTTTCATTGATGATTTATGTTAAAATGCCTTTTCGTCCTCATTATAATCATCTTCTTGTGAATGTGTGCAACTATCACATCTCTTCTTAGAGATACACTACCACCATTCTAGTGAGTTTGTTTTACTCTACATTTTTATAGCTCCTACATATTTCGTTCATTAATCAAAATTGAGTATTGTTGTATCCCTAAGTTTTTGTCATATTTCTATGTTTTATCTCATCATGTCTTAAATATGGATCAATTAAAGTTCTCTTATTCAATAGATCGAGGAGGTAACTCTTGTTCTTATTCAAAGGGTTGATGACTTTCCTCATGAATCTCTTATTTGGGTTCTTTCTCTCGAGGTTTGTGATCTTCATGTCTTTCATACAAATAATGCACAAGATAATGGGGAACTTCTTTCTCAAGAAGTTCTTGGTCTTCAACATTATTTTCATCATATGCTTGATCATATGGAGAGTAAGCTTCATCAGGAACTTTGTCTTCCTCTGAATCACCCCATTCTTCTCCTTCAATATAAAGCTCCAATATATTGGACAAAACCAAAGGATGATCTTTACTATCATACTTTTCTCTTATGATGGAACATAGTGTTTTTACTCCACAATATGCTTTAAAAAGTTAATTTTTCTACTAAATCAATAAGATTTTTCTCATACTTTTGTAATACAGGGTCATGGATTTCCTGTATTTGTGCACAAGGGGAAACTAAATATGTACATCATTGTAGTGATCAACCAATTCATTGTAAAACTTGTTATCTTGTTTAATTATTTCCTTCAAACTTCAATATAATTCTTCCCTTTTTTCTTTTGTTTCACGAATTTATTTCTCAGGGTCTTCTTCCTCGCTCAATTATTCATCTTCTTGAATAGGTGGAGAAACTATCAATGTCTCATCTTCATGTAGATGAGCATTCCCAAGGCAGTCTTTTTCATTTTCTTAATCATAGTGCACTTCCCTAAGGTTTTCTACAAGAAGGTTAGGGAAGAAACCTTGTCCTTTAAGAGTTGTTGTCAGATCTTGAAGAATGCCTTTATATTTATAAAATCGTAGGATTCAATACTCAAGAAATATGCTAATGAGATATATGAGAAAATATATACCTTTTGGTTTTCAATAATCCTTTATCTAGTCTTGTAATTCAAATGACAGGGAACATATAAAAAAAATTATTTGTAAATAATCTTGTTCCACTTTTAGAAAAATCCAATTGTAAATAATCTTGTTCCACTTTTAGAATAATCCAAGTATCTAAATCGAATGGATAAAGCATTTGGAACTATTTGCAATCTCATTTTTCCTGAACTCCTCTTTCACATATCCTCTTGTAAAACCCTCATTGAAGCCTGGACCACCATGGAAGGGATTTTTGGAAAATAGGATGAGATGAGGGGACACATTCTCGAGGTGGAATTTCTTACTTTCGATCCAAAAACCTTCAACAATATCCAATATTTATTTACCAAATATAAGTATTTATTATTGAAACTCAAGTCTTGCGGGGTTGATAAATATAAGGAGGAGAAAAAAATAATTCTTACCATTCTCTCCAAAATTGGTCCAAAATACTCAATGTTTGTATCTACATTTTATTCAGTTAGGCTCGCCTCTAGAGCCACCAGGATGATGCCCTCTCTTGAGGATTTATCGAGTCTCTGACATGAGAGCAGAACAAGCTCATCAATATGGGAAAAATCAAATGCCCAAAGGCGCATGCACTTACTGTAAAATATGGTAGAGGTAATCTAAATATAAATACAAAAGAAAATAACATGCAAATACAAATAAGGAAGGGTACTCAAAACCCTTCAATGATGCCTCCAGATCCAAAGGTGGAAAGGGAAGAAAAGGGGAGAAATTCACTTACTTCCATAAAGGATTCCATCTAAAATCTGCATGTATGCAGAAACAAATAGATCAAATGGCCCAAATACTTCAAAAAAACAACCTTGGATATTGCATCCCCGAGGGTGACAAGAAGAAGAATCCAAACTATCATAATATCAAGAAAGAAAATTCTAGCCATGATTTGATTTCCATCAACTCCTCTCTCGATGATTGGATCATAGATTCAGATTCATCACACCACATGACAACCAAAAAAGAAGTACATTCTTCATTGGATTCATGCAAAGGTTCTCCTATTATGATGAGGGACAACTCTCCAGTTGACGTTACCGAAAGAGGAAGAATTGAACTCACAAACGAAAGATTCGAGAATGTGCTACACATTCCCAAACTTTTTGTCAATATTCTCTCCATTTATCAGATGAAAAACTCCAAAACTGGAAAGAGATTCATATTCACACATGATCTAGTGGATATTTATGACATGAAAACCAATTCCAGGGTTTATACCAGTGAGGTAAATCATCCATCTAGAATATACACATTTTCTTAATTTATTGAACCAGATTCTTCACTGCTTCTTACGCATGCTGATGAAAGCAGTAGGATATGGCACAAAAGGTTCAGGCATTTAAATTTTAGATATATGAAACAACTTATCAAGAAGGGAACAATTGATGGTATACCTAACATCCACTTCTCCAAAGGAATTTGTGAGGGATGTGTTCTTGGAAAACATCCTCAAGAGAAATTTGACAAAGGAAAGACTCATAAGGCTTCCTTTCCTTTAGATCTGATCCATAGTGACCTCATGGGCCCTTTTCCACATCCATCAATTAGTAAATCAAGGTACATGCTCATTTTTGTTGATGATTTATCATGCTTCACATGGATTTTATTTCTTATGAAAAAAACATAGGTCTTTGAACACCTCAAAGATTTCAAAGCCCTTATTGAGACATAGTCAAGAAAGAAAATAAAAGTCCTCCAAACAGATAATGGGGGAGAGTATGTCAACCATGAGATACATAATATTTGTCATGAGGCTGGGATTTAGTTGCAAGACATGGTGTTAGCACAGGGGAAGAACCTGTAATGACCCTGCTTAAATAGGTGTACATGATTATTAATTATAATTAATTTAATAATATAACTGTCCTAAAAGATTAGCTAAACCATAATTATTCTTAAAATAACATTAACTAATTAAATATTATTAATTAGTTATTCATGATTGTTAATGATTAATTTAAGTATTAATTAATTCATTAATTAATAAGGTAAATAAATAAAAGAAGGATAGTAAATTATACTATTAAATTAATTTATGTACCCGATACGGGATAACATATTAACTACAAGGGATAAGATATTAAATAAAGGGGATAAGGGGAATTAACGAGAAAGGATAAGAAGGGAATAAATGAGTTAGGTAGGGAGTAAATGAGGTGGGGGGAAGTCGGTGAAGGAGGGATAAGGAAGGGAAGGAGTTTGACAGGAGGCCATTCTACGGGAGGAGGGGGATGGATTTTGAGAGCTCGAGGATTTGCAGAGAGAAGTGAAATTTTGGGAGGGGGATTGTATCAGTGCACTGGGGTTGTTGGGGGTTTTGGGCACAGGGGCCAGGATATCCATTGATATCCTAGAGCTAGGAAGTTACCTAGTTGGCAGGGAGGAACTAGGTTTTCGGCAGTGTTTTGTAGAAGCGGTCAAGGAGGCAAGCAGCGGACAAATAGAGGTTATCAGCATCAGTTTCAGCTATTTCAAATTTTGCAATTGTTTTAATCAGTTATTAAATTTATTATATGTTGTTAAATTTAAGTTAACAAAGTTATTATTATGAAGAATATTATTCTGTTATGAAGTTTAATAAATAAATTGATGTTTTTAATCTCTTCGGCCCCTACATTTGGTATCAGAACATCTTAGTTCTAAATCTGGGCCTATGGGCCAAGTCCCAGCTCCAAGATCTAGCTCCATTCCCTCCTAACCTGCAAACCAAACCAAATGCACTATTAATTGATTATATAAACAAATCTAAAAATATATATAAATGAAATAAGAATTGAAAATGTTAAAAAAAAGAAAAACAAATTTACCAAAGTAAAATAAGCAACTAGGGCTATTACACACTTGCGCATAAAATGTACTCGTCAATGTTTAGTGAGCAGCTTATTATTTATTTAACCTATCATGTTTTCCTATAGTCATCCTTAACTTGGAGATGTTTTGACATGACCCACACACTAATAACCATACGTTGTAATTTAATTCTGGAAAATACCTAAATTTTCAGATTATTTTCACGTCATCTATTTTCCATTTGGTGGCTGTAGGATACCTGAATTTTACATTACTAAACCCTATGTATTCGACCTCTTTCTACAGGTTTAAAGACCCTTCGTTAACCTCTCAAAATTATCCTCGATCTATTGGGGTTGGAGGCTTCTCCACCTGCTTGCTTCTTCTCCTTCGTGTTTGCTTCATTCACAGCAGCGAAATTATTTCCACTTTTCAATGTTGCCAGTGTATCTTTCTTCGAATTCTTCAGATATGCCTTCAGTAAAGGCACAGGAGGGAACTTTTCAAAGAGTCCCGCTACATGTGAAAAATACATAGCCTCAACTTGTTTTCCCTTATTGATTAAGTCCTCCACAATATCTGGCATTTTCTCTATAAGCGCGAGAGCCCCACAGAGCTTCGGAATCTGCCTGCGCCATGATACCACAAGAACAAGCTTGCAAAGATCATCTTTCGAAAACTCGGTGACAATGTCGAAAGTGGCCACTAGCTACAAGAATGTCTGGACCTCCAAGGGCTTGGTAGCATTGGCAGGATCCGCATCAACATCAATCCTCGACTTCCACTCATTAGCGATAACCCTTTCCCGCTCCTTAGTACTCGGAGACACAAGGGGGCCCTCGGCTCCCTTTATAGGGTCTTCCAGGAGGGGAAGAAGTGATTCCAACAACAAAGAAGAGGCTCGTCTCTAGTCCGCAAGCCCCGAGTCCTTCTTCTCCATTTTCCCCGAACGCATGTCGTAAAAACCCTCGAGGGCCTGTAAAACCAGCTAGGTGGGATCAATGGTGCTCTCTAGAGCTGATGGCAGCTCAACCCTGAGCACTGTTACATCTTTTCTCTACTCCACGATGAATTTCCAGAGACCCTCTGCGTCCATTTTCTTGCAGAGGAACTTCAGCCCACTTTCACTCTTTCCGCTTTCAATGGCCGCGAGGGCGGAGGTCTTCTGCTCTTCTAAGCGGGAAATATAGGTTTTTTCATTGGATTCGATCGATTTCTCTCTTTTGTCCAACAATTCCTTCGTTTCTTTGGTTTTTAGCTCCAAGCTTTTTTTTCCTTCTCCGCGAGTTCTTCGAATTTTTTCTACAGCGATTGCTCCAGCGAGGTGTAGTGGTCTGTGAGATCCTTCCATTGGAGAGTGCATTTCTCTAGAACAACTCTTTGGGTGTCCAGAACTGTGAAAGCTTCCTCCAGCCGTTGCTTGTCCGCCTCCATTGAATCCATTTGTGCAGTGCTAAACCCTGAACCCTAGGTTTCCCTGATGCTCTAGGTATTGTATTGATGGACCACAGAAAGGATGTGATTCAACCATGAAATGATCATTCCAATGGCCCTGGCAGTGAGCCAGATAATCCCATGTGGGCAGAACATCAATACCCATATCTATCCAAATAAGTAAATTATTCCAAATAAGGAGAGTGAAGGGCACATGGGTCGCATGCAAGCCCCACGTTGCCAACTTGAGAGTCCTGGGGCAATTGGGTGGCATGCAATCCCCACATTGCTAATACAAAGTATATATATATTTTTTTAAATTTTGTTTACTTTTAATTTGAGTTGTAAATATCGAATTTTAGTTATTTATTAAATTTTCTCTTATATATATATCATTTGATGAAATAAAAAAATAAAATAATAAAGTATAATTAGGAAATTAATAAAGTTTAACTAATTAATTAAGTAAAACTAATTAAACTATTAAACTAATTAACTGTATTAATTTTATTGGTTTAATAAAATATTAGTTAAGTTTGAGTAATATAGGGCTAAGAAAAAAAAAAAATTTATGGAGTCCGTGAGGATCGAACCCCGGACCTCCCCACCGGTCAAGTCTTTACAAAGTCCTCCATACCCAATGCACCACACGATGTGACTTTTACAAATAATTTCACTTATAAATACTTTAATTGTCATACCCAAGACCACCCACCAAGCAAAGCGTCTTAAGAAGAACACTAACGCCAAAAGGTACATAACGCTGGTGACAGTTGGGGATAATTGTTTAGGTGCCACGGTTTAATCCTACTTAATCATTAAATGTGGTAATTATATAACCTACAACAATTTATTTTTTATGTGATTAGGTAAATGTTAAAAAGTAAACATGTTAACGGATGCTGTGATAAATGAAAGAAAGTTATGAACGATAAATATGACCCATTGATTTTGGAGGATGACTAAGAATATGCCAGCATCTTCAATGCATAGCCATCAGGTAAGGGTTTAAGGTTAAATAATATTAAAAGATCATTAATTATGCCCATTGTCAATAGGTGTACGCCTTTCAGCGTAAATTAATAAAAATAAGATCGGAAGTCACTTTAATCAAGTTGTAAGTGAAAAGTTAAAAAAAAAGGGGGCTTAGACTAGGACAAGCGGGAAGGAGGCGACATATGCACTAGGAGAGTAATCTTAGGAAGTGGCGAGTGAGGCGCAAGGCTAACATAGCTACAAGGCAAGGGAACCAATAGTTATTTTCATAGGGGTGAAGAAATCAAGCTTAGACGCTTAATCCTAACCCTAACCTAGCCAATCCCCTAATGGAGTAATGTCTGTTTACAAACAAGTAAAGAAAACTTACGCCTAACCCTATTTCTAGTTTGAGTAGCACCAATTTGAAACATCCTGGAACTCACGTTGACAACGTTGGTGGATGCAGGTCAAAGCATACAGGATGGTCAGGACTCGAGGGAATCGAGGTAGGGGGGCGTCGTCGCAAGCACCGCCAACACCGCCAGTGCCACCACCACCATCGCCCGAACTAGCCCTCATACTGCACTCGTTGGAAGCCATCAACGAGACTTTAAAGGTGCGACAACCGGCAGGGACTAAAGTGGAACCCCCACCATCTAGAATGGGTAATCCAGAAGCGTCAAGGGATTTAGGGGGAGGACCTCCACTTGAAGACATCACGCGAGAATTCCAGAAGATCAAACTTCTAGAGTTTTTCGGGGGTCGCGCTAGTGAACGCACGGAAGCATGGTTGGAAGGCATGACAAGGTGTTTTTCCCTAAGGGACTATGCATCCAACTCAAAGGAAAAAATCACCATTTTTCAGTTAAGAGACAACACTTTGAACTAGTGGGGCAACTTGGAAAGACAACTGCACCTTACCCTAGACACAGTATCTTGGTAACTTTTCGAGGAGAGGTTCAGGAGGAAATATCTACCGGGGTACTACGAGGAACAATAGGTTGGGGCATTTCATGCCTTAGTATAGGGAAATAGAACTGTAGAAGAATATGAGATCAGATTTATGGAACTGGGCAAATATGTGTCGTATATGGATAACGACTAACGACAGGCAGAGCACTTCGTCTATGGATTGAACCCTAGGATAAGAGCTATGGTGCGGATGTGGAAACCGTCTTCAGTGGAAGAGGCAGTGGAAAATGCACGTTACACAGAAGAACATATGAACTTGACCAGGGGTACAAGACTGACATTTCCGCATCGCCCGGGGTTCGTAGGAAAGGCCCCGAGGACATTTCCTAGGGGAGGGGGCTCAAGGCCACCACCATATGGTAACAGAGTCATGCCAAGGACAGTAGCTATAGGGATTTCAATGGAAGTGAGTGCAGCATCTCATTCATCGCGAACGGTGCATATAGGTCCATGACCATCTCAGGGAATACCTAGTAGGGGTAGGGGTTCCAGGGGAAGGAACTCATTTCAAAGACAGTCACATAACAACGCACAGGTTCAATCTCATGTTACCTGTTGGAGGTATGAAGGACCCCATTACCAACACGACTACCCAGAGTTACAATTAGGGTTTGTGCATAGAGAAGAAAAGGCACCGATGGGGAGAGCAAGTAGCAGCCACCATATTTACGCAGCGGTTAATAACCGTCAGGCCGAACATCAATCCACGGTGGTGGAGTCATCAGGTACGCTAAATCATATCAATGTTAAGATTTTATTTGATTATGTTGTGATAGATAGTTTCATTTCACCATTTGCATTAGAAAAGAGTGGGTTGGCAACCTACGAGCATGATGACTTTAAACAAGTCAAGATGGCTTCGGGGGAAAAACAAGCGGTAGGACCTAGTGTTGATAATTGTATAGTAGACCTGGGAGTGTGTACTACCAGGTTGAAGGTATATGTCACTGCTCTTGGGGAATATGACCTAATCCTCAGAATGGATTAGTTAGCAACTCATCGAGCTTTGGTAGATTGTTTTGCAAAGAGGGTGTTTTATGTCGATGATGAAGGAAGACCAGTAGAGATCCAAGGTGTACAGAGAAAAGTGTCGTTACACTTTATATCAACTATGAAGGTTAAGTGATGCTTGAGACAAGGGTGTTGACTTTATGTAGTGGAAGCAGTGAATGAAAGGAAGGGACCCTCATTGGATCAGTACCCGATATTGTCATAATTTCAGGATGTTTTTCCGAATGAGTTACCAGGGTTACCTCCTGAGAGAGAGCTTGATTTTACCATTGAGCTAAAACCTGGTGCAGAACCAATCTCCAAGACTCCATATCAGATGACAGCGCTAGAAATTTGTGAGTTGCAAATGTAGTTGAAAGAGTTATTGGACTTAGGGCTAATAAGGCCCAGTGTCTCACCCTGGGGCGCACCAATAATTTTTGTAAAGAAGAAGGATGGATCCTTATGACTGTGTATAGACTACAGGGACTTGAACCGTGCTACAGTGAAAAATAGGTACCCGATGCCACGAATAGATGACCTCTTCGATCAGATGAAAGGAGAAACAGTATTCTCAAAGATCGATTTGCGATCAGGGCATCATCAGTTAAGGATTAAAGAAGGTGATATCCCAAAAACTGCCTTTCGAACTTGGTTTGGACATTAAAAGTTTGTTGTCATACCCTTCGGATTGACCAATGTGCCAGTAGTATTCATGAGCCTCATGAACGGCGTATTCCGGAAGTACTTAGACCATTTTGTACAAGTCTTTTTAGATGAAATTCTCATCTATTCCAAAAATGAAAGAGAACACGAGGAACACTTGCGAATGGTGTTGTCCTGCATTAGAGAGAAAAAATTGTACGGGAAGCTATCGAAGTGTTCCTTCTTCCAGAAAGAGATCCACTATTTAGGACATGTCATTTTCGGCGAAGGAATCTCTGTGGACCCAGAAAAGGTAAAGGCCATTATGGAGTGGCCAGTGCCAAAAAATTCCCATGAGGTGAGAAGCTTCATGGGGCTAGCAGGTTATTACCAGAGATTTGTGGAAGGATTCTCCAAAATAGCGAAACCCATCACCACTTTGCAATGCAAGGGGGTCAGGTATGAATGGACAGAGGAGTGTGATAGTGCATTCATTGAGCTTAAGAGGTTACTAACTAGTGCGCCAATTCTATGAGTGTCGGATATGGAAAAGGACATCACGGTCTGCACGGATGCCTCGAAGTAAGGGTTGGGAGCCGTGCTAATGCAGGATGGAGGAGTGATAGCTTATGCATCAAGGAAGTTGAAGAAACATGAGGAGCTATACGCAACTCATGATTTAGAGTTGGTAGTTGTAATGATAGCTATGAAACTTTGGAGGCACTATCTTGTTGGGCGAAACTTTGAGCTTAAAATAGACCATCAAAGTTTAAAACATCTCTTCACTCAAAGAGATCTGAATTCCAGGCAAAGACGATGGAGTGAGTTTATGAGTGAGTACGATTTTGGTATTTTGTACATCAAGGGAAAGGAAAATGTGGTCGCAGATGCCTTGAGTAGGAGACCATGTATCTTCTCCTTGGTAACCTTAAAGGTCAATCTAAGGGAACATGTGTTGACACAACTCCTAGGAGACAGTTGGTATTTAAAGGTTACTTTAAACCTCCAGAGCGGGAGGTAGTTAGATCCAAAATATGAAGGATATAGTCTAGAAACAGATGGACTGTTAAGATATCGAGGAAGGATGTACATTCCATAGAATGGGGATATTCGAAGCATCATACTGAAGGAATCCCATAGATCACTTTATTGTGTGCATCCAGGAGTGAAGAAGATGTACGTAGATATGAAGAAGCTCTTATTTTGGGTAGGCATGAAGTGTGATGTAGTCCATTTCATCACCAAATGCCTAGAGTGTCAATAGGTGAAAACCGACCACCATCACCCGGTAGGCCTCCTACAACCACATGATGTTCCTATGTCCAAATGAGAAGTCATCTCTATGGATTTTGTTGTGGGGTTGCCGCTCACATCCCATAGACACAATGCCATTCTTGTGATAGTGGATAAGTTAACCAAGAGTGTTCATTTCATTCCGGTTAGAGACACTTACGATGTCACTGATGTGGCACGTGTTTTTATAAGCAAGGTTATCTGTTTGCACGACATGCCTAAGAAGATCATTTCAGATAGGGACTCCAGATTCACTTCTAGGTTTTGGACAAGTTTACAGTCAACATTAGGGACTCAGTTGAACTTAAGTACAGCTTATCATCCTGAAACAGATGGGCAGACTGAGAGATTAAATCAAGTCATGGATGACATGCTTAGGATGTATGTAATGGATAATCAAACCCAGTGGGAAAAGTACCTACCTTTAGTAGAGTTTGCCTACAATAACAGTTATCATAGTTCCATTGGAATGCCACCCTATGAAGCTTTGTATGGGAGGCCATGCAGAACTCCATTGAGTTGGGATAGACTAGAATACCGAGTAACAATTGGGCCATAATTGATTCAAGAAATGGAGGAATAGGTGATTCAGATTAGGCAGAGACTAAAGGAAGCACAAGATAGGCAGAAAAGCTATGCAGATTTACACAGGACCGACCAAAGTTATGAAGTGGGAGACCAGGTTTTCATTCATATCAGGCCTAATAAGAGTACCATACGGTTCGGGAAGGGGAAAAATTTGTCACCTCGGTTTATAGGACCATTCAGGATCCAAGAGAAAATTGGACCCATTGCCTATCATCTCGTACTACCACCCCACTTGCATAAAACTCATAATGTATTTCATGTATTTGTTTTACGTCATTATGTTGTTGATGAATCACATAAACTAAATTGGAAGGAATTGTAGGTATCAGACGTGGGAACCCTCATAGTAGAACCGTTACGCATATTAAACCATAGAGTCTGATAGCTCAGGAACCATCTGGTAGACCATGTTAAGGTCTAGTGGGACAAGTATAGTCCAGGATCTGCTACTTGGGAAGATGCTGAGACATTATGACGAGACTATCCCTCACTATTTTGACCACCTCGAGAACATGTTTCTCGAAGGTGGGGTGTATATAACACCAC
>ML806791.1:37071-65006 GCA_009831015.1 Picea engelmannii | reverse complement strand
TGTTGTCTTTTATAAAAGACTAGTCTTGTTGACTGGATTGGATGCATACATAAATTACTAAAGGATGACAGTTTTGATTATTAGTACATGCACGAGATTTGCATGTACTAGCTACACATGCATTTATTGTACATATACACTAGTATCTATGAGTTTTCTTGACTTACTTACTAATAATGTCAGTTAATTGTTATGAATGTGTGAACCATGTTTTTTTTCCTTGTACCATAAGATACCTTAACTTCGGGACGAAGTTTCCTGAAGGGTGGGTGTATGTAATGACCCTGCTTAAATAGGTGTACATGATTATTAATTATAATTAATTTAATAATATAATTGTCCTAAAAGATTAGCTAAACCATAATTATTCTTAAAATAACAGTAACTAATTAATTATTATTAATTAGTTATTCATGATTGTTAATGATTAATTTAAGTATTAATTAATTCATTAATTAATAAGGTAAATAAATAAAAGAAGGATAGTAAATTATATCATTAAATTAATTTATGTACCCGATACGGGATAACATATTAACTACAAGGGATAAGATATTAAATAAAGGGGATAAGGGGAATTAACGAGAAAGGATAAGAAGGGAATAAATGAGTTAGGTAGGGAGTAAATGAGGCGGGGGGAAGTCGGTGAAGGAGGGATAAGGAAGGAAAGGAGTTTGACGGGAGGCCATTCTATAGGAGGAGGGGGATGGATTTTGAGAGCTCGAGGATTTGCAGAGAGAAGTGAAATTTTGGGAGGGGGATTGTATCTGTGCACCAGGGTTGCTGGGGGTTTTGGGCACAGGGGCCAGGATATCCGTTGATATCCTGGAGCTAGGAAGTTACCTAGTTGGTAGGGAGGAACTAGGTTTTGGGTAGTGTTTTGCAGAAGAGGTCAAGGAGGAAAGAGATGGACAAACAGAGGTTATTAGCATCAGGTTCAGGTATTTCAAATTTTGCAATTCTTT
Organism: Picea engelmannii; assembly: GCA_009831015.1. NCBI lineage: Eukaryota > Viridiplantae > Streptophyta > Pinopsida > Pinales > Pinaceae > Picea > Picea engelmannii. The sequence continues at coordinate 64,041 of ML806791.1, read as the reverse complement.
TATTCAGTTATTAAATTTATTATATGTTGTTAAATTTAAGTTAACAAAGTTATTATTATGAAGAATATTATTCTGTTATGAAGTTTAATAAATAAATTGATTTTTTTAATCTCTTCGGCCCCTACAAAACCAGGGTTCAACGCTTCAACAACACACCAACAAAACCCTAACTACCAGCCCTTTCGAAAACACCTGCGAAGCAGATGAAATCTCACCTGAGGTAGAGCCAGGGGGTTTGCCAGACTCAAGTTTCTACAACCTAGATGGGACACAGATATATGATAACAATACCTAACATATCACTTAGCCAATAACATTCATTAGCCTTTAACCCCTTTATTCACATCACAGGTTAAAACCCTAGTTACAAAACAACACAGTATTAATCTAGGTTGAAGCACATCTAACCATTCAGCACATAGCATCAAAGAATATATAGCATTCATTCATATCATAAGAACTAAACATTCATAGATCTATCTATCATAACAGTGCACTAAGAAAATACAAGAACAATATAACACAAAGTACATAACACAGGATATACGTGGTTCACCCAAGTGTGGGGCTACATCCACCAACTCTTCTTCCTCTTTATTAGCTTCTTCCAATATTCTTACATTCAAAGAGCCACAAAGATAATTCTGCATAGGACAAGACATTTTCTCTCACCTCTCCATATCATCCTTCCCCGAGATTGGCACAACATAGAGCATTCTTACAATCTCTTGCACTTATCTCTGCAAGTTCTCAGCACACAGTATGCACAAAACCTTCTTACAATTCATACAGGACTTGCACTTAGAAAAATCCCCTACATATATTGCACAAAGACAACTTAGATCTCCTTCATACATCACCTAGATACTTATTTATATATCACAAAAGGGGCCTAAATATGGGCAAACCCATGGGTCGACATCCCATACCTGTTACATAAACCCTAAAACAAAAAATACCCACATAAGGGGGCACGATCCCGCAATCTCCGCTTCACCTGGGTGCTCCGTCTTTGACCAGCCTATCGAAGTCCCAAAAATGGTCAAACATGATCAAGGTTATCCAAAACTTGGTAGAGGGCCAACACATGGTTCCTTATACTCTGCAACAAAACGAAGTTGCTGAGTGGAAAAATAGATCTATGATCTGGGAAATTCTGCTTCAAAGGCCTCGAGCTTGGCTCGAGCTGCCTTGACTTGCTACTTCACTAGAGCCTCCTATTCGGTGAACTCTTGAATGAATTTCTTGGTGACAGGCCCTTCGAAGCATTGTTCCACCGTGGTGACCACTTGTTCTAGCTATGCACCTTGTCCCTCGATCTCTTAAAAAATTGTGCAGGATTTGTCCAGCACCAGCTGGAGTCTATGGGTCACTTCCATGACTCAACTCTAGATGGAATTGACCTATTGCTAAACTGTGCACACCTCTTGTGACCTTTTCATATTCTCAACCACTGAAAGAAGCTTCAACTGTGCTTGTACTATTGATTCTTGTTTCTTCGCCTCCTAGAGATGTGACTCCAATGTCCTCAGTTCTAGGTCTTCTATAAGGTGCTCATAGGTCTACGCACTTCAGTTACTTAGTTACGTGGATTCTAAATCCAATGCTTTAATTCGTTTGACTACTCTCCTGGCATTTTCTTCCCTTTGATCTCGCATTTCCTGCGGAGTGCTCGACACTGCTTGTAGTTCAAGTTCTGCTACTCTTTCTTGAAGCTGCTAAATTGCTTCAGTGAGCTACCCCACTTGGCTCTCAGTTGTCTCTTCTTCAATCTGGGTTAAACCTGACACAAAGCGAAGTGTTCTAGTGACTTCTTCTTTTAATCCCATCTGCTCCGCGAGAAGCTATTCTTTTTATCTCTAGATCTGCTCTCTGTCCTCTTCAAACTTTGCCCGGAGGTCATCTTTCTCTTGCTGTGCAACCTGACATTGCTCTAGAGATTCCTCCTTTTCTTTCTTCAATGCCTCTGTGTCTTGCACTTTTTATTCATCTACTCATCGAAGGTGATCCTCTGTCACATCTGCTAATATGCATAGTTGGGAAGGCTCATCTCCCACTTTTATACCCCTTGATGACGACGACATAGTAGACACTGCGTGGATCAAATAAAGGGTTTGTTGTACCCCTTTCAGCTCTACCTCGATCTTGTCATACATTGTCTCCTACTTTGCTTCGTTTCATTGCAAAATATCCTCTAAAGTGTCTACTATAGTTGTGATGATGAGGTAAATATCATCCATTGTGAGCACAGTCTGTGACTGGGGCTTATTGGCTCGTGACTTCTTCTGCACTGAGGGTTTCTTTGGAGAAACCTTCATTTTCTTTGATGTTTCAGCCTCTGTAAGGGGATATTTAGGAAATGTCACTTTGACCTATTCCTATTTGTATTCTTCCCCTTCCTCTTCTTGGTTTACTTCGTCACCTCCTCCTCCTCCAGGTGAATCAGGTGCAGTTTCCTTCGATGCATTGTTGATCTCCTACACTTCTTCCTTCTTCTTCTTCTTACTGTTGTTGGGTCCATCATACTCTTCTCAGGTGACCACAAGAATTTAGATGATATTGGGGTTGGAGAGCTTTGTCTACTCAAATGGTACAAGTAATTTAGTCAGCCATTCCTTGGTTATCTCATCCATGTCTTCATCAGTTAATTTATAGTATGACTGCATCTCCTCCTTGCTTTCATCTATGCGTGCAATGATGTAAATGAAGTGCATGTCTACACGAAACTTCCCTATTGGCTTGTAAGTATGCAAGGTATTTGGATTCATTTGGGGGAATGAATCAATGGCTCATGTGAGCTATAAGTAGTAAGTGTGGAAGACAAAGTTCAACTGCCACTGCTTCACCATATCGCTTGAATACCACAAGGTGGTGAACCTCACAACCAATGTTTCGGATGGCTCAACTTAAGGGAAGGTTTCTCCCTCCAGCATCTCCCAAGAGACAAAGGAAATGAGAATCAACAACTAGTTGAAGTGAAACTCGTAGCCCTGATCCTACACTTCGCGACAATTCTGCTCCAACTAGTTGATGAGGTAGCTCACCCATTTCATATACATCCCTCCAATGCACTTCCTTGCGAGGTTGACAACGAACCCCATGACTTGCATTGGTATTTTCTTCCTGACAATCTTACCAGTGACCAACTGGCAAGCTAGGTGCACTGCTCCATCTTGGATGGAGGCTACTTTGTAGCCCCACTTCCCCTTCTTCACATCGTCATAGGTGTCCTTTATTCGCTGTGTCAGGGCATGATTTGCAACCTTCCCTAAGTAGAATTTATGAGGGTTCGGTCCCTGCATGCTTAATCCAGTGATCATGTGGATCAACACCAGATCCACATTCATGCCCCTATCTAACCATAGATAACATCCATGGTAGCACAACAAGAGGATTTTAATGCACACGTTAACCTCTTGATGTCTTTTGAAGTGGGGTATCTTCATGACATTGAGGATAGTGGACCTCACGATCACCTTAGTCTATGGATGGGGGACTATCTTCAGATTATTCTTAGTCATCTTTTTCAAGTACTTATGCGGTACAAGAAAAACATAATTATTCCTATATCCTAGGTTAAAGTCACTGATCTTGAGATCATGGATCAGTCCTAGCTGCATTCCAACTACGCTTATCCCCTTCGGGAGGTACGTAGTGATGAGGGTGTATTCAAAATCTCTCGGGATGCTGTCACGACTAAATGCACTAGCTAGAGGTGGGATGTAGTCGGGAAAGACTGATAAGATGAGCTTCTCATTCACTAGGTCATTGTGGTGCTTGCTTCTTTTCCTTGTCATGGTTCAGGATGGCCCAGATTGACATGTAGTTGATGGGGATGCTTGCAATCCTCTCGTTGACGAGGCATGTACTCCTACGGATATGAACTTCTTAGCCATAAGGTCTATTAGGATATCCTCCACAAAATTCTCTACTGTTCTTCATTCACCTGACATACACGCTCAAGATCAGATATCTCGGGTAGGTGGACAAACACTCAAGGTAAGAAAAATGGGTGGCGACATCTCAATAAGTACATTGTGATAGCAATCAATTCTCTTGTGGGATCATATAATCACAATTTTCAAAAGTGTCCCCGATGAGACAGTCAACAGATTAAATAGACAATGTCATAACGGATTCCTCTAATGGGCAGGAATGCCTCAATCCATCAGTTATGGTGCAGTCCCAATGACCCAATGGTGATATTTCTGACAATAATTGTGTTTCTAGCCATTCTTGAGAGTCGTTCTAACGGTCGGGACACCTCCAACAGTCATATTTCTTTGCCATGGTGAAGTGTCAGTCTGTATTGTTATGTTATTCCGACGAGGTTCAAGTTCTGCAAGCCTGCTTTCTACGAAGTCTTTTCTGGAACCTCGTGCAATTTTTCTAGATTTTCTTTCTTCTTGTTGAGCTTTCTTACTTTCTTTCCTGTGATCTTAATCTCTGAGTTCCTCTTTTCATTTTTGTTCTTATCTTCTCCTAGTAAAGGGACTTCTCATTGTTGAGGGTCTTTCAAAGGGTTCAAGTGTAATACCTCTTCTCTTATTACTTCTAGGGTAGGTGCTCATCTCTCCTATACGTATAGGGCTTTCAAGCCTTCCTTCATTCTTTTAACTTCAATGCCTAAGTTTTTGGATCTTAGTTGCTTCAACTTGTCCTTGTGTTATTCTCTTATTCATTCTATTTTCTTGGCTATGAAGTCTCTTAATTCTTTCTTTTTTTGTTCTATAGCTTCCTCTTCTTCTTTCCTTCGGATCTGATTGTTCTCAATCCAATTCCTTCCTAAAAAAAGTGCAAAAAGAGTGTTGTTGCGCAAAAAGAGTGTTGTTGTGAAAAAGGAGTGTTGTTTGAATTCTTCTTCCATCGATGCTCCAGGAACAACCATAAGTACATGAGTAAGTATTCCACATAGGGTTATCATATTTCCTTTAAACAATCCTATTCCTCCCAATGAGGGAATCATAGCAGGCTTTCCAAAAATTTCCCAAGTACTTTTTGGCATAATATTCACCTATGTTTCCTCATCCAGAACACAGTCTATGTCGAAGTCTCCTATTCTTGTGTCTATGCACTATTTCTCTTTTAAGATCTCTGGTAAACTGATGTCTCTGTGATCATTCAGTGTTTCTTTCATCTTTAATAATATAGTCTTTGATTCTTTTTGGTGTTCTAGCATATCCTTAGTGTTGCACCACTTTCGTCACCTTAGTGAGCAAAATAGAGGTGCTTGCAAGCTTAGTTGGGTTTGCTAAGCAGGACAGCTGCAAGGAAAAGGGTTAGAAAAAGAAATATAAAACAACAACTAAGAATTAAACTAAGAAATAAAACAACAACTAAATTGATAAACATAGGGACATAAAGACAAAAGAAACAATGAAACCCATGTCACCAATGATAAGGCTGATATTAGTCAAAGAAAACACCGAGAAGCAAGAGGAATATGAGTCCCTTCTTCCTCCAAGGGAGGGCTCTTGGACCCCCACAAATAAGATCTTCTTACAACTTTGAAAATGAAAATGAAAATGAAAATGGTGAAATAATTCTTTGCTAATCCACTCAAGGGGTGAGATGGATTTCCCAAGGCAATGATGCAAGTATACTCTTGGCAAGGATAGAAGATTCCTCAAGAGAATAATGGAAGCATAAGTTTGTTATGAATTCCTAGAAAAATTAAGTGTATCCATGGCCTTTTTATAGCATTCCTTTGAGTTATTGTCCAACTAGTTTGTAGTGTGTAAAGAGGCTAATTAGGGCATTTCTAGGTCTTTGACTAGCCACCCAGTTGAATCCAGTCTAGAGTTGAGTGTCAAATCAACTTGGAAGCTAAACCAGAAGTGGCTGGGAGGACAACCACTCTCATAAATGCATCATTTCTCAGGTGTGCGGATTTTTGCAATAATAGTCGTACATCGTGCGCATGTGCACGAATCTTGCATTTCTATTTCGCACATGTGCGCGTGCGCCCTGTGTCTTCATAGAGCCCTTTAATTTTTGCACTATTTGTATAATTTTTGACCCTTTGGGAATTATTTTGTGATATTTTTGGTCCATGGGTGACCTCATAACTGTTTAGTGATGCTGAATTCCTGTAACCATTTGCGGACGAAATTTCGGTGATAACAGATGCCCCTTGATGGATGAGGTTAGGAGCATACGTATAGCCAAAATCCATCAATGTTTCTTATACTGAGAGTGTTGTTGTAAGAGAGAGTGATAGTGGGATTGTCTAGAGCTATCCATTGGAGGGAAAAAGGAACCTGTAGAACTCAACCTTCCATAAGGTGTGTAAAAATAAATTGTGTACAAACGAGGCGGGCATGCCCCATGCTCATGTCATGTAACTCAAAAAGAGGAATGAAGTGTTGATGTAGAAAAATGTAGTGCTCTCGAGGGAGGTCATGATAAAGGAAGAAGACAATTATATGGAGGAACTTACTCTGAACAATAGGCAGCGATATCTGTAAGAAGTATCATAGATTCTGTAGGCATTGATAGCCCAGCCAGGTTCAGAGGTCTTTGACAAATATGAGAAATAACTGCAATAGTCACAAAGTAGGACCCACCGTAACTTGAGAAAGTGTTGACGTTGAATGTTATGGGGGTCAATGATAGCAGGGATCAATTGTGGTTCTCCTTGTGACATATGAGATCTCTCATTGGATAGGTAATGAGAACCAAGATACTGTCTCCCTTCTGGAAAACTGTGTTGATGTCGACAAAAAAGGGGGACGTGACTCCCAGAAGCAAAGGTCTTCGTGAAATCTACTAGATGAGCTTAGGAATTTGGAATAGGTACATGGTCGAAGTCAATATGTATGGAGAATCAATACTGCCCTTGGTTGGGGGTATATGTGATGTATAAGTGGCCGCAACCATTCAACTAAGTCGAGTGTCATGGGGACAACAAGACGTGGGCGAAGTTGTGCCAGAGGTGGGACAAAGTGAATAAACTCAGAGGGTAGAGTTAAGTGGCCTGTGGGATACTCAAAGGATATGAACGATGTCAACAAGGGTAGATAATAAAGAGTGCCCCAAACAAGGGTGACATGGGTTGCGTTTACCAAAAAGGGAAGAAGGTCACCAAAGGTGACGACAAAAAGGTAATGTAACTACTGGAAACAAAGGCGTTTGTACAATAAATAAAGAATAATTTGGGATAAGTGTACAAATACAGAAATGGGTGCCCCAATGTGATATGGTTGGCTCAGGTGGGGCACAATTTTCTTGGAGAACTGGTGGAGGGTGGGGGCCCCATGGGTGGGTTTCTATATGAGGTAGGTGAAATGAAGGGAAATTTGCAGATGGGTAAACTGATTGTGGATGAAATGGAGGGTTCATGATACTGCGGAGGTGTAGTCAAAATATAACTTTGAAGAGTTAATCTGGGAGTCTGGTGGGAAAGCTAGAAAAATTAGGAGACTGAGTATGTGGATGATTCACGACATGATGTAAGACTATTGGGACTCCCATCCCTAAAGGTGTGAAAAATAACATGAGTGTCAATGTGAAAAAGGGTGCTATGAATGGGACAACTCATGTGGGTAAGAGTGCTACCGGGTGTCAGTACTGAAGATGTGAATGGAAGTGTTGGTACTGTAGAGCCGAAGATGGGGGTCCTAGAGGCAAATGTCAGAGGGTGTGACTGGAGATGCAAGTGAGATTCAAAGGGAATGACTACATGCCAGTACTGAGTATATACCTGAAGGGGTTGCATTGATGTATGATGATGAAGTACCTGCACACATGAAAACCAAATATCCAACGTGAACAATATCTGAAGAGAATTGAACATATGAGAATTTATTTGATAATTTTGAATATGCGCATGTGTACCTGGTCAGGGTATGAAAAAATGGTGTCCCAGGGGCTCAGGATGAAAAGAGGCCCAAGGACTATCGTGATGTAGATGATGGGATGTTGATCCCATGGATGAAGATGGATCGAGAAATGGACACCCAGAGCTCCCAGAATGGTGAGTGGAAGTTTGGAGAAAAGGCCTATATATAGTTGTAGGGCCCACATTTCCACCTCATTTGTACTTGCTGCTATAGTGACTGGACGAGAAGTATTTAGAGGAGATTTGGAAATTTTTGGAGGACGAGGCATCCGATCGAGGACTAGTGAGCTTTAGGTTAGTGGTCTAATCATCTTGCATAGAATTAGGGTTTCCATTTTTGGGTAGGGGCTGTATGCAGGGTCGTACAAGGGGTTTTATGGGTGTGGGCCCCCATGTGCACGGGTGATCTAGAAGTATGCGTGCCTGCCCACTGGATAGGTGTGCATGGGGGTGCCTACAAGGGGGACAAAGACACACACTATGTGCACGCCTGTTGGCTACATAGCTACACATGTGTGCACAATTGTGTATTGGATAGACACATTTTAATGTGTGCCTATGTTCATGACAGGGGCGCATGAAGGTGCCCCTATATGTTGAGCAGTCATGAACCCATGCGCACCTGAATGATGGACAAGCGTGCCTGAGTGCACGCCTGTGGAGTGGACATGCATGCATACATACGCGCCTGTGGAGTGAACATGCGCACATGTGTGCATGCCTATAGGTTAAACAACCGCGCCTTGGAGGAAAGGTTGACAGGTGTAAAACTTATCCTTTTAATGTTGTTTATGGTCCATTTAGCTGACTTAGGACTGTTTTATATGGTTGCAGGCAATGATTTTTCACGATGCCCGTTGGTTGGCGAGAGAGGAATTGGCCCCAGCTGAGGGATGTTGTGGCGATTGAGGATCTGGGTGTACGTGCTACTTTGGCAGCCTGTGGGCTGTTGATGTTCTTTGAGTGCTCGTTGATACGGGCGTAGGAGTATCTCCTGCAGTTCCTTATCTGGATGTGGAGTATGGACCTACATTGTTTCTTAGTGTGGGGAGAGAAGATTTCCTTCACTGTGGTGGAGGACATATATTTTTTGAATGGGCTACCGTTTCAGGGAACGCCCCTACCGACGAAGTTGGTAATGCCTAGGGATGTGGTGCTAGTGATAGTGGGATGAAGGTACTATTCGGGGGTAAACTTTATGTCGGGCACTGTTGTGAGCATTGGGGCAATGGATGCTCTAGCGCATCACTGTATAGGAGCGATGATTGTGAGAGTGTATGTGTCCCTTGCAACGCAGTGGATCAATGGTGGTCAGCTGTGTGTGATGGAGAGGGTACTGGCCGATGAGCACTTCACCTAGGGGATTACGCTGCATGCCAGGATGGTAGGGTAGCTGGACCACTGTTGGTCCATGGATATAGGAGAGTTTTCCTTTGGGTCCATCCTAGTGGCCTGGTTTTTGGAGAGGGTGCCTATGTTGCGTCCTAGAATTTTATTGGGTGCGCCTGGGGTGCGAGAGCTGCGACTAAAGTGGTGGTCCACTGTGTTTCTTCGCCATGGTGGTGGCGAGGGTAGCCACTTATTTACTGCTGAGGCGATAGATGTCGTAGGTGATTTTACAATTCCCATATGCTAGTGTTGACTTCTGGGAGGATCTAGACATGGTGTTACCTCCTGTGGAGGTTTTTGATCACCAAGGTATGTTTGTGAGTTATATATATATGTTTTTTGAGATAGCATGACATATGTATATGATATAGATGTTGATACTATATGTTGCTTGTTTGTAAGTGCAGATGTGGCACCTCGCGGGCACGAGGTGGAGTTGCTGAGGTGATGCAGGAGCATCTCCCACGTCAAGCGAGCCAGTGTGGAAACCAAAAGGACAGCTGGACAAGCCAACACAAATTTTGAAATCACCTTGGAAATTGTTGCACGATCTTAAATGACCCATTAAGATGAGACGCACTTGTGTAATGTAATCGGACCTTGAGCCTTTAGCTCTCGTCCTTAGTAGGTAGGAGGAATTTATAGTAGTTAATGCAGGTAGATAGAATTTAATTCTAGATTAGACAGTTTTAGAGCGCAAGAGGGAAACGGGATATAGATACCCTCATTATGAATTGTAACATTATTCTGGAGAAGGAAGAGAAAGAGCATGTAGAGAGCTATGTAAGAACACCCATGCACAAACATTTGGATTAATAGAAAGAGGTTGATTCAAATTCATGGTTTGTGTTTGTTCTCTGTGTATTGATGTTGAATGATATGCTCATGAATGTTTGCTTCCTGTTATACATTTGCTTTGATATGCTGTGTATATGATTTCATGTTCTAAGTTGAAGTCTGAAAGGGAGAGGTAATGAGTTTCAATTGTTTCTCTATCTGAGAAAGAATTCCTACAAGGAGTGCAGTCGAAGTGTCCGCAAGAAGTGCGTTGACAGAGGGCTCAGATAGGTAGCATTTGTTCTCATTTTTGCAGAAGTGCAGTTGGGCACAGGAGCCGTGCAAGGAGTGCGCAGGCAAAGTAAATCCTCAGGGTTGCGAACCTGAGTAAGGTGTGAGAGACTGCTGCTGCAGGAGTCCGCAAAGTCGAAGGTATTTAGCACTTGGAAGTGTCTGAGAGTTTCCGCAAGGAGCGCATGCGAGACTCTTCTCCAAGACTTTGAGTTGGGAGAAAGCTCAAGAGGGATAAGGCCTTCTAATCCATTTAAGGATAGTGCAATGAAGTTGCAACTGGAAGTGTTAAGAAAGGCGTTGTAAGTTTGTGCGTCGCTAATAAGTTGAGGAAGAACACTCAGTTCATTCATAGAAATCATCAAAAGGAAGAGGCCGATAGTCAGAAATATCTGGTGAGGATTAGCGAAATCCCACCAGTCGTAAGATCTTCCAGAGAAGCGAGGAGGTTAAGGTTGCATCTGGAGTTCAAGCTCAGGAGATTGTGGACCATAGGATCTTCACATAGATACCCGCCAGCCGTTGGATTGACCAGGAGTCACATGAAGTTTAAGCTTCGTGAACGGAAGGAGGAAATTTTCGACGAGAGGCGTGGCCATCGGGATTTCGGCATTCGCGAAATTGAAAGTTCTGCGAGCAAGAGATTAGGAAAATCCATGTTGGAAATCCTGTAAACGATCTGATTCATCGATCAGTTGGGACACATGGATGAGATCGGAAGCCCCATCGACATTTTAGTCATCGGGACTCACATAGGTAAGTGGATTGGGTTTATATAATTGGAAAAACTGGAGGGTTGATCTGAACCATCCATCCACTTGGGACACGTGTCAGAAATCCAAGGGAAGTCAGGGATCGACATTTCGCGAGTCAGGGAGACAAGGAGGACTTGCATTTCAAAATCGCGAAGTCTGATTTTTCGAAAGGAAAGAGAGCCTCGTGTGGGACCCTGTTGCTGTCATCTCTCCATAGCGAGGTATCATGAATTTCCACGGTGAAAACCCCAAAGTGGTGAGGACCTTCCATCCTTGAGGATGCGTGGCATCGATCTCGGCTTTCGGAGAAAGTCCCAGAGAGGATTCATATAAGGGAATCGGCTTTCGAGAGATCGGGGAAAGTGGAGGTAAAAGAACTTCGGCAATTAAAGTCGCGAAACCCTGAGGGAGATCTGGAGACGTTGATTTTATTGATCGATCATGGCCATTGATTATGTTTACCGTGGAAGGGAATCCTAGTGACATCACATCAAGAGTTTGAAAACCTCGAAACCTGATTTTCTATTCTTTTGTCATAAAGAGAACAGTGACCGGGCTTGGAAGCCACAAGGAGAAGAAAAGACCCGTGAACCAATTATCTGAAGGGGATTCTAGTGGAGAATCGGAGGAGCCACTCCAGATTAGAAGTTAGAATTAGAACGATCCTTAAGATCGGGAGGTTAGCGCAGGGGTCTTTGCTGAGGCAGAGGGTGAGACCTGCATCAGTTTGGTATCAGAGCTTAGGAAAGCTTATTTGCTTTCTGTACCAGGGAAAGGAAGATTCACCATGCTGTCGAGGAGAAGAGATAGACAATCACCCAATCCAGAGGAGGAAAGGGAGACATCCAGAGGAAGGGGTAGACAGGTGCAAAATCCAGAAGTAGAAAGAGATCTACATAACATACGTGCCAGACTTGTGGACGTGGAGATAAGACAAAAATGCACAGATGATGTAGGATATATCAGTGAGTCCGAAAATGAAGATGATGTTGGACATGGAGAAGAAGAAGTTACAACAGAAGATGCAGCAAATGAAAGCTTGCTTAAAGCTGTCGCAAGAATGGGTGCAAAGGTGAAGATGGACATTCCAGTTTATGAGGAAAATCTGGATGCAGAGGAGCTTCTAGACTAGATTAAAGCTCTAGGCACATACTTTGACTATGAAGATGTCAAAGAAGACAAGAAGGTAAAGCATGCTATCATGAGATTAAAAGGACATGCCGCATTGTGGTGGGATGAACTAGAAGCGGATAGGTGTTGCCAAGGCAAGCAGAAAATTAAGAGCCGGGACAGGATGATTGCAAAGATGAAAGAAAAATTCATCCACAGGGATTATCGGATTACTCTATTTAGGAGAATGCAGAACCTGCGACAAAAGCCGATGTCAGTGAAGGAATATACTGAGGAATTTTATAGGCTGAATATCAGGGCAGGTCATTGTGAAAGCAATGATGAAAAAGTAGCCAGGTATATGAATGGCCTGAGATATGAGATTCAAGATGATATGAGCATGGTAACCATTTGAACAGTGGAAGATGCTTATCATGTGGCTCTGAAAGTAGAAGAGAATCTGAGCCAAAAGCAGAGTCAGAGGGGATGAGGCAGGAGTCAGCCTAGAGGCAAATCAATTGCCCAGGATAGATACCAGAAGCCCAAGGAGGATTGGAAGTTTGGGTCTGAGCCTAAATACAAACAGACAGAGAGAGGTGGAACCTCACAGTGAGGGCAGCAATATGCTGAAAAGAGAAGGCAACATACTGAGCAGAGAGGAGAGTATGTTGACAGTAACACTTTTCCTCGTACTAGAGGTAGAGGAAGAGGCAGAGGTGGAGTAATTACATGCTTGACATGTGGAAAGAATGGGCACAAGTCTTATGAGTGTCCTGATAAAAATAAAGAGGGTGGAGAGACTCACATCGCCGAGGCACAGAGGCGAGATGTGGAGGAAGAAGATGCTAAAGGCGGAAGATCGTTGATGATGCGAAAAGTCCTTTTGACACCTGAGAAGGAGGTGGAGAGTTCAGTCCAAAGGAGTAGACTTTTTATGACTGCTTGCAATACCAAGGACAGGGTATGCAAGGTCATTATGGACAGCGGTAGCACGGATAATATCATTTCTATAGAGATAGTAGAAAAGTTGGAGCTGGAGACGATTGAACATCCGAGTCCATATAGAGTTTCATGTCTACAAAAGGGACATCAGGTAAATGTCACTAAGAAGTGTTTAGTTGAATTCAAGATAGGAGGATATAATGATAAGATTTTATGTGATGTTATTCCTATGGATATTTGTCATCTATTGTTGGGGAGACCATGGAAATATGACAGGAATGTGATTCATGATGGGAGAATGAACACATACACCCTAGAGAAGAATGGGAGGACACACATGTTGCTTCCAATCAAGGATAAAGAGGTGAAACTGGAAGTAATCAACACTGTACTTCTCATGAGTGGGAAGGAACTTCTTACAAAGGTTAAGAAGAAGGAAGATCCACAGTTCTTTGTGGTCAGAAATCCTAGAATTGTTTTGACCATCACAAGAGTGGATGATTTACCAGAGGAGGTTCAGGAACTGCTGGAAGAGTTCGCTGACATTGTAGTGGATGAATTACCTCATTCGTTGCCACCGATCAGAAGTGTGAGTCATCACATTGATCTCATACCAGGAGCTAGTTTGCCAAATAAAGCTGCATACAAATTGACGCCGCAAGAGAATGAAGAGGTTAAGAGGCAAGTCCAGGATTTGTTCGACAAAGGTTTGGTCAAGGAAAGCTTGAGTCCATGTGTTGTTCCAACAGTACTCAGTCCAAAGAAAGATGGAGGTTGGAGAATGCGTGTTGATTCAAGAGAAATTAACAAGATAACCATCAGGTACAGATTTCCATTGCCAAGGATGGATGATTTGATGGATTTCTTAAGTGGAGCCAAATATTTTTCAAAGATTGATTTGAAAAGTGGTTATCACCAGATTCGCATGAGAGAGGGTGATGAATGAAAGACCGCATTCAAAACCAATGAGGGGTTGTATGAATGGCTTTTTATGCCATTTGGCTTAAAAAATGCGCCGAGTAACTTCATGAGGTTGATGAACGAAGTCTTGAGGGAGTTCATCGGAAAATTTGTCATTGTGTATTTAGATGACATATTGGTTTACAGTAAGACAATGGCAGAGCATATGAAGCATTTGGCTACAGTAATGCAGAAATTGTAGTAGGAGAAGCTCTTGATAAACATGAAGAAATCCTCATTCATGAAGACAGAGTTCATTTACTTGGGGTTTGTTATTTCGGCAAATGAGTTGAGGATGGATCTAGATAAGGTGGAAGTAATCAAGAATTGGCCATCACCGAAGAACATATTTGAGGTGAGAGGTTTTCACGGGTTAGCTAGTTTCTACTGGATGTTCATCAGGAATTTCAGTGGAATTAGTGCAACAATGATGGATACAGTGAAGAAAAGACACACATATTTTCACTGGACTGAAGAGGCTGAGAAAAGTTTCAATTTGTTGAAGAGGAAGATCACGAAACAACCAATTATGGTGTTCCCTGATTTTCAAAAGACATTTCAAGTGAAATGCGATGCAAGTGGATTTGCGATAGGGGCAGTCTTGAGTCAAGAAGATAGGCCAATAGCATACTTTAGAGAGAAGATGAATGAAGTGAAAGTGAAATACTCCACTTATGATAAGGAGTTTTATGCTATTATACAGGCGTTAAAAAAATGGAGGCATTACTTGATACCGAAAGAGTTTGTCTTGTATAGTGACAATCATGCACTACAGTTTGTGACTCAATAGGAAAAGTTGAATCAGAAACATGTCAAATGGGTTGAATATATGCAAAATTTCACTTTTGTGATCGAACATATTTTTGGTACTGCTAACAAAGTTGTTGATGCTTTGAGCAGGAAGTGTTTGTTGTTGCAGGAGTTTAGAGTCAAAACATTGGGTTTTGATGATCTCGGGAACATGTATGCTAATGATCAGGATTTTAAGGAGGCATATGAAGCAACTGAGAATCCAATTCTCAGAGACAGAAGCCCATGGATAGAGTATATGATCCAGGAAGGATTACTATTCAGAGGTAATCAACTGTGTATTTCGAAATCCTACATGAGGGATAACTTGTTGAAGGAGAAACACAATGGAGGATTGGCAGGGCACTTTGGTCACGACAAGATGTTTGCAAAGTTGAATGAATCATAATTTTGGCCAGGAATGCGAGAAGATGTCAAGAGATTTGTGGACAGATGCAGAATTTGCCAGCATTCGAAGGGAAGAAGACAAAATGCAGGATTCTATCAACCATTGCCCATACCAGAAAGGTCGTGGGATGAAATTAGCATGGATTTCATATTGGGGTTTCCAAGAAAACAAAGAGGTGTTGATTCAATCTTTGTGGTGGTGGATAGATTTTCCAAAATGGCACACTTCATTCCATGTCAGAAAACCAGTGATGCAACTCATATTGCGAGCCTGTTTTTCAAAGAGGTCATTCGACTTCACGGGTTGCCAAGGAGTATAGTTTTGGATCGAGACACCAAATTCATAGGGCATTTTTGGAGGACCTTATGGAAGAAGCTGGGAACTAACTTATCATTTAGTTTAGCTTATCATCCTCAAATGGATGGATAGACAGAAGTGGTGAACATAAATCTAGGAGACTTACTGAGTAGCTTGGTGACAGAGCACCACAACGAGTGGGACAACATATTACCACAGGTAGAGTTTGCTTATAATGACTCAATCAATAGGAGCATGGGGCAAAGTCCATTTCAGGTTGTTTATGGCATGCAGCCGAGAGGAATTTCTGAACTGAGGGATTCAAAACAGACTGCGACTAGGAGCGCTAGTGTAGAGGAATTCGCAAAGGCGATGAAAGAATTTCACATCCAGGTGAAGGAGCGATTGCAAAATTCAAGTCAAGAGTATAAGCGAAGAGAAGATCAACATAGAAGACAACTTCAATTTGAGGTTGGTGATCTGGTTCTGGCACATTTGAGAAGAGAAAGGTTCCCAAGAGGAACATATAATAAGCTGAAGATGAAGAAAATCGGGCCATGCAGGGTCTTGAAGAAAATTGGGGCAAATGCTTATGAGATTGAATTACCCGATGGGATCGAAATTTCTCTGATATTCAATGTCTCATATTTGTACCCATACAAAGCTGAGGAAGCAGGAACAAGTGATGAACATTCAGAGGTTCAGTGGCAAAAGAAGATGCCAGTTGCAAAGAAGCCACAGATAGAAAACATATTGGAGAACAGAATTGGCAAGAAGACCAGAAGAAAACAATACTTTGAATACTTGGTCAAGTGGAAGGCACATCCAGTTGAAGATGCCAGCTAGGAGAATGAAGTGGAGGTACAGAAGTATGGACAGACCATGCACGAGCTCATGGACATGAGCCCATGAAATTTTTCAAGGGAGGGAGTATGATGCAGGAGCATCTCCCACGTCAAGTGAGCCAGTGTGGAAACCAAAAGGACAGCTGGACAAGCCAACACAAATTTTGAAATCACCTTGGAAATTGTTCCGCGATCTTAAATGAGCCATTAAGATGAGACGCACTTGTGTAATGTAATCAGACCTTGAGCCTTTAGCTCTCTTCCTTAGTAGGTAGGAGGCATTTATAGTAGTTAATGCAGGTAGATAGAATTTAATTCTAGATTAGATAGTTTTAGAGCTCAAGAGGGAAATGAGATATAGACACCCTCATTGTGCATTGCAACATTATTCTGGAGAAGGAAGAGTAAGAGAATGTAGAGAGCTGTGTAAGAACACCCATGTACAGACATTTGGATTAATAGAAAGAGGTTGATTCAAATTCATGGTTTGTGTTTGTTCTCTGTGTATTGATGTTGAATGATATGCTCATGAATGTTTGCTTCTTGTTATACATTTTCTTTGATATGCTGTGTATATGATTTCATGTTCTAAGTTGAAGTCTGAAAGGAAGAGGGAATGAGTTTCAATTGTTTCTCTATATGAGCAAGAATTCCTACAAGGAGTGCAGTCGAAGTGTCCATAAGGAGTGCGTTGACAGAGGGATCAAATAGGTAGCATTTGTTCTCATTTTCGCAGAAGTGTAGTTGGGCACATGAGCCATGCAAGGAGTGCGCAGGCAAAGTAAAGCCTCATGGTTGTGAACCTGAGTAAGGTGTGAGAGACTACTGCTGCAGGAGGGCACAGAGTTGAAGGTATTCAGCACTTGGAAGTGTCTGAGAGTTGTTGCAAGGAGTGCGTGCGAGACTCTTCTCCAAGAATTTGAGTTGGGAGAAAGCTCAGGAGGGATAAGGCCTTCTAATCCATTTAAGGATAGTGTAGAGAAGTTGCAACTGAAAGTGTTAAGAAAGGCATCGTAAGTTTGCACGTGGCAGAGAAGTTAAGGAAGAACACTCAGATCATTCGTAGAAATCATCAAAGGGAAGAAACCGACGGTCAGAAATCTGTGGGGAGGATTAGCGAAATCTCGCCAGCTGTCAGATCTTCCAGAGAAGCGAGGAGGTTATGGTTGCATCCAAAGTTCAAGCTCAAGAGATTGTGGACTGTAGGATCTTCACATAGATACCCGCCAGCCGTTGGATTGACTAGGAGTCGCATGGAGTTTAAGCTTTGTGAACGGAAGGAGGAAAGTTTCGATGAGAGGCGTGGCCATCGAGATTTCGGCATTCGCGAAATTGGAAGTTCTGCGAGCAAGAGATCAAGAAAATCCATGTTGGAAATCCCGTAAACAATCAGAGCCGTCCATCAGTTGGGACACGTGGACGAGATCGGAAGCGCCATCGATATTTTGTTCATTAGGACTCACATAGGTAAGTGGATTGGGTTTATATAATTGGAAAAACCTGAAGGTTGATCTAAACCGTCCATCCACTTGGGATGCGTGTCATAAATCCAAGGGAAGTTAGGGACCGGAATTTCGCAAGTCAGGGAGACAAGGAGGACTTGCATTTTGGAATCGCGAAGTCCGATTTTCTGAAAGGAAAGAGAGCCCTGTGTGAGACCCTGTTGACATCATCTCTCCATAGCGAGGTATCGGGAATTTCCATGGTGAAAACCCCGAAGTGGCGAGGACTATCCATCATTGAGGACGCGTGGCATCGATCTCAAATTTCAGAGAAAGTCCCGAAGAGGAGTCATATTGGGGAATTGGCTTTCGAGAGATCGGGGAAAGTGGAGGTAAAAGAACTTTGG
The DNA here is from genome assembly GCA_009831015.1 of Picea engelmannii. NCBI lineage: Eukaryota > Viridiplantae > Streptophyta > Pinopsida > Pinales > Pinaceae > Picea > Picea engelmannii. The sequence goes on along the minus strand of ML806791.1, from coordinate 45,788 downwards.
CAATTGAAGTCGCGAAACCCTGAGGGAGATCTGGAGCCATTGATTTTAGTGACCGATCATGACCATTGATTGTTTTTACGGCAGAAGGGCATCCTAGTGACATCACATCGAGAGTTTGAAAACCCCAAAACCCAATTTTCTATTCTTCTATTGTAAAGAGAACAGTGACCGGGCCTAGAAGCTACGAGGAGTAGAAAATACCTGTGGGCCAATTATCTGAAGGGGATTCCAGTGGAGAATCAGAGGAGCCACTTCGGCTCAGAAGTTAGAATTAGAACAATCCTTAAGACCGAGAGGTCAGCGTAGGGGTCTTTGCTGAGGCAGAGGGTGCAGCCTGCATCATGAGGGCGCCGGCTTGCCAGGAGCCAGGGAGACAATCATAGGGAGGGTCATGGGTTGGAGAGATACATCGGTGTGAGGATGCTAAGGCGAGACTAGGTGATCTTGAGAGGGCATCGAGGAGATGCTAGTTTGATGACCCTGGTGTCAGGCCAACACATGCTCCTCCAGCGGATGCTGGAGCAGATTTTGAGGACATACGTCGTCGCCTGGAGGTGGTGCTATAGGGTGTGCCTGAGGGCATGTGGTCACTTATCCAGGATGAGGGCATCCTGGAGAAGCGCGTGGGGGTTCCACCACTGTGGCGGGTCATGGTACGACGAGCAGTAGTAGCAGATGCTTCTATGACCAAACGGTTACCTCCTGATCAGGAGGGACCACTAGTGGGTGGGAGACCACCGCCTGAGGGAGGGGTAGGAGGTGGTGCTCTAGAGGCACCTTGAGTGGTGTTCTATGTATTTTGGTATTTTTGTATATAGGCTGGTGAACCCATTTTGTACCAAGTTGCTTCACTGGCTTGCCGATACTTGTATTTTTGTATGTAAACATTTGGATGGCACCGTGGATCATTTTATATATACATTTTGAGATCTATGTGGTGTTTACATGTGTTTTGTTAATGTGGTGATGATGTCTAATCTATATATGCGGTGACAAGTTGTTGATATGTTTATGTATGTGTAGAGGTATCTTGATGTGATATATGCTAGTCTAACACAATATTAGCTAAGTTATCTGTAATTTGATTCAATTGTCTTGGAATATGTGTAAATGTAATGGAATCAAAATGTCGAGATAAAAGTCTAACTTGCAGGTATTTTCAAAAGAGGCAAGGATCGCGTATGTTGTACACATTGTTGAGCTGGAGAACGACTAGTTGAGAGTCGAGAAAGATGCTAAGGTGACGAATATGATGATGCTAGGAATTGTCTAGGAGGCCAATGACGACAGTGTATTTGGCTTGGTTGTTGGTCGTTGAACCCAAACATATGTCGCTCAAATGGAGCATTTCATGTGAGGGGGTGTAGAGAGCCCAAGCGGCTGAAGTGAGATTTTGTGTCTAACGACTGGCACCATCAGCATAACTGATGTGGTAGGCTAGTGGAGGAAGCATATGTCAATAGAATAAATGATAGTTTTAGACGTGAGGGATGGAAAAAAGATTAAAAACACTATAAAAAGAAAATAACCTAAAGTAGAGCTGCTATGCTTAGGCATAATTGTTTTTTAAGTATAACCCATTGACAGGTTCTTTGAGAGAGAGGCCTTTGGGAGAGGCCAGGATGTATGCGCCTTTGGTGAGGCAATGTTGGATAATGTATGGGCCATGTCATAGTGACTCGAATTTTCCATGGCCAAAGGTATCATGAGTGATATTGTAAGCAAGGACGAAGTTGCCTTCGTGAAATGAGTGAAGGTTAACATGGTGATCAAAGGTGGCCTTTGACCATCTTTTAGCTGCCTCATTGTTCTGTAATGAAGATCGATGATCTTCATTCAGGGACTCTAAGTTCAGCAAGCGCTCCTCCATTAGAGCAGTGTTGGGTAATAGCTTAATTGTGGTGCATAAGGTGGGAATTTCACACTCGATGGGAAGAGTGGCCTCTACCCCATGGACTAGATGAAATGGTGTGAAAACAATGGTTGTTTTCATAGCTGTACGGTAATCCCATAGTGCGGAAAATAACATATGATGCTAATTGGTCTTATGTTTTTTTACCGTGCACTGTATGATGGTCTTGAGGACCTTGTTAACTGCTTCAACCTGTCCATTAGAGTGAGGGTAATATGGTGAGGAAAACTTGTGGGAGAATCCTAACTGAGATGAGAGTTCAATAAAAATCTCATTCTCGAAGTGTTTCCCATGATCGGAAACAAGTTGGAGTGGTACTCCAAAGAGAGATATGATGTGGTTAAGGAAAAAACATGATGCGGTGTTAGTGGTATTGTTGAAGGTGGGCATAGCTTCTGCCCATTTGGTGAAGTAATAGACTATGACCACAATGTATTTGTGTCCATTACAGGAGGGAGGATTACAAGTCATGAAGTTGATGCCCCATTTACAAAAAGGGCCAGTAGTGATGACTAGATGAAGAAGAGCAGGTGGTGCTCAGGCTTTGTTGGTGTAAAGTTGGCACTTCTCGCATCGTTTCATGCCATGAATACAATCATGAAACAAGGTAGGCCAAAAGTAACCTGCTCGGATAATATTCTGAGCAGTGGATATTCCCAAAAGATGCCCCCACATGCGTCGCTGTGGCAGTCATTTAAGACTCTATCGACCTCATCAATGGTCAGGCATCGACCCCTCGCTGATATAAGATGTCTCCGATGAGGAGGTAGTAGGGGGCCTGGTGTTGAATACGATGACGATCATCTCGTGAAAGGTGGTTGCCAAACTTTTGAGTTCGAAGGTAGATGAGGAGGTTTTCGTACCAAGGATCATCTCAAGTGATGTACAAGAGGTGTTTGTCAAGGAAGTTAGTATTGATGGGGGCACTGGTAGTGTCAGAGGGGAAGGTCGTGACTAGTTCGGCGAGGATGAGAGCTTTCTTAATCTTGGGTGTTGAGAATTCAAGATCGTACTCTTGAAGAATAACAATCCATCGGGCAAATTTTCCATTAATTTGCTGACGACTGAGCAAGTACTGCATAGGGTTGGAATCTGCTACAACCTTAGTTGTGCGAAGCAGAATGTAGTGACGTCGTTTCTGGACTGCGAGGATTATTGCAAAGGCTAGTTTCTCTTTGTGTTTATACTTCAAGGGTGGCCCTGAGAGGTTTTTACTAACATAGTAGATGAAATTCTCATGATTGTCATCACCTAGCTAAATGAGAATTCCTTCTACTGAAACAGTTGATGTTGATATGTAGAGGATATAGTCGCGATTGTAGTCATGTGCACTAATTAAAGGGGTGTTGGAGAGAGCAATTTTAAGATCGCCAAATGACTGTCGGGCATGTTCATCCTAGTGAAATGGAATGTCGTGGCATAGTAAGCGAAGGAAACCGTGTGCTCAAGTGGTGTAGTCTAGGACAAATCTCCACAGGAAGTTAGCCTTGCCTTGGAGGCTCTGGAGTTGACGTAAATTCCAGGGAGGTGGAATTTCAATGATAGCTTGGAATTTGAGGGGGTCCATAGTAATACTGCTTTGGGAAATGATGAATCTGAGGAGGCACCCCACGGTGACATAGAATACGGACTTGAGGGGATTCAAGTGGATGTTGTACTGACGACACCGTTGGATGATGATCCGTAAATCATCAAGATGTTGGGTGCGTTTCTTGGATCGAGCTGTGAGGTCATCCAAGTATGCGAGGATGATATGGGCTAGATTGTGAAAAATGTATGTCATAGCCCGTTGGAAAGTTGAACCAGCATTCTTTAAGCCAAAAGGCATGACATGATATGAGAAAGTACCCCAAGGGGTAGTGAATGTGGTTTTGTACTGATTGGTTGGGTGAATTTGAATTTGATTATAACCAGAGAAACCATCCATGAAGGATAGAACCTTGTGGCCTGGGTAGTTGTCGATAATTTTATCGATGAAAGGCATTAGAAAGTTGTCTTTGGGACATGCATGATTGAGATCACGAAAGTCTATGCAGACGTGGATAGTGTCCTGTTTTTTGTTAACGGGTATAGGGTTGGAAACCCATGATGTATAGGCGATGGGGTAGATGAACCCGACAACACATAATTTGTCAATCTTAGCTTTGATGGCCACTACTTTGGAAGGGTGTAGCGGTCATTTTTTATGACGAACTGGGGTTATGTCAGGTCAAGTGTCAATGCGATGTTCGACGATCGAGGGATCAAGGCCAGGAATTTCTGTGTATGACCAGGCAAAAATATCTCGATATTCCTGGAAGAGGGTTTTATAGGCGGTGATTTCTTGAGGAGTGCAAGCGGCTCTAATGGTGATTTCCTCGACAATGCCATTTTTGATGGAAATGTCGATTTTGATGGTCGGGGAAATGTTTTCCATGTTGCCTTCTTCAAAAGCATCTAGGGCAGGGATGGGGTTGTTGAACCAGTCGATATGCCCTGATGGGATAAAATCCTTGGTTTCAATCGCATATATGGGGTGTTGGTTAGGAGGCGTGGAGGCTTCCTATGGAAAGAAGAGCACTCGGTGGTGGAGCGCATCCCATGGGGGATCATGGGTCTTTAACTCTTTGAGTATTTCCTCGTCACAGTGAAAGTGACGGGAATACAAGGGGTCGTGAAGAGTGATATTGGGGACTGTTGTCATGTGGCTGCTCCCTGGTGATGAAGAAGAAGGGGGAACGATGCAAGGAGAGTGCAATGGTTCACTCGACATAAACCAAATATCGAAATATTGGGGAGTACCTGTGGCAGTTGGATGTACAATTTTCGTAGGGAAATGAGTGGGGGAATTGGGGGGATTTGGGGGTGAATCCTCGGATAAGTCATCCAAGAACCATGGAGGCGTTGGGAGGGCCTAGGGTTAAGAAGAAATGAGATGAAGAATCTCTAGTGACGAGGTAAGGTCAACCATCGATCCTGTAGGGGGCGTAGGGGTTTGAATCGGGGTCAATTGGTGTTGCCTGTATTCAATGATCATAGGAAACTGGTATGTAAAATGATCTAATGATTCACATAGAGAGCAAGGGCATATCATACATTCATTGACTGAAGTTGTGACATAATGGATTTCAGTGATTTTTGGTATGGATGACGAAGCTGTACTGGGTTCACTCTGAAAGCTTTGGCATACTATGGCTAATGTCTGCCAAAAGCATGGCAGTGCTAGGCAATGGTGTGTATAATGGCCATATTCTGAACATATAGCACAAGTGAATTTGGTTCGCAACCCTTTACTACTTGAGTGAGGGGTAGTAATGACAGTACTGGATATAGTGGCAAGTGTTGAGGGAGGTTGATTGAGTGGAATCAAATTTCGTAACTCTGGTAGAGATGGGCAGTTGTTGGTTTGGTGTCCATATTTCTCACATAGCGCACAAGGGGGTTAGACGTGTGGGTGAAGTGGAGATGTGGGCTCTTTCTTCTTTCTCCTGCCCCCAGATGTGGCAGGATGGGTAGTGAGTGGGGGTGTAGAGGGTATGGTGGGAGTGAGTATGGGAATCATCATTGGGATTCCTTCCATTTGGGGGGGAAGGGATGGTCGAGGGACCATCTCTGGTGGATGTAAATACCAAACTGGAATTGCTAACACCATATTAGGGAGGGTTAACGTTGCGGCTACTTGGAAAGCTTCGACACCAGGTGGAGGTTAAAAGAAGGGGATTTGAGTAATGGCTTGGGGAACTGTCTCCCAAACTGGGATATGTCCCTAGGGAGGGGTGAAATCGTGGACTGGTGGGGTCAATGAGTTCACAGGAGGCTTGTGAGGGGGGAGCTCTGCAACTAGTGGGATGTCAGATATGACAGAAGCCTCCCTAGGAGGAAGGGTATCCTCTATGTCAGTTATGTTAGATGATAAGACACATACTTGATTGGAAGGATGAAGGAGCGGTGGTGCTCCATGGTAAGTTCCTAACAATGATGGATCTTTGAAAATTCTAGGACCCATTTTGATGAGTGGGTATGTGTCATGACTCGTGTGGATGAGAGGGAGAATGTTATTGATGTTGGTAGATGGGTTAGGCTCGTAATGGGAGACTTGGTCAATGGTAAAGATCTTTCTGTTGTGGGGGAACATCATTGTTCGAAAGATGGAAGAGGCAACTGCCTTCATAGCGTACATGTAGGTACGAATGAACAGGATATTATAATCGAGTGGGGTGTTAATAACTTCAATGTCGATGAGAATAGTCTTACCCCCAAGTTCTATGGGGACATTTTGGAAGAGGCCTTTAGGAGATGATGGTCATCCATCATAAGATCATAAGGTAATGGTAGAGGGTATGAGTTCGGGGGAACCAAGTTTCTGCCATACATATTTGGATATAATGCATGTAGATGCACCTTCATCGATGATACACCGATGAAATATAATGTTCTATATTTTCACTGGGATTTAAAGGCGATCAAGGTGGGAAGGCAAGGTTCTCTGTTGTCGAGATCAAATGTAATGAGTCGAGTATCTATGGGGTTGACTACCCCTAAGGTGGAAAGTAATGATTTCCACTGAGTGGGACAAGTTTGAAGGACTTCTAAGACTAACATGGAAACCAGGGATTGTGCTAAGTCGTCAACCAAACTATAATTATGAGTTGCCTTAGCCTGTGGGTTGTGGACATTCCTGCGCAATGGGATGTGAGAGATGCAAAGAGGTGGTTCTATGTTAGGGTGAGGGATCACCAACGGGGGTCCCGTTGGTGCAAGGATTATCTCTAGAGGAATGGGAGGAGACTCAGCAGGTGCATGATACTGACGATTGCGTGTTTGTAGAAGGATTTCTTCCTCACTAGTGAGGAGCATCGTGTGATCTGCTGGATTGTTTGGATTGAGGTACTTGTTGGCAAATATGGAACAAGCAGCGAATGCATGTTGATGGTTTTTGTCATTGATGGCAAGTTTGCAGACAGCGAATGGTTGTTGACATTGATGTATTTGTATAAGTCAGATTGCAACAAGATCACGGTTCAATCGTAACCATTGAATCCAAAACAGATCTGGACCATAATTTATAGTCCTTGTCGGAGAGAGGATTTGAGCCGTCAGATCGGAAGCTAATACCCGTCAGCCGTCAGATCTACAGAAGCTACGAGGGAGATAAGTCATCGGGGATCGGGACTTTGAAATGTCCAATTCACTCGACAACAAAAACCCCGAAATCGCAATATGTGATTTCACGATTTGATCGCAGCCATTAAAGAAATCTTGAGAGATGGACCGTTGATTTTGCTCATCGGAGAATCGGGAATCGGAGTTTCACGAGTCTCGTGAACAATGACAATGAAAACCCCAAAATCACGATATGCAATTTTGTGATGTAATCATAGCCGTTGGATAAGAAGTGCATCTGAACCGTTGATCCAACTCACGAAAGTAGACCACGTCAGCAAGGGACACGTGGCACAACTAGGGAATGACAGGTGGTAGGCAGATTCAACACTTCAGGCACATGTAAGTCACCAATCAGAGTGACACGTGGCAGGATCTAACACATGTCAAACCACATGTGATGTCATCAGAGGCATCAGCGATCAGGACTTTGAAATGACAAAGTCACTTGATATCGAAAGTCTTGAAATCCCAAAGGGATCTGGATCGTCCATCTGAGGGACAAGTGTTGAAGATCAAGGCACCGTTGGCATTTTTTTCATCGAGAAATTGGGGATCCCGTTGACAAGAGTTTTGTGCAAGTCAGAATCGCGATCCGCGAAAACCCCGATGAGTGGGGGCCAGATGTCAGCACAACAGCGAAGGAGGACGGTGGCGTGGTGGGGGCCAGCTGTCAGAGATAAGGATGTGGTCACAGAGTGATGGTCACGTTGACCGGGAGCTAAGCTCAGGAGGGCTAGCGTATGAAAGGACCCATCAGGAATCGGAGAATCGTGAGTCCGGAGGACTTGTGAATTTTGACATCGCAAATGACAAAATCGCGATGAGTGAAATCTCGATTAGATCTGGACCGTTGGATCAAGTATTGATCGAAGGGCTGTTGTTCTTCCTCACACATTAATGCTTCAGTTATGAATCAGTTAAGAGAAACAGATCGATGATGACAAATCGGTTAGCATTTTAGTTGCCAAGATAGATGTCCTTGTATTACCGATTGGAAGGGGAAGTGAAATTGTCAAGGTAGCTTGTATAAAAGAATATGAACGAGACTGAATTGGGTTGGTCGTTCTGAATGAAAAATGAGTAAATAGTAAGAAAAATAAAATGAGCAGAGGTGTAGCAAGATATGAAGAAAATGTGCAGTGTGAGATGAAAATGCAGAACAGAAGCAGAGTAGAATGACAGAAGAATGTGATGCAGAGCTGACCCGTTGAGGAAGAAGAAGTGCAGAACATTTTGTTGAATATCAGATTCATATAACAGAGTAAAAATGGTAAGAAGTGGTGTATCTGCATAAGTTGTCTGTGTATTCATTATATCATATTCTAGGGAGGTAGGGAGGTGCTCGAGAGGACTGTTGTCCTCAGAGGTTCAAGTGGGTGCTTGAACACAGGGAGTTGTAGCTTCCATATGGTTGCAGCCAGAGAAACCAGGGTGGCAGGGTGGTGCTAGGGAGAATAAGTGTTCTCTATTATACAGGTTGGAGCATGTGTAACTGGAAGTTGGTGCTTCCATCTAGTTAGTGCTGGAACATTTAGGAAGTTGGTGCTTCCATCCAGTTGGTGCTGGAATATTTAGGGAGTTGGTGCTTCCTTCTAGTGGGTGCTAGAGAAACCAGAGAGTTGGAGCTCTCAAACAAGTTGTAGCTTGTAAAACAGAGGTA
>ML806791.1:1227-31349 GCA_009831015.1 Picea engelmannii | reverse complement strand
TGACATTGATGGATTTGTATCAGTCAGATTGCAACAAGATCACGGTTCAATCGTAACCATTGAATCCAAAATAGATCTGGACCGTAATTTACAGTCCTTGTCGGAGAGAGGATCTGAGCCGTCAGATTGGAAGCTAATACCGATCAGCTGTCAGATCTACAGAAGTTGCGAGGGAGATAAGTCATCAGGGATCGGGACTTTGAAATGTCCAATTCACTCGACAACAAAAACCCCAAAATCGTGATATGCGATTTCACGATTTGATCGCAGCCGTTAAAGCAAGCTTGAGAGATGGACTATTGATTTTTCTCATCGGAGAATTAGGAATCGGAGTTTCATGAGTCTCGTGAACAATGACAACGAAAACCCTGAAATCGCGATATGCGATTGTGCGATGTAATCACAGCCGTTGGATAAGAAGTGCATCTGAACCGTTGATCCAACTCACGACAGCAGACCACGTCAGTAAGGGACACATGGCACAACCAGGGAATGACAGGTGGCAGGAAGATTCAACACTTCAGGCACATGTAAGTCACGAATCAGAGTGACACGTGGCAGGATCTAACACGTGTCAAACCACGTGTGACGTCAGTAGAGGCATCGACGATCGGGACTTTGAAATGACAAAGTCACTTGATATTGAAAGTCTCGAAATATCGAAGGGATTCGGACCGTCCATCTGAGGGACAGGTGTCGAAGATAAAGGTGCCATCGGCATTTTGTTCATCAAGAAATCGGGGATCCCGTTGATAAGAGTTTTGTGCAAGTCAGAATCGCGATCCACAAAAACCCCGATGAGTGGGGGCCAGATGTCAGCACAGCAGTGAAGGAGGATGGCGGCGTAGTGGAGGCCAGCTGTCAGAGATAAGGATGTGGTCACGGAGTGATGGTCACATTGACCGGGAGCTAAGCTCAGGAGGGCTAGCGTATGAAAGGAGCCATCGGGAATCGGAGAATCGCGAGTTCGGAGGACTTGTGAATTTTGACATCGCAAATGCCGAAATTGCGATGAGTTAAATCTCGATTAGATCTGGACCGTTGGATCAAGTATTGATCAAAGGGCTGTTGTTCTTCCTCACACATTAACGCTTCAGTTATGAATCAGTTAAGAGAAACGGACTGATGATGAAAAATCGGTTAGCGTTTCAGTTGCCAAGATAGATGTCCTTGTATTACCGATTGGAAGGGGAAGTGGAATCGTTAAGGTAGCTTGTATAAAAGAATATGAACAAGACTGAATTGGGTTGGTCGTTCTGAATGAAAAATGAGTAAACAGTAAGAAAAAGAAAATGAGCAGAGGTGTAGCAATATATGAAGCAAATGTGCAGTGCAAGATGAAAATGCAGAATAGAAGCAGAGCAGAATGACAGAAGAATGTGATGCAGAGCTGACCTATTGAGGAAGAAGAAGTGTAGAACATTTTGTTGAAGATCAGATTCACAGAATAGAGTAAAAATGGTAAGAAGTGATGTATCTGCATAAGTTGTCTGTGTATTCATTATATCATATTCTAGGGAGGTAGGGAGGTGCTCGGGAGGACTGTTGTCCTCAGAGGTTCAAGTGGGTGCTTGAACACATGGAGTTGTAGCTTCCATCTGGTTGTAGCCAGAGAAACCAGGGTGGTAGGGTGGTGCTAGGGAGAACAAGTGTTCTCTGTTATACAGGTTGGAGCTTGTGTAACTGGAATTTGGTGCTTCCATCCAGTTGGTGCTGGAACATTCAGGAAGTTGGTGCTTCCATCCAGTAGGTGTTGGAATATTTAGGGAGTTGGTGCTTCCTTCTAGTGGGTGCTAGAGAAACCAGAGAGTTGGAGCTCTCAAACAAGTTGTAGCTTGTAAAACAGAGGTAGCAGCCTCACATTGAGTTGTTGCTCAATTGTAAATGATGTACAGAACTGAAAAAGACTGCCTATCATTTCGAAGAAGAAGAGGTTTTCTCCCTTTATGGGTTTCCTCGTGAAAAAATGTCTCTGTGTGTATTTTATGTGTGACTGATGGTCTTTAATTTTACTGTCCATATGCTATATTGTTGATGACCACATGAAGAAAGATTAATAATGTTTTAACAGACTTAAAATTGTTTAAGCTCACATACAACTGATTCACCCCCCCCCCCTCTCAGTTGTTTTAGTACTTCCAACTGTACTATCCCACCTGAGGTGGGGGAGGCTGCATGTCATGTTGGGTGTTTATCACACCTTGGTGTGGGATAGGATTCTGCAGCACTGCAGGGCGGGGGATGTTGTACGTATTGTTGTGGGGCCTGCTGAGGGGCAGGCGATGATGGAGGATGGGGTAGACTGCCTAAGTCTTTTAGTCATTTGAAATCAGTGATTTGGAGGCAATGATGAGTATAATGACTGAACTCACAGCAAAGGGGACAAGGGAAGTTGGTTTTAACATTATTGTTATTTCTCCCTTGATGCCTATTGTTATTGCCCCCCTGGGGGTTCTGATTCCCTTGGTTCTGGTTGCCCCCAGTAGGTTGGTTCTGCCGGGGTTGATTCCCCACCTTGACCTAGGTTGTTGTTGTTCTTGGTTCTTCCTTTCTTTTTTTCATTGTTCGACGGATGGGTTGGATTGGCCGTATTCATCTATTTGAAATTTTGATATTGCTGAACGGGAGAGGGTTGAACAAAATTCACCCCAGCATGAGGTTGTGGGGGACCACTAAATGGAAAGTATGGATTCTGTGGGGGTAACGATCCATAAGGTCATAGGAAGGCGTGGCACTTTTTCTAGTACTATAATATGAGGTAGAGGGAGTACCAGAACTTGTTTGAATAGGTGGTTGTATGGGGAGTGCCAGCGGTGGCCCACTGGTGGGTAGAGGCATAATAATAGGGTATGGTTGTTATTAAGGGGGTGGGGGGTAATAAGAGGTGCCCCCATATGCCGGTGGATATTGAGGTGTTCCATACATTGGTGGTTGTTGGGGTTGTGGACCGTGGTGAGTGGTATTACCAATCAGTCTATCTGCTGAGTGAGACATCCCAGGTTTGTCTTGGCAAAACGACATAGGTTTTGGGAGATCAGGAAGTACAATGTATAAGTACCCTGACTGTGAATAGATGAGTTCATATTGTTTATCCTTACTGATGGCTTCCTCTTCTGATTGAGGGAAGGTGGAAGATACATCCTTACCAAGGAAAGAGAAAAGTGATCTAAGAAACTAGTCAAAACATTGTTGTTTGGTGGTTTTTGCTTTGCACAAACTATGTTGCCTACACCACTCATGAATGTGATCAATGATATGTGTGGCTAAGGTTTGTTTTAAATTAGAGAGTAGTTCCAAACCATTGTCATGGTGGATTGGTAATTGGAAGAAGGTCAAAAATGCTTTGGCCAACGACTCGAAAGTCGCATGGGACCCTGATTTTTCATCTACATACCATTTGGTTGATGGGCCAGTGAGTGTTCATTGAAATAATCATAGTCTAATGGAATCACCCATAATGTTGTTGGAAGAGCAACATAGGTGAAAATTCATGACATGGTTGGCATGGTCATCTCCTACCTTTCCTTCAAACTTGGGGATGTTTGAAGGTAGTTTGGTGGGCATTGTAGGCCATGTGGGGTCATGCAATATAGGATCGTTCATGAGTTTTCTTAGATCTGGTATGTTAAGAGAGGCCAAATATGACNGCTCCAGCCATGGTGTGAGTGTGTTGTGAACCTGAACCTTGAGAGGGGCTAGGTGGGTTGGTACTTCCCCCTTGAGAGGAATTTGGTCCTCCGCTTCTGTGTAAAGGAGAGTGAGTGGACGACGAGACTTGGGAAGTCGACCTAAGCAATGTGGAACCAAGAAAATCTGATCCTAATATGGTAACACTCACAGGAGTGTGTGAAGGTGGTGCTAATGAGTGGGCAAGACCAGACACTCCCCCTAAGATAGGAGGGAGGTTTAGCAAGCGTCAAGAATGATGGGGATTATTTGGGTCCCCTATGATGTCTAACTAGCTGAGTGAATGTGTGCAAATGGTGGTGAGAGTAATAAAGAAACAAGAGCCTTTGTTGCAAATTTTGAACTTTACACAATATATATATCCAAATCAAAATGTAAACAGAAGTTCATTATACATAAAGTGTTTTGAAAAATAAGCATATATGTAGATAAGTGGCTTTTGTTAGCATGGGGAATCAAAGAAAACAAATGCTCGTGTCCTAAAAGACGTAACGTCCTTCCTCTCAAATAGCATTGGACCTTCCAATAGTACTCAACACTGGGGTCTGAAGTCACTAGAAGAGAAACTAGTGAAGGATGAAATAATTAGTTATAATGAGGGGTAAAGGGGGCATATCCCAAAAGAGCTGGCAATATTTCCCAATAGCCACACAAAATCCGATCAAGGTGCAATTGCAGCCCACAATTTCCACCTGGGTAGATGTCCTAAATTTGGTCACTAGGTACCTCTGTCAAAGTGCAACATTTAGATTTTCAGCCTCATAAATGGGTCACGGGCCAGATCCCGTCCAAGAGGTGGGTGCCTCAAGGGGGGAGGCACAAAACAACTAAACCTCGGCCTTCAGCCCTTCACGGGTATCTCCCTGCCTTATGGTGTTGGGAACACTTGACTTGGAGGATTTTCAGTTCCCTATTTGACAACTTCTATGGTTTCAACAATGTGAGAACCAGATAACGGGGAGTTATTTGGATGCCTATCCCCAAAATCCTACCTAGACTAAAAAATTTCTTTTGGCACCTAATGTGGAGGAAAACTTAGTGAGTTTTTTTAGAAATTTTTTAGATGTAGTTGTTTTGAGAGGTTGGGGGTGTGAACCAACCTTGTTGAATTTAAATGGGAGTGGATGGTTTCGTCAAGAAAAGGGTGGGGTGTTTTGGAATCCCTTTGGAGGAAACTTACTTGATCTCCACATTTCAAGAAGAAGATATGTGAGTGACAAGTGACTTTTGTGTGTGAATGAGTGAAAATGTGCCATTTTTTAATGAATTAGGTGTCACCTTGCTGCATGTGGACTTCGCTTGGTCCTTACAAGTGTTGATTACCTAATTAACTAAATGCCTTTGGTACAAACTTGCGTAATTCAAAATTCCCTAGGAAGCTAGCATGTGGACATGTGGGTCTATTACTATTCCTTTAACTCCCTATTGTGATGTAATCTAAGAAAATCTTTGAAACTATACTAGATTGTGATCATGTGGGCATGTATGGGCTCATTACAAAACCTTTAAACTTCCCTAGTGATTTGATCTAAGAAAGTAAATTTCAAACACTATCCTATCTTTGTGACATGTGGGCATGTATGGGCCTGCTACAATATTAAGATGTGTTTGAAGAAATAGACTAAGAGGAGTCCCAAGAAGGGATGTTGTCCTCTCCTAAAGGTTTTAATCTTCTTAAGGGAGCTGAAATTGTTTCACAATCTTTTTCTGATTCTCAAGGTCACTTGGAGGTGCGAGAGAAGAGCATACTAAGCGATTGCTATCCAACTTCTAGTCCCAATTCAAGTTAAATGTGATTAAAAATGATTTCCAACTTATATCATTAGTTAAAACAATCCATCCATGTGGAAAAAATGAAAGCAAAAGAGGAAAAAATGATTTTAACCCCTTAAGTGCCTATGTGTTTTGACTAACCCCTTTATATGAAGAGGGGACTAAGTGTGGTGCAGCTTTAAAACATGCATAAAATAACTTTTAAGAAGTCTAAGGGCCTTCCCCACATCTCAAGAACCTTACAATGTGAATTTTTTTCACAGGTGCACGGATCTCAGTGGAGACAGAGGCACACAGAGCGCATGCACATAGACCAAAAAAAGTTAATGAGCGCATGTGCATAGAACATAAATGTGACTTGAGCGCACGATGTGCATCTATGGGCCAAAAAACCCATGCACATGTGACACACGGCCATGAATGAAAATTCCAGGTGGAATTCTCTCAATTCACCTTGGAATTGGATGATTGGCAAGTCGGCGTAGGCTGGTTAATGCACCTGGAAGTTAAATAAGCCAAAAGAAGAGATAGAAAAACCCAAATGGGGTAGGAAATTGATACCTCTCCCCAGTGGAGTCACCAATCTGTTACGCCTCTTTCATCACCTTAGTGAGAAAAATAGAGGTGCTTGCAAGCTTAGTTGGGTTTGCTAAGTAGGAAAACTACAAGGAAAAGGGTTAGAAAAAGAAATATAAAACAACAACTAAGAATTAAACTAAGAAATAAAACAACAACTAAATTGATAAACATAGGGACATAAGGAAAAAAGAAACAATGAGACCCATGTCACCAATGATAACGCTGATATTAGTGAAAGAAAACACCAAGAAGAAAGAGGACTATGAGTCCCTTATTCCTCCAAGGGAGGGCTCTTGGACCCCCACAAATAAGCTCTTCTTACAACTTTGAAAATGAAAATGAAAATGGTGAAAGAATTCTTTACTAATCCACTCAAGGGGTCAGATGGATTGCCCAATGCAATGATGCAAGTATACTCTTGGCAAGGATAGAAGATTCCTCAAGAGAATAATGGTAGCACAACTTTGCTGTGAATCCCTTGAAAAATGAAGTGTATCCGTGGCCTTTTTATAGCATTCCTTTGAGTTATTGTCCAACTAGTTTGTAGTGTGTAAAGAGGCTAATTAGGGAATTTCTAGGTCTTTGACCAACCACCTAGTCGAATCCAGTCCAGATTTGAGTGTCAAATCAACTTGGAAGCTGAACCAGAAGTGGGTGGGAGGCTGACCATTCTCATAAATGCACCGTTTCTCAGGTGCGTGGATTTTTGCGACAACAGTCGGACATCATGCGCATGTGCATGAATCTTGCGTTTTTGTTTCGTGCATGTGCGCGCACACCCTATGTCTTTATAGCGCCCTTTAATTTGTGCACTATTTTTATAGTTTTTGACCCTGGGAATACTTTTGTGATATTTTTGGTCCATGGGTGACCACATAATTGGTTGGCGATGTTGAATTCTTGTAACCATTTGCAGGCGAAATTTCAGTGATAACACTTAGTCTCTTGACCTTTTTCATGGTTTTCTTGGCTCATGTCCATGTTTTCAAATTTAGCAATCATTCTAGGGAAATCCAAAACTTGATGTCCAGTAACTTTACAACAAAGACAAATAGGACCTCTACCGAGGCATTCTTTAGCAATATGTCTTGGTGTTCTGCAACTATAACAAAGAGTCAATCCTTTATTTCTATTAAATGATCCCTAACCTTTTCTGTACTTCACACTGGGATCACAGTGATGGACCTGAAAAAAATTCTTTCTAGGATCCTACATCCACTTGTTAGTCCAAAAATTCTTTCTATGCATAGGAATAACATATCTTTCATTATTTCTATCAGATCTATTCATATCAAGTCTTCTTTCTTCTAGCTTTGCCCTAGTTTGCAGACTAGGAAAAAATCTATCAAACATACCTAGATCCATTCTTTTGAAACAAAAATTTCCACTTATCTTACCTTTATCAGAGCACGAAGCTTTAAGATATTACCTCTTTTCTTCAGATCTGATTCCATTCTTAGCACAGAGCTTCACAAGTTGAGTAGAATACTACGCACTACTACATCATATCTACGCACATAGATTTTTCTTTTCTTCAGTTCCCAACAATCACAGTTTCAATCTCGACAACAGAACCATTTGTTGGCATAGGGGAATACCCAGGGTTCAACTCTTCAACAACACACCAAAAAAACCCTAACTACCATCCCTTTTGGAAACACCTGTGAAGCAGATGCAGTCTCACCTAAGGTAGAGGCAGGGGGGTTACAGGACTCAAGTGTGTGCAACCTAGCTGGTACACAGATATGTGATCACAATACCTAATGGAGCACTTATCCAATAACATTTGTTAGTATTTAACCCCATTATTCACATCATAGGTTAAAACCCTAGTTACATAACAACGCAGTATTAATCCACGATGAATCACATCTAACCATTCAACACATAACATCAAAGAAAATCTAGCATTCATTGAGATCATAAGTGATAAACATTCATAGATATATAAACATTCATAGATATATCTATCATAACAGTGCACTAAGAAAATGCAAGAACAATATAGCACAAATCACATAACATAGGATATACATGGTTCACCCCAATGTGGGGCTACATCCACCAACTCTTCTTCCTCTTTATTGGCTTCTTCCAATCTTCTTACATGCACAGAGCCAAAAATTCAACTCCACATAGGATAGGAGATCTGTGGGCACCTCACCAGATCCTCCTTCCCCGAGCTTGGCACAACACAGAGCCTTCTTACAATCTCTTTCACTTAGCTCTGCAAGTTCTCAACACACAATATGCACAAAGCCTTCTTACAATTCATACAGGACTTGCACTTAGAAAAATCCCCTACATATATTGCACAAAGACAACTTATATATCCTTCATACATCACTTAGATACTTATTTATATATTTTAAAAGGGGCCTAAACATGGGAAAACCCATGGGTCAACATCCCATACCCGTTACATAAACCCTAAAACCCAAAAAAACCCACAAAAGGGGGCGAGATCCCGCAATCTCCGCTTCTCCTGGGCACTCCGTCTTCGACCAGTCTATCAAAGTCCCAAAAATGGTCAAATGTGATCAAGGTTCTCCAAAACTTGGTCAAGGGCCAACACATGGTTCCTTATACTCCGCAACAAGACAAAGTTGTTGAGTGGGAAAATACATCTCTAAAAGAGATGGCATCTTGCATGCTACATCCAAAGTCACTTCCATAGATATTATGGGATGAAGCACTTAATTGTACAACCTACATCCAAAACAAATCTCCCCGTAGATATTTCAAGGATAAGACCCCCTACGATGCCTACAACAACCTCAAACTAGAAGTGACCCACTTTCATATTTTCAGTTCATGTGCATGGGCTAGGATTCCCTCTTAGAAGAGGAAGGCACTTGATCCACATAGCACATAGTGTATCTTTGTTGGATACCCCAATGGTGTGAAGGGATACAAACTCAATGATCTTTCCTCATACGGACCCATCATTTAGAGAAGTGTCCAATTCGAGGAAAGTGTCTCGCATGTACCTAAGCATCCACATGAAAACACTTTTGTTCTTCCACCTATCAGAGATGATGAGCATGCACATGTCGACTCTTCTTCCGATGAGAGTTATGATTCAGAGGATTTAGATGATCTAGACATAGATTCAGTATAGTCAAATGTAGAGTTAATGCATTCAGATGCAGATGCAAATCCATAGTAGAGGCCCAAGTGGGCCAATACTACTCTTCAATATGCAGGAGATCTTGTTGGGGGTTCAACTTATACTTGGAGGACTCGATCTAATTTCTAGGAGCCTCCTATTGCACTCAATACCACTGAATCGATGCTACCTAGGAATATTTTCTTGGTTCAGTATTCATATCCATAGTCCTATGGTGAGGCTATTGGAAATCCCTTTTGGGAATCCACCATGGAGGAGGAGTACAATTCCCTCCTCGAGAACCAGACTTGGGATCTAGTTCCCCTTCCTCCAGGAATGAAATTTGTCAGTTGCATATGGGTCTACATGATCAAGAGTGAAACAAATGGACAGGTTAGTAGATAAAAAGACAAGATATTTTCCAAAGGATTTCAGTAGGTGCACGACATTGACTATAATGAGAGCTTCACTCTAGTAGCAAAGATAGATTCTATACATTTGGAACTTTCCATTATGGAAGCCAAAGGATGGAAATACCATCAGATAAACGTGAAGAATGAATTTCTTCACAAAGATCTCTCTAAGAAGATTTATATAGAGAAACCTCAGGGATTTATGAAGGATTCATCTTTGGTCTATTGACTAAAGAAGTCTCTTTATGGCCTCAACTTCCCTCAAGCAGGCCCCAAGGGAATGGTATGACAAGATGGACTCCTACCTGCTGTCACAAAACTTTGTACAATGTAAGTCAGACCTGAATTTTTACATGATCAAGATGGTTAATTCAGTTCTACTCCTAGTTCTGTATGTTGATGATTTGTTGATCACCAGTTGCTCGACTTCAATGATTACTGCAGTCAAGAGGATTTTGCATGATAGGTTCTTGATGATGGACATGGGTCCACTACATTTCTTCCTTGGAATTGAGATCAGTCAAGATGCATTAAGAATCAAAATATATCACGTCAAGTATGCATGAGATCACCTTGGGAGCTTTCACATGAAAGACTACAAGTGTTCCCCAACTCCTTTCCTATCAAGAGTTAGACTTGAGGATGGTGGGGACACCGCACTGGTTGAAAAAACACTATAAAAATAGCTAGTGGGGAGATTTTTGTATCTCAGACACTCCAGACCATACCTATCCTATGTAGTTGAAGTAGTCTTGAGGTTCATGCAGGGGCCACATGAGATACATTGGGAGGATTCAAATCATATCCTTCGATACGTATAGGGTGCCATCACCTTTGGGATTCACTATGCATTAGAATATACATTGGACCTCATCTGGTTAACTAATTCTAACTGGGTTGGCAATAACATTGATTGCAAGTCCACATATGGTTACTCACTCAGTCTTGGTTCCGAGCCTATCTGCCTGTCGAGCAAGAAGTAGGTTTCTATTTCTCTATCTTCAGCCGAGGTAGAGTACATAGGGGTAGTTAACACAACCATTCAGGCTATGTGGCTACAATATTTTCTCACTGAGTTGGGAAATCCATTTCATTGGTCGATCATCATCTTGTGTGACAACCATAACACTCTTAAGTTCTGCAGAGATTCAATTCAGAGGCAGCGGACGAAGCACATCAATATCCACATGCACTACATCCAAAAATTAGTACATGAGGTGATCATTGACCTTTAGTTCTGTCCTTTACCAGAACAAACTGCAAACATCTTCACCAAGACCTTCATTGAGCAAAAGTTCTATTCTCTGTGTAGTCGTCTTGGAGTGAAGAACACAATTTCCTAGCAACTGTCAATTCTTATTTTTACATACATTGTACTTTGAGGGGGGGTTCCCATGAGTTTTTTTCTCCTTCCTCGTTTATTTATGTGTATCTTTTGTAGTTGGTTACTAAAATGGCCTTGTTTTTGGGACCCATTCTTTATGTTTATCATAATGATGTTTAGGGGGGGTGTTGGAGATACTTCACACACACTTAGGATTTCTTTTTCCTAAGGTTTTCCCTATGTTTATTATTCATTATTCAGTCTCCTATAGTTTAGGGAGAGCATTCGTCTAGGAGAATATTCTCTTTAGTTCACACTTTAGTTTGATCAGTTAAGTGGAATCTAGATGCCGCATTGGGATCATCATCATCTAATGTACATTGTCCTTGGGATTATCACTAGACTAGTGCATTACTCATGATTCTCTAGTCTACTCCTCACTTCATTCTATTTTAGTCATTTAACTGAAGACTGAGAGACTAGTTAACTCAGACTAGGTTGGACTAGGTGGTAGTTTACTCCCATAATTGTTGGTGTGTGTTCAGATCACTCTAGAACACCACAATGGAGCATTGGATTCTCCTCGAGTGCACATTATTTGAGTTATACAAAGTATATCATATGTAAATTATTACTCATTCATTTGGTTAATGAGAATTCTTCCATTATTTCTCTCATGCTTCTCTTTTCTCATATTTTCTCTACAAATTGTGTATGTCATTTGCTAGCCAGATCTATTCTATGCAAGTTCAACACATTTACAATAGTAACGACATGCAGTAAACCACTATAGATGGAATGGCATGCAAAAATCAACTCTAATCCCAAGTATGCTATATAAATTAAATGCTAACAAGAGAAGGCCAAGAGCCTACCTCGTCTGAACATTCGATGAAGACCACAGTTGAGCATGTAACTCAAATATTTATACCTACAACTTGTCCTCAAAAACCAAGATACAAAAGCATATGGTGATAATATATAATGTTATCATATATATTAGAATAATCCATTAACATGCATGACAAATATTCCCATCGAATAATAATTCAAATATTTGCAAGATATCAATTGGACAGGAAAAGTGTATTTCTATTAAAATAATCAACATAAGTATATAGGTGACAAACTTCTGTAACGATACATATCAGAATTGCGAAACTAAGTTCCTCCAGTTGGGCCTCTACCACTTCAATCCTCCACCAATGGAAATATCATATAAAGGAGACGATGAGGTTCTCCATCTAAAAAAAGGAAGATGTTGGGGGATGAATAATGAGTTCAAACTTTCAAGGATAAAGGGATGCAGACTCAATATGAAGTGAAATTTCTCCAGAGTATCTTTTCTCTCAAATTTTAATTCTCTCCTTTTTTCAAGGCTTGGCTATGGCTCAATTTATATCCTTTAAATGGAGTTGAAGGGACGAGTCAGAGTGTTTCTAGTATGTGGAAGGTCAAGGATCATGGATCTCATGACATGGCATGGAAACCTGACATAATTTTTAATTTTGAGCACCATATCTGATGTACGCAGGTTGTAGTGGAGAAACCTACATATATGCTTGTTGTCTAACTGGTAGGGTCTGTATATGTAGAAAAATGTGTTTTTTTGGCTTTGGAAGGTACAAAACGGGACTTCAATTCTGCATAGGGAAATGGAAAGGCCATCCAAGCAAGTTGCATGGGGTGAGGCAAAATTAGTTATAACAAAAGGCCTCTACTAGGCCATTCAAAATGTGTATTCGGCTAGACCTTTTTTATGGGCTATAGAGGCCCCTAAAGAAAGATCATATGCAAAAGAAACACCCCTAGAAAATTGATGTATCAACTATCCACATTGAGGCCCACAAACCTTTTGGCATTTCATCTTATGGGGTTAAGGTTTTGGATGTTTAGGATTTTCTCATTGATGATTTATGTTAAAAGGCATTTCCGGGCTCATTGATATCATCTTCTTGTGAATGTGTGCAACTATCACATCTCTTCTTAGAGATAAGATACCATCATTCTAGTGAGTTTGTTTTACTCTGCATTTTTACAGCCCCTACATATTTCGTTCATTAATAGAAATTGAGTATTGTTGTATCTCTAAGTTTCTATCATATTTCTATGTTTTATCTCGTTCCCTCATAAATATTGATCAATCAAATTTCTCTTCTTCAATAGATTGACGAGGCATCTCTTGTTCTTCTTCAAAGGGTTCGTGACTTTTCTCATGAATCTCTTCTTTAAGTTCTTTCTCTAGGGGTATGTGATCTTCATGTCTTTCATCCAAAGAATGCACAAGATAATAGGAAACTTCTTTCTCAATAATTCCTGGTATTCAACATGATCTTCATCATTTGCTTGATCATATGGAGAGTAAGCTTCATCAGGATATTTTTCTTCCTCTGAATCACCCCATTCTTCTCCTTCTATATAAATCTTGAATATCTTGTAAAAAACCAAAGGATGATCTTTTCTATCATAATTTTCTCTTATGATGGAACATAGTAGTTTTACTCCACAATATGCTTCAACAAGTTCTTGTTCTACTAAATCAATGGGATTTTTGTCATACTTTTGTAATGCAGTGTCATGCCTTTATTGTATTTATGCACAAAGGGAAACTAAAATATCTACATCATCGTAGTGATCAACCAGTTGATTGTAAAACTTGTTATCTTGTTTAATTCTTTCCTTCAAACTTCAATATGATTATTCCTTCGGTTCTTTTCTTTCACGGATTTATTTCTCAGGGTCTTCTCCCTCCCTCAATTCTTCATATTCTTGAATAGGTGGAGCAACTATTAATGTCTCATCTTAATGTGGATGAGCATTCCCACCATAGTTTTTTTCTTTTCCTTAATCATGGTGCACTTCCCTAAGGTTTTCTATAAGAAGATTAGGGAAGAAACCTTCTTTTTTAAGAATTGTTGTTGGATCTTGAACAATTCCTTCATATTTCTAAAATGGTGGGCTCCAATACTCCTGAAATATGCTAATGAGATCTATGAGGAGATATATACCTTTGGGTTTTCAAGAATCCTTGATCTAGTCTTGTAATTCGAATGATAGGGAACATATAACAAATTTTATTTGTAAATCATCTTGTTCCACTTTTACTTCCAATATGCACTTGAGGAAATCTACAACATGAGTAACGACCAAGCCCTCAAATTTTGGATAGATTTCCATCAATATCGCATTAAATTTATTTGGGTATACAAGAATGTTTTCACATGCATGGTCCATGATTCCCTCTAAGAAGAGGAAGGCACTTGATCCACATAGCACATAGTGTATCTTTGTTGGATACCCAAATGATGTGAAGGGATATATACTCACTGATATTTCCTTGGACCAGATCATCATTGAGCAAAGTTTCCAATTCGAGGAAAGTGTCTTGCATGTACCTCAACAACTGCATGTAGATAATTTTGTTCTTCCACTTTCAGAGATGATGAGCATGCACATGTAGACTCTTATTGATATGAGATTTATGATTCATAGGAATCAAATGATCCAGTCACTAAGTTAGTATAGTCAGATGCAGATTCAGTGCATTCAGATGTAAATGTAGAGACAGAGAAGAGGCCCAAATGGGCCAAGACTACTCTTTAGGATGCAAGAGATCTTGTTGTGGATCCAGCTGATACTAGGAGGACTCGATCTGATTTAGAGGAGACTCCTCTTGCACTCACTGCCACTGAATAGATGCCACCTAGGCATCTTTTATTGGTTCAATATTCATATCCACAGTCCTATGGCGAGGCTGCTAGAAATCCCTTTTGGGAGTCTTCCATGTAGGAGGAGTACAACTCCCTCCTCGAGAACCAGAATTGGGATCTGGTTCCCCTTCCTTTAGGAAGGAAATTTATCAGGTAAATATGGGTCTATAGGATCAAGAGTGCAGTGGATGGATAGGTTAGAAGATACAAAGCCAGGCTATTTTCTAAAGGATTTCAATAGGTGGACGACATTGAATATGATGATACCTTCTCTTTAGGAGCGAAGATGGATTCCATACATATGGAACTTTCCATTGTGGCAGCCAAAGGATGTAAATTCCATCATATGGACGTAAAGAATGCATTTCTTAATTGATATCTCTCTGAGGAGATCTATATGGAGAAACCCCTTGGATTTATGTAGGATTCAGCTTTGGTATGTCGAATGAAGAAGTCTCTTTATGGCCTCAAGCAGGCCCCAAGGGCATGGTATGCCAAGATGGATGCCTACCTACTATCACATAACTTTGTACATTGCAAGTTAGACCTAAATGTTTACATTCTCAGGATGGTTGATTCACTTCTACTCCTAGTTCTGTATGTTGATGATTTGTTTATCACCAGTTTCTTGAATTCAATGATTACTGCAGTCAATAGGATTCTACATGACAAGTTCTTGATGATGGACATGGGTTCGCTAAGTTTCTTCCTTAGACTTGAGATCAATCAGGATGCATCAAGCATCAAACTGTCTTAGGCCAAGTATGCACAAGATCGCCTTGGGATATTTCACATGACAGACTACAAGTCTTCCCTAACTCCTTTCCTATCAGGAGTTATACTTGAGGATGACGAGGACACTCCACTTTTTTAAAACACACTATACAAATATCTAGCGGGGAGCTTGTTGTATCTCACACACTCCAGACCAGAACTTCCTATGTAGTTGAAGCAGTCTCCAGATTCATGCAGGAGCCACATGAGCTACATTGGAAGGCTTCAAAGCATATCCTTTGATACATATAAGGCACCATCACCTTTGGGATTCACTATGCAGTATAATCTACATTGGACCTCATCGAGTTCATCGATTCTGACTGGGTTGGAGATAACATTGATCGCAAGTCCACATTTGGTTACTCACTCAGTCATGGTTCCAGGCCTATCTGTTTGTCGAGCAAGGAGAAGGATGATATTTCTCTATCTTTAGCCAAGGCATAGTACAGAGGGGTAGTTAACATAACCATTCAAGTTATGTGGCTACAACATTTTCTCATTGAGTTGGGAATTCAGTTTCATTGGCCAATTTTCATCTAGTATGCCAACATAACAATCTTAAGTTCTACAAAGATCCAATTCATAGGGAGTGGATGAATAAAATCAATATCCACATGCACTACATCCAATACTTAGTACACAAGGGGATCATTGACCTTCATTTTTTTTCTTTAGTATAACAATCTACAAACATATTCAACAAGACCTTCACTGAGAAAAAGTTCCATTCTCTGCGCAGTTGTCTTGGAGTGAAGGACACAATTGCCTAACAACTATTAGTTCATATTTTTACATACATTGTACTTTGAAGGGGGGGTCTCCCCATGAGGTTTTCTCTCTTTCCTCATTTATTTCAGTGTATCATTTGTACTTGGGTACCTAACATGGCCTCATTTCCGAGAGTCGTTCTTTATTTTCACCATAATGATGTTTTGGGGGAGTGTTGGAGATATTTCAGACACACCTAGGATTTATTTTTCCTAAGTTTTTTCCTATGTGTATTAGTCATTATTCAGGCTCCTATAGTTTAGGGAGAATTTCCTCTAAGAGAATATTCTCTTCTGTTCACACTTCAGTTTGATCAGTTGAGTGGAGTCTAGATGTCGCATTGGGATCATCACCATGCAACATTAGGATCATCACCAACTAATGCACATTGTTCTTGGGATTATCACTAGACTAGTGCATTACTTATGATTCCATGATCTCTTCCTTACTTAACTATCTTTCAGTCAGTTAACTGAAGACTGATAGACTAGTTAACTCATACTCGGTGGCAATTCACTCCCGTAACTGCCTGAGAGACTAGACTAGGTGGCAGTTTACTCTCGTAACTATTGGTGTGTGCCTAGATCACTATAGACCACCACTATGGAGCATTGGATTCTCCTTGAGTGCACGTTAGTTGATTTATATAGAGTATATCATGTGTAAAGTATTATTCATTCATTTGGTTAATGAGAATTCTTCCATTCTTTCTCTCTTGCTTCTCTTTTCTCATATTTTCTCTACAAATTGTGTATGTCATTTGATAGCTAGATCTATTCTATGCAATTTCAACACATTTACAATAGTAACAACATGGGGTTAACCACGACATCTGGAATGACACACATAAATCAACTCTAATCCCAAGTATGTTATATAAATGAAATGCTAACAAGACAAGGCCAAGAGCCTACCTCATCCAGACGTTCGATGAAGACCATTGGTTAGCACACAACTCAAATCTTTATACCAACAACTTGTCCTCAAAAACCAAGATACGCAAGCATATGGTGATAATATATAATGTTAGCATATATATTAGAATAATCCATTAACATGCATGACAAATATGCCCATCGAATAATAATTCAAATATTTGCAAGATATCAATTGGATGAGAAAAGGGTATTTCTATTAAAATAATCAACAGAAGTATATAGGTGAATTTTTTTTGTAACGACACATATCAAAATCGAGAAACTAAAACCCTCCAACTAGGCCTCTACCACTTCAACCCTCCACCAAAGGAAAGATCATATAAAGGAGACGATGAGGTTCTCCATCACAAATAAGGAAGAGCTTCGGGGATGAACAATGAGTTCAAACTTTCAAGGATGAAGGGAAGCAAACTCAATATGAAGTGAAATTTCCCCAGAGTATCTCTCAAAGTTTAATTCTCTCATTTTTTCAAGGCTTGGTTATGGATCAATTTATAGCCTTCAAATGGAGCTAAAGGGCCGAGTCAAAGCATTTCCAGTGTGTGGAAGGTGAGGGATCATGGATCTTGTGACATGGCATAGAAACCCAAGATTATTTTTAATTTTGAGCACCATACTTGATGTACGTGGGCTGGAGTGGAGCAACCTGCATATATGCTTGTTGTCTAATTGGTAGGGTGCATATATGTGGAAAAATGTTCTTTTTTGGCTTTGGAAGGTACAAAAGGGGAATTCAAGTCCACATAGGGAAATTGAAAGGCCATCCAAGCAAGTTCCATGGGGTGAGGAAAAAATTGTTTTAACAAAATTCGTCTACTAGGCCATTCAAAATGTGTACTCCTCAACTAGACCTTTTTTATGGTCTATCAAGGGACCTAAATGGAGATCATATGAAAAATTAATGCCCCTAGGAAATTGATGTATCAACTATCCACATTGATGCCCACAGACCTTTTGGTGTTTCATCTTATGGGGTTAGGGTTTTGGATGTTTAGGGTTTTCTCATTGATGATTTATGTTAAAAGGCCTTTTCGACCTCATTGTAATCATCTTCTTGTGAATTTGTGCAACTGCCACATCTCTTCTTAGAGATAAGCTACCACCATTCTAGTGAGTTTGTTTTACTCTGCATTTTACAGCTCCTATATATTTTGTTCGTTAATAGAAATTGAGTATTGTTGTATCTCTGAGTTTCTATCATATTTCTATGTTTTATCTCGTCGCCTCATAAATCTTGATCAATCAAATTTCTCTTCTTCAATAGATTGATGAGGTAGCTCTTGTTCTTCTTCAAAGGGTTGGTGACTTTTCTCATGAATCTCTTCTTTAGGTTCTTTCTCTAGGGGTGTGTGTGATATTCATGTCTTTCATCCAAAGAATGCACAAGATAATAGGAAACTTCTTTCTCAAGAAGTTCTTGGTATTCAACATGATCTTCATCATTCGCTTGATCGTATGGAGAGTAAGCTTCATCATGATCTATGTCTTCCTCTAAATCACCCCATTTTTCTCCTTCTATATACATCTTGAATATCTTGGACAAAACCAAAGGATGATATTTTCTATCATAATTTTCTCTTCCGATGGCACATAGTATTTTTACTCCACAATATGCTTCAACAAGTTCTTGTTCTACTAAATCAATGGGATTTTTCTCATACTTTTGTAATACAGTTTCATTCCTTTCTTGTATTTGTGCACAAAGGGAAATTGAAATATGTACATCATCGTAGTGATCAACCAATTGATTGTAAAACTTGTTATCTTGTTTAATGATTTCCTTCAAACTTCGATATAATTCTTCCCTTTGTTCTTTTCTTTCATGGATTTCTTTCTCAGGGTCTTCTCCCTGGCTCAATTCTTCATCTTCTTGAATAGGTGGAGCAACTATCAATGTCTCATCTTAATGTGGATGAGCATTCCCAACATAGTCTTTTTCTTTTCCTTAATCATGGTGCACTTCCCTAAGGTTTTCTACAAGAAGGTTAGGGAAGAAAACTTATTCTTTAAGAGTTGTTGTCAGATCTTGAATAATGCCTTCATATTTCTAAAATTGTGGGCTCCAACACTCCTGAAATATGTTAATGAGATCTATGAGAAAATATATACCTTTGGGTTTTCAAGAATCCTTGATCTAGTCTTGTAATTCAAATGACGGGGAACATATAACAAATTTTATTTGTAAATCATCTTGTTCCACCTTTACTTCCAATATGTACTTGAATAAATCTACAACATGAGTAATGACCAAGCCCTCGAATTTTGGATAGATTTCCATTGATATCACATTAATTTTATTTGGGTATCCAAGAATGTTTTCAAAATCAATATAAGGGTATATTTGATTATAATCTCAGGGTATGATTGTTCCATCACTTGAGAATATGCAATCTTACAAAAATTGAAGAATGAATGACACCTTAATACCTACCAATGGAGTAGCCAGATAAGCTTGTTAGACAAAGCTCACCAAAATCTGTGTGAAGAGATTCTACCCTCAATGGAGTCGCTAGGTAAGCTTGCAGAATAAGGATTTTTGGTAAATTTAACAAAGGAAGGTTGTAGGAAGACTAAATCCATTCTCCCCAGCAATGACACCAAAATGTTATCGTAGGTTTTGTACTTGTGCCAAGCCCTTCACAAGATGTCAATCTTGTGTAACAATTAGA
Organism: Picea engelmannii; assembly: GCA_009831015.1. NCBI lineage: Eukaryota > Viridiplantae > Streptophyta > Pinopsida > Pinales > Pinaceae > Picea > Picea engelmannii. The sequence continues at coordinate 11,602 of ML806791.1, read as the reverse complement.
AGTACCTGTTACTACCACTTAGGAAAATTATTCCCTCGTCTTAGTGAAGGAAATAGGTCCAACACATGCCTAGTGGCATCAAGGGATCCTATAACAAGATTAGCCAAGAATATGGCCCCATATCTTGGTCACTTGATGTGATAGGTTGTGTCTGAGAAGGCGGAAAGGTCGTGGTTGGTTTGCAAGGTAATAGGTTAACCCGTGTGAGAAAATAAATAATTCAATGCATATAATAGTCTATTACCAAGTTAAACCAACTACCAATCACCTCTAGATGCTAGCTATCAAGAAAAAATAATTGTTGTTGTAAAATTGTAGTAGTGAATAAGGTAAGGGTATGTGGGATGAGGACTCTTTATTGAAATGCATGAAGAAATGGTAAGGGTACGTGGGATGAGGATTCTTTGTTTAAATGCATGAAGAAATGGTTGGATGAGAGAGCTCTCAAACAATATAGTCATTCCCTTGATAGTACCATGTATTGTCCCTTTAGCTAGGAATGCAAGCATTTTGGAAGATAAGGAGATTCATCATTTTCAAGTGCAACATCAAATGAAGTTTGCATATGAAGGAATTAAACTTGCTCCAAAGGCCAAGACAATTAGGTGTAAATGGGGTAGACAAATCTTGACCATGGGTGGTTTTTTAAGGTGCTTGTCAAACAATGCTGGAGTATGTGGTATTGGAGGAGTCATATACTTCCCTAGATTATCAACTATGGATTTTGTGATATTGAAAGAGTGATCTGTTTTATAATTCTCATAAAATTTCCTACAAATCAAATAATTTTTGGTATAATGAAATCCTTTGGAAATTCTATTGAAATTGGTTATGGAACAAGGTATCACTCCCACTGAGATGATGGGGGACCAAGAGTGGGTGATGCATGCGTTAAAGGAATCATTGACATGCAGACCCTCATTATGAGACCATTGTTCAATCAAGTAAAAGCTATAGAGAAGTAAACAAAGAAATATAGATACTCAATGTAAAAGAACTTTGAATTTATGAGAAGATATGTGAGACATTAATGAAGAAGATGGACTTTCTATCTCGACTTTATCCCTCTATGCTGGTTAATTTTCATATCCTCGAGTGCTTACAATGGTTTTCGTTTCTCTTTAAGAAATGCATTGGTGTAATTTGTTGTTGATGAATAACGGATTCAGGATCTATTTTCGAAGTTTTATGGAAAAATGTAATTAAGGGCACTCGTGAAGACTTATCATGTTTATATTTTAGTTAAAGGACGATATTTCACTCTAACCTTTTTTATGAAGTTGAACATCAAATTGCTTTCCACACATTGGAAGGTAACTCTTTTGAAGTCATAAAAATCCAAGGAAATACGGAAAAAACCCTGGCTACAAATCCAAGGAAATACGGAAAAAAACCTGGCTAAAAACCACATACTGAACAGAACGTCGCAATGAAATCCGAATGGATATGCCAGAAATGGAAAATACAGTTGACCTCCATAGCGGTTTAGACGCTTTATAAATATTTTCAGGGTCTCGTAGTTTATTGGCTGGCCCTTTAGAAGCGCACTGTAGCCCATTGATAATGGGAAACGATAGTTGATTAGTTGGAAGATAAATATAGATACTAGCAATATGACGGACACATGGGTTTAAACGGTTTATAAACATTTTCTGGCTTTCATAGTTTATTGGTTATGTGTTAAAAGACCATGCAGAGATTTTCTCCACTGTAGCCCACTAATAATGCAGGAAAGATAGTTAATTAGTTGGAAGATAACAATTTGACGGACACATCGGTTTAGAGGCTTTATAAACATTTTCGGGCTCCCATAGTTTTGCAAAGATTTTCTCTAGCCCTTCAGAAGCGCACTGTAACAAAAGTTTATCAGTACGCCGATCTGTAACAAAAGTTTCTCAGTAAGCATGACAATGACTTCTCTGGATTCTCAATGGACTCTCAGTTTTTTACTGTTGTTGTTTCTTACTACTGTCGCATCTGCTAGTGACGTGCGTAACATGACCATTGATGAATATGTCAATTACATCAATCCTCCTGCAGTGCACAGATTTCAGGTAAGCAATTTCGAATTTAATTACATCTCTAAATTTTTTTATATTTCTATCTCATATGGTTGTATTATATACAATCTTCTGATAATATTTTTTGTCCTGCAGAATGAATATGGAGATACCATTCTCTGTGTATCATTCACTGATCAAATATCTCTGCAGGCAAGTAAAAATTAGAACCAAATATTAATGTATTTTGAATAACTTTCAGACCGCTCAGTTCGGGAGCACTTTGCTTCCTTTACACAATTAAAAAATATAATCTGACTTTATGCATGTTTGTTTGTTGAAGGGGTCAGAGCAACAATCCATAGAAACTAGGGATGATGGAAATACGAAGTCGGGACTAAATTTTTCAAGCTATGATGTTCAGACAGAATGTCCAGAAGGCACAGTGGCAGTTATGGAAACAAAACGTGAACATGTAGAAAGGGCGGGATCTGTGACCAGCTTTATAAGTAAAAGAAAAAGCATTAGACAGTCAACTCCAATGGGGAATGATGTAAATCTAACTGCGGATGGTGCACAGCATGAGGTATTGCTATTTTATTATTATGCAATGTTTAATGACAGGGAGGTACTGTATATTAAGTTTGAGAAATGAAATTGATTGGAGGTTTAAGTAATGGAAAATAATGGAGCAAAGTAAAGTCAAAATTAATTATTGACTTTGCTGTTCATGTTGACTTCAATTGTTGACTTTGCTGTTCCTGTTGACTTTGCTGGAAGGTAGTATAAAAGAAAAGTCAAATGTTGACTTTGTTATAATCATTGATTTAGTAAGATTAATTTACAGTGTGATTAAAGATGTCTAAAAACTTATTATGAATATATGATAAAAATGTGATATGATTTATTCTTCCTTTGTAATGTTATCTTAAATTTAAGAAATTTAACCAGTCCTTTTTGAAATGAACCTTTCATATGTTGTTGTTGTTGCTTTGGTTTTAAAAGCACGCCGTTGCATCATTCGTAACTAATGAGCCAATCAATGGAGCAAGTGGAGGGCTGAACGTATGGCAACCATATGTAGTCACTGATGATAATGGTGTATTCAGTCTGGCTCAAATTTGGGTCACAAATGGTCCTCAACCGTTAGAAACCATGGAGGTTGGATGGATAGTAAGTATAAATAATAAAAATATTTTTACATTATAAAAGGATTGAAAGCTAAATATTATTTTAACAATGTTGTTTTGACAATAATTATGTTAAATTGAAATTAATAAAATCTATAACCAATTGTTAACTATATATATATTTTTTCAATGATCACTGTAGGTGAATCCAATAATGAATCCTGGTATGCAGACACGGTTTTTCGTATATTGGACGGTAAGTAGATATATTAAATTTTTAAGTAAATAGTTGTTGTTTAAATACAAGTGTTGTAGGTTGTTTTAGTTGAATTGTTTAAGATATATTATTTTGTTAGTAAATAGTTATTGTTTAAATAGACGTGATGTAGATTGCTTTTAGGATTCATTTGAATTTTATACTTAAGTTTCAGATATCTCAAGTTTCATTAGATGTTAAATAAATTTATATTAATAAGATGTTATGCAGAAAGAATGCACAACTTCTTTTCTTCTATCTATATTAAAAAAAATTATTTAAATATAACCATCTACTATATTTGATGTAGGCCGATGGGTACCAGAACACAGGTTGTTACAACACAAATTGCCCTGGATTCGTGTTAGCACCTGGTGCTAAAATATATCCAGGTAAACCGTTGAAACCCGTGTCTAAATATAATGGGGAACAACGACAAATCATTATAAAGCTTATTAAAGTAAGTGACCCCTCTCTTTTCAATAGAAAAATATATATTTTATATCTTGGTTTTCTTAAGAGAAAATGATTTGTTGAATTTTATTGTATGTATATACAGGAGATGTCGAGTAATGGAATCAGATGGAATTTATATATAAAAAACGAACTTATAGGTTGGTGGCCCGGTTCATTGTTTAAAAATCTTCAGAAGAATGCCAATAGGGTGGATTTTGGAGGCGAAGTTGCTCATTATGGAACAAAAGGATCACCGTTCACTAAAACAGACATGGGTAGTGGTCGCTTCCCCTCCGGAGGCTTCGGTCGTAGTGCACATGTAAGGGACATCAAAATTTTCAATAACCATGGAGTGCCAATTAATATCCGTGGAAACAGGATTGCAGAGAGACCACAATGTTATGATGTCTCAATTCCTGATGACAATCAATATGGTAAACATATCTTCTTTGGAGGCTCAGGAGGAGATCATCCTGGTTGTGTATTTTGATATATTTTTTTGGCTTTGTTATCTTATAACATTTTATAAAATTTAATAAAATGAGGCTCAGGAGGAGATCATCCTGATTGTGTATTTTGATATATATTTTTGGTTTTATTATTTTATAATTTTTTGTGTATTTATTATAAGAAAATGAGGCTTAGGAGGACATCTTGTTGTGTATTTTGATATATATATTTTTGGCTTTATTATCTTATAACTTTTTATAAAATTTAATAAAATGAAAAACTCAATTTTATGCTTATACTTTTTCTTATCAAATTTTATTTATGTTTAGATATTATATTTCAAATTTTTAATTATTTTAATTATAGATAAAATAGTGGAATTCATAATTTTTATTTATAAATTATATAATTGACAATAACATTTTAATTCCCAATAAAATAATCAAATTAATATTTATACAACATTTTTTTTACAATGTTTTAATTCATTCATGTTTTAAATTTTTTTATCTTTTTTATCTTAATATAATATCTATATAATAGATATATGTATTTTGATGTCATATTTATATATAGTTTGTATGTTCAAATGAACAAAAGATATTTTAGATTGATAAAGCAATTTCAAAATTTTATAAATATTTTGAAATTTATTTATATATATTTACTTTGTTATAATACAAATATTTGTATATATTTTTAATATTTTATTTATATAAAAAAATTCTATAATTTAAAATATATATAATACTTCATTTTGTATTTTTACATAAAAAAAATTGAGTCACTCTTTGAAATGAAAATTATCATTTTCATTTAAATCATGTTAAATTTGCATGTAATAATGATGTTTTACACATTATCATATACCGAATCTTCATAATCAATTTTGAGATTTAAATTCACTTTTAAAGTTTATCTTAATAAAATTGTCATTAATAATAAAAATGATTTAATCATTCCAAAAAATATAACATCTACCTAAAATATAACATCGACATACTTGAATTTGAATAAAGAAAACATAACTAAACCTCAACCTTCAACCATGAATGTATGCAATGCCTAATGTTAAGCTACAATGATATTTGTATGTTACAAGTTGTCGCTATAAAAAGAGACAAGGGAATCAAACTTACTCCTTTTAGCTTTTCCCCAACAATGATTATGACACTGAACATATTCTTTTATATGAAATGAAAATTTAAGCTACAGGTAACGAGGCACTCAACATCATATTGTTGATAAAATATGATCATATCTCAAACAATATGAGCCTTTACTTCTCTTTCAAACATGGCTTAACATAAGTTTGAGCCTTTACTTCTCTTTTAGACATGGCTTAACATAAAAATGTGATGCATAAATGGATTAAAAAATATATTAATGGCCATGGTCTATTATAAGTTATTGTATATGGTTGATGTTATATTTATATTTATATTAGTGGCAATATATTTATATTAATATTAGTGGTGATGATTTACTATAAACTATTGTATTAGGTTGAGTTTATATCTTTTAATTCAGTTATGGTTCATATATTTGTGTTAAAGCCATGTCTCAAAGAGAAGTGAAGGATGAGTTTGTTGGACATATGATAAGATTTTAGTAAGATTATTATTTTGAGTTCCTGATTTGGATTATATATATATATATATAACTAGTACTCTTTGCATACATAATAAAGAAAGAGATGTGTATAACCTTCCATAAGATAGTTTAAATAAAATAAACTTCGAGTCAATATAATGGGTAAAAAATATGGTTGTAGCATATTTTATGGATAGCAAAATATCCCAAATACTCCATGTATAGCATACTCATTATAAAATAGAAATATCAAATTTAACAACAATACCAACTAACTAAGATTAGGTTTATTGCATAGAAGTAATAAAAACCACTATAGGACCAACATTTACTATCAACCAAAATCTTAGATAACATATAATCAATATGGACAACTCAATATTTATTCTATCATGGCCTTCACTTATGACATCAAAGGAAAACTCTATTGTCATACCAACTCAAAATGATAAAAAATTGAGTTATATGAATATTGTGCAAGTGTTGGTCATAGAGACTTTGAAACACCACATTACCATAACCAAAAAATAATCACCCATATGAAAACGGTGCTATAGGGATGAGCTATGGTTAGGTCAATAACTTAGCAAGGAAATTGAAAAGAGGAATGGATTTGAGGCCTTTCATTTCCCATAATATAAATAGACAAAGCTAGGGGTATAAGGTCATAGACTAAAAACTCAAGTGAAGAAAAAGTCACATATAAATAAGCATGGGTGGGAGACTTGTGATAAAACATTGAATTATAGAGTGTAAAATATCACAAAAAATAACAGGATATAGAATATATACTCAAACTCAAATGCATACAAGAAATCAAATGAGTTTTCTCCTTTTCATTTAGTGTTTACATTAACAAATAATGGATAGATCTAGGATTCATGGCTGAAAACCACAATAAAATTGAAATAAGCTAGAGTTTGGAGGAAAAGAGGAACATCGACTACCACTTTTTTCAGGCATGAAAAAAACATACAATATGAAGGATAACAAAAGGATGTCAGGTCGACCTTCATTACATTGCAATTTGGATGATAGACCTACCTCATTTCCATCTATTCCAAGCTTGAAATCCCCTAATGTTGCAAGGAAACTAGTTCACAAACACATTGTTTGAGATCAAGGTATTTCACAAAGGTCAAATCTCACACGTAAAGGATCAAACACTCAAATTCAAATGGAGGGGGGTAAATGTTGAGCATATAACTATTGATCCACCTTCATTGATCAACAATTGTATATACACGCTCATCTTTATTCTTTTTCCTTTGATTGTTAAATTTCCTTACTTAGTCTTTTTTGTTTTGTTTTCAAATCTAAGTTGCGGGTCACACTACCATCGAATTCTTAGGTTTCCATACCTGTAAAACCGTGTACTTATACTTAGTCTCTTTTCCTTCTTTCATAATTTCCAACACTTAGTAATTTTTTCGAGTGATGCGGGAGTACAACATGTCTTAGACCCACATGTCCCTAGGTCCACAAACTCGCAATCGCAGTACCGTAAATTTGCACCTCTTTTTCCACATTCTCCAAAATGGTTGTTTTACCTTTTTCATACTTATCCATTTCTCGAAATGTAGATGTGGGCCAACTTCCTATTCCACTTACCCCTTCTTGTTTCCCGCATTCCCGTAGACCCGCAGTCTCATCTTTTACAAAATGACTCTCCCACTTTCACGACCCACAAAATGACCCTGTCCCATACTTAGCCATTTCTCTCATTGCAGATGTGGGAGTAAGTCCCTTTCACATTTCTCCATTCCCCATGTTTTGTTTCCTGCACTAGCAATCCCACATTCTACATAATGCACTTTCTAATCCTCATTTCACTCTTCCATAATTAACCATTTTATATCTTCCATGGCATCACATCACTAGTTCCCATCACATTTATTTCCTCCACATTAGCCACCACTTGTGTGAAGAAAATGTCATTATTATAGTGGCGAAGATTTTGTAAACCTTGAAATAAATTCAAAATTATTGTTATGCAATCCAACTTTGAAATAAGAACTATGATGATTAACCATTAGAGAAATACATGGAAAATTAAATAAGAACTAATATGCCAAGCTGTAAATATCGACAGTAGCACCCACTATTTCCAAGGCTAGAAAAATAGTGTAAATAATGTCAAGTAAGAGAAGGGAATTGTATTATGGGGATACACTACATATGCTCAGAAAAAAAGATCAAGAGTTCCTGTCATCACGAGCTTACAAGTACTATAAGGCTCTCCCTCCTATTGAGTAAAATACAGACTAGGTTTGGACCTCAAGGATAGCCCTTGCTAGTTGTGTTCCAAAAGTAACATATTTTAGAGAGAACGTTCAATGTTGTGTAGATAAATTCAATTCATATAAGAGAATAATATAGCTACAAGGACAACAACCCATTTCCTTATCTCCTTCAGTATTTCCCATAATGCTATAGCTCCTGATGCCCACCATGCAATTCAGAGGTGAAGAAGCTCATGCGTTTCTCAAGCAACACCAAGGGGGAGTGATAGGAAAAGAGGACCACGAAGCAATAAAATAAGACAAACGCATAAATAGAGACACATATATGCATGTTTCATCGAGTGTGGGCTAAGTCCACCAGAGAAATCGCCAGGTCCTTCCTTTTTATTATCCAACAAAATGAAGGAATAAAACCTACAACATGTTGGACCTAGTATTATGGGGTAGGAATTGATGACAAAGATGACCAATATGGTCAATGTTGGGAATGGATTTGTTGGAATTGATACAAAAGAATCAATTAGATGTTAATAAGTCTGGTATAAAATTCTCAACAAGAAAAGTCTCGACTAGTCAAACCCTAAGTCAAGTCCAAACAATTAAATGCGTCAAGACGACTATCTAAATGAAAGGAGAAAAGATCAAGGTTAAGTTTTTCATTAAAATGCAATAGATATCAAGAAGTCTAGTATAAACATCTCAACACGAAGTTGAATTTGAAGAAGTTGAAAAAGTCTAAAGTCGGAGTCAAAGAAATCAGGAGTCGAAATCGAAGGTTGAAATCGAAGAGGTCGAAGAAGTTGAAGGTAGAAGTCAGATAAGTAGAAAAAGTTGAAGGTGGAAGTCAGATAAGTAGAAGAATTCGAAATAGAAAAAGTTGAATATCGAACCCGAAGTTGAAGTCGAAACCAAAGCAAGTCAGAACAACCAAAGTCAAATTACACAAGGCAATTTTCTTCTTAGTCAATTCAGTCCAAAAAGGAAGTAATCGGGTGAAATCACAGAGGTAGGTAACACTTTCGTGACAATCTGGTCTACAAAATTCTGAAAAACATTTTTTCGGCCGAAATAATAGTATTTTTTGGTCGAAAGGTGGAATGTCAAATCGAACGGTACAATGATGGTATCCTTGATTTCCGTGTTAATATTTAGTCGGACATATTTTTTCCAACCGGCAATATACTTTTGTCCAAAAGATATTTCGACCAAAACATCTTTTGGCCGAAACATCTTTCGGCTGAAACATATTTCGGCCAAAAGAAAGTTTATATATCAACCACACTTCAATGTTCAAACACTTTTCTAACCTTTTGGTGTTTGTGAGATTTCGTGAGTGTTGGCGCGTTGTGAGCATTTGTGAGTGTTTGTGAGTGCTTATGAGTGTTTGTGAGCATTGGCGGGCATTCCTGTGGGTGTTTCTGTGGGCGGTTGGGCATTTGGCGGGTCGAGCTTCAGGTGAGCGTTCGTGAGTGTTTGCAGGCGTTCGACGAGCTGAGGTAAGTAACTGTAAATTTATTTTTTTAATGTTAATTTTAATCTGTAGATTGTAACATTCAATTTAATTTTAATTTTTAAATTAAAATGTAGCTTTAGGTGGCAGCCTTTGTGGCCAAGCCGTGGGCACGCCAACGGCTTGGCCACAGGGCTAGGCTCCCTCGGCCAAGCCACAGTCCAATGGAATATGACTTGGCCATGGGGGCCTAGCCTTGTGGCCAAGCCGTGGGAAAGCTAATGGCTTGGCCACAGGGCTAGGCCCTCGTGGCCAAGTCACAGTAAATTTAAACCATGAGACAAATCACTGAGTAAATTTGTGTATTAGAATTTTGACATCGTTGTAGAATCATATATCTTCTTCTCTAAACAAATATTTGTTATGAATGCTACCGAATTTAATTGCAACCCAGAACTTCGAATTTCCTCCATTCATTGTAAATTGCATTTACCGATTTGACATTGATATTGAATTTGTTAGATATTAATTAATCATAAGTTAAATTATTATATCTTCGTGTGTTTTATAAATCTATGTTCAATCTAGAGATTTGAATTCATGATGTCAATGGTAAAACTTGTTTACAATATCTGGAGATTCGATTTTAACAAATCACTGCAGTTGTCGTTGTGCTTGGAAACTAAAAAAATTATGGTCTCTATCAAAATGAATGCCTCTCTCTCTCTCTCTCTCTCTCTCTCTCTCTCTCTCTCTCTCTCTCTCTATATATATATATATATATATATATATATATA
>ML806790.1:106937-120111 GCA_009831015.1 Picea engelmannii | reverse complement strand
CCACAATTCATCCTCTAAATCAATTATTTCCAGAGGAATATTATCTTCTTCAGCGAATATGGAATACACTCATAGGTCTTCTTCGATATAGTTTACACTATATTGCGGAACACTCTTTATGCAAGGTGAAATTTTTCCTTCTCTAAGGACTATGATATTCTTTCCATTTTGAGGAACGAATAAATGTGTCCTGTCGAGCGAGAGGTATCCACCTATTATGGATTTCTAATATCTCCCCAATATAATTGAATAATTTCTTATAGGAATATCAATCACCTGAATGTTGAGGGTTGTCCTTATCTCGGGATGAGCGCATAAAACCAAGGTTACATCCTTAATCTCACCTATGGTCATTTGTTGCAGACTATTATAGGAAAGCATGCTTCTGGCATTTTCATTTGTACAAGATAAGCCTAGCTCTTCCATAATAATCTTCGACGTGACACTTGGGCCTGAACCACCATCAATGAGGCCACATTGGGCGATTTTATCGATGATATTTACAGAAATATAAAAAGGGGGATTTTTTATAGGGTATCTAAAGTTATGTACACCTACTTTATTTACAAAAGAATCCTCTTCGCTTACCTCTTCGGAAAGATTGGCTACAACGGAAGATTTTCCTTCCATGAATTGTTTCAAATGCATCTATTGTTTAGGGACGACAACCATGTCTAGGAGGGTTGCATATAACTTGATGTTGGCCAATTGATTCAAGATATTGTATTTGGAAGATGGGGGAGGAGGATTGATTCCTTGACTCTCAGGAAATTTGGTAACCTGGGGCGTAGCAGCGGTTGAAGATGAACTCGAGTTAGAAGAACTACGAGGAGGGTCAAATTTTCCTTTTGGGGCATAGGCTTTGTTCCTAGTATTGATGACCATGACATCTTCTGGATCGATGAAATCTAGGACAATGATAGTGGCTTCTGGTCGTTTACCAAAGATCTTGTCTCTGGCACTCTTCCTTACCTCACATGCGGTTTCTTCATGGTGTTCCTTGTAGAAGTTACACCAAATCCAAGGCAGGATAGCCTTCGACTGGAAATTATTTTCAACCAGACTTCTAAAAGGAGGGGAAGAAGAGGATGAAGCTCCAGGGGTGAGGGGGTTGAAAATAATTTTATGTTCAAAAGCTATCATACGGTTATTCATGTCGTGTACCAAATGTAAGAGAGAAAACATATATGTTTGTCTAACTGATTCTCCCTAGGATAGACCAGTTTGTTCAAGTTGTTCCTCATACTCTGAGCAAGTGTGTAGAGTGGAATCGAGATTATCAATGGGCTTTTCTTCAAGCCTGTGACAGTAAGGAGAAGGCAATGCATTATAGTAATGCATGAAGGAAGCTTGGTTCTGGGGGCGGATAAGTTAGGGGATTTGATTATACAACTTGGTGAAACGCAAGTTGAAAGACTCGGTGGTCTCACCATCTTTGTAAGTGACATTATTATACTCCCTTAACTTCTCAGTAGGGATTTTGGATTGCCTATAAGTGGATCAGAACCAATAAATCAACTCCTCCCAAGTAGACAAGATCTTAGGAGGAAGGTCAAATAAATCGATCGTAACCTTTCCTTCCAAGGAATTGACAAACAGGCGCATGCAAGTGTCGTTGTTGTTATCCCCTATATTATGACAAGCATTCAAGAATGCCACTAGGTGTTCATTAGTACTGACAATGTTATTTCTTGAAAAATTAGGCAAATTCTCTTTAAACTTCGGAAGCGAGCGAGTAGCAAGTGCTAGGTTAAGAGGAGAAGACACATGCCATGGTGTGGTTGTGGCATCTTCTTCGAACTAAAAAAGGCCATACTTTTTAATGACTTTGGTGGGGTTGGTAGTAGATTGGACCAAGATATGGTGGTTGTACAAGCTACTAATCACCAATGACGGTGAAGATTGGGAAGATGGAGCACTTCCAGTGCCACCAGAGCCACCACTAGATGTCATTATGTGGATAATAGGTGAGTAAAAGAAAGACAAGTTGGATGAATCAGAAAATGTTCTCCTTAGAGAAATTTGTTGGGCAGATAACACAATGTTTCTCCTTCCTATTTCAACAATAAGATTGATTTCAGGTAACAAGCCTCTTCTTCTTCTAGAAGCACAAGAATCTAAGGACATGAAAGAAAGGCTAAAAAGGAAGAAATGAAAGGTTATTGTTGATTTATGGGCTGCCTACATCTAACTTCCAATTGCTCTTGGACACTAATACCTCTTTCAATTGCTTCCCAATAACGGTTAATCTTAGCATGGGTCCTAATAGTGTCTAAAATAGTATGAAATAGGTTCAAAGCAATGTTGGTCTGGTCTTGGAGACCGGGCTCAAGATTGGGTTGTCTTGCAATAGGAAAAATCATGAATAGAAAAAAATTCAAGGAATCAAAACAGAAAAGAAAGATGTATCGATGAAAAATTGAGTATAGAATTTAACCAGAGAGATATTGAAGATCTCCCCAGTATGGTCGCCAAATAAATGTTGAGGACAAGATATAAATTGATCTTACTCAACCATTTTTGGACCTTACTTGGCTAAATTAAAGTATATAGGAATATCACCCTATGTTTATTGCCAACAAAAATATATATCCTAACTCACAAGTATTAATTACAAGTGCTTAGGCTAGTCTTTTATCAACAAAAAGCTTGTTGGAAATTCACTTTTTATGTATTTTTCTGAAAATTTCAGTTGTTGAAATAAATGTAAGAACATAAGTAAAGAGACCAAGATCGTCATCAATATAGATGAGACATAAATCAATCCCTTATTTCATTCCAATTCACCAAAGATTCATTGTCTTTACAAAACTTCACACAGAAATCTTGGACCAAAGTCAAACTTAGAAATCCCCGATGGAACATACAAAAGGACCTCTGACAGAAAACCAAAACTGAACTCTAAAAGATGGATCAGCTTGCCACAGATTTCTTCCCACTCGACACTGCACAATATCCTTTACTATTCATGAAAGTCAATTCACAAACAAACAAGTCTACACAGACTATCAAAGATAGATCAACACCTATGAATAAGTATTTGAATGATTTGATTTAGCCCTGAATGTTGTTGTCTACAATAAGACCCTGCTATCACAAAAAAGAATTAGGATATGATGAATATATGAATGAATGAAAACTAAACTATCTTAACATAACTCAAAGAGAAAACCTTAGCATGCTTTGTGCTTCTATCCTCCTCTTGTTCCTCCCCTTAGTTCATCTTTTAACAATTTAGAATTGGTTAAAGTAGTTGAACTAAATTATTAGTTAAGCTAACATAAGGCCTTAACTAACTTTAGTTAAGGAAGGGGGGAAAAGTAATAATCATAATAGTGTCATAATTAAATAATAACTAATATTTGGGACCCCCTTGTGACTCCCCTAGTTACAACAATCATTACATCATAACATAATCCATTTGTTAAGCAAACACACCCCTTATGTCTCCCTTCAAAACATATTTTCCTTAGACAATTTTAGCTCGTAAAACTTGAAAACAATTCAAACTAATACTCATATATCCAAAATAAGACCTGTTGTCCAAAATAAAACATGATGTCCAAAATAAAACATGTTTTCCAAAATCCATGGAGTCCACTATCATAAAACAATAAATGTCATAAAAATTAAAACCCATATTTTCTAGTCTGTGAAGCAACCCTTCCTTGGTTGCTGCTATCACCTCCTGATTTCCCTAAAATTGCCTTGATTTGGGCAGAGCCTTTAGGATTTATCTCACTAATCACATGGGAACAATCATCCCTCCAATGCATTCATGAAGACATAGATTTGTCAGAGTCATTGAAGGGTGAGGAAGGGACAACGACAACTTTTCCTTTATCATATGCATAGTGGTCTTCAAGCTTCAATTTCTTGTTGGCATGGGAGGATTTCACTGTGAGTGGTTAGGGGTAGCTTGGGAAATAGGGTTCAAATGTGGGGGAGCAGGCAAGGTTAAGTTTTGCCAGGAACAATGTTGGGAGACTATCAGGTGAACAATCTCCTGCCACCCATCGTTTTCTGGGACTTCATGTTGTAAAGAGACATGAGGAGGTACAGGTATACTGGGGCTTGAGGGGCTTGGAAGGGAGGCCTTTTAGGCCTCGGTTGGACTATTCCCTGTCCAATCCAATTAAAGAACCCAGCATGGAACAATTGGCCAAGCTCTTCAGAATCAACATCAAAATGTATTGAGAACCTAGGCCTCCTTGGCCCTTGGTTCCAATTACCTCTACCTCTATTTCCTCGACCATGGCTTCCCCAACTGAAAAAACTCATCCTGCATAAGTTAAAAATTACCAAATAGTCTTTTAAATAACCATGCATGACAACTCCTTAAAAATACGAAATAGATTTGGCTCAGAATGTATCAGGCTCATGCAATCCAATTCATACAAATTGTTCTAATGTTAATCAATGAGCAAGGGGGTGGAAAAAATGTTCAGGGATRCATGGGGGGTTTGTAATTTGCGAAAAAATGATATAATGAAAGGGAAKAGATACGGTCACTACTCAATGATAACAACAATCAACTATAAGMAAACCAATAAASCTCACTGCAATCCACACAGAATTATGCCATTTCTATCAAATATAACACATAAATTTTCTTAGTTGTGATCAATATCAGAAGAGGGGGTGAAAAATGAATATGGGATATGTGAGGGGGTTGTAATTAGCAGAAAATGAGATAATGAGAGGCGGAAAAAAAAATTCATTGTTCATGATATTAATCAAGCAATCTATAGCATCAACCAACAATCAGATGACTGAGTAGTAATTCCTGTGTATTTAACTAGTTCATTGTCCAAAAATAAAATATCCAATACAACACCATTACGAAACACAAGTACTTCACAAAATTTGTAAGAGGTTTTGTTCCTTTTATCCATACATTCTGCATGTTATAATAGTCAACAAAAACACTCAATCTGTAACCATTAACATCCATCATTTCCATACATTTCCCCAATCCACATCTGCATTTGAAAGTAGTGTTTCCAAAAAATAATAGTGAAGACTCTACTTTTGTTAATAGAGCCAATCGAGATCTTTTAATGATATCTAATACCATACATATATATGCAGTAGAAAAATCAAAATGATCAAGACCTCACATATCACACCTAAAAGGCAATTGACTATAACCAACAGTCACTATTTAGACATAAGCTATGCAGAAGCCATTTTTTGAAACCCTGTGACCATGTCACTGTGTAAAAAATATCTCAGTGTGACTTAAAAATGAGCCAAACATCCCACACAACTATCATCAACAGTGATCAATTGAAAAAAGACAAACGCACTTAGAATTCAGGGGTATCACTGGGCATACAAAGCAAGACATCCATATTATATGTGATGCACAACTGAGAGGATTCCACAGTGTCATAATTCCCATAACCACACAGCAATATATAACCATGATATAACTCAAAAAAAAAACTTCATTCTGGGCCATTTATTAAGTCACATGTGAGTGACCAGGCCGCACACATTCAAGTGTATTCTACCAATGACAAGAGATGCAGTAAACATATCCAATCCAAACTTCTAATTCTCAGAACATCACCTACAAGACACAACATGCTTGAACCACACCAACCCCTGTGACTAATGCCAACCACCATCCGAACAACATAAGCACCATTCTAATGGTTTTATAATAACCAACAATTTGTCACTGTGGTAAGGGAAACAATAGACCAACAAGCATGATCATGGTGTATACCACGAACCAAAACAAAAATGACAGAGGCCCTTTCATAACAAAAAATTGGTTCTTTGACAACAGGTTGGTGACTGTGACCCTTAGAAGTTTAATTGGCAATGCAGGGCTCATTCCATTGTCACAGAGGTATTGGCCAAAAAACCATGCTAACACAACTACTAAACGAATCATGGGTGAGCCCTCATTCGAAGTAATAGGCCAAATGATCGCAACATGCTTGACAGAATTCTTATGCAGCTCTAGTCTGGAGGCTTTAGTGGTTCTCACAGTAGCCATCTCAGGAGGGAGGGGGGCATCAACTATGGTGGAAATTTGGGATAAAGGAACGCACTCAAGGAGGACCATGATACTCGCGAACGAGAGGCGTTTCCTTAACAAAGTTGGATAGGGTTCTAGTTAAACCAAGGAACTGTGAAGACAATCATCCAGTCATATTTGTAAAAGAAACCCTTTAACAAAACGCAGTGTTAACAAAGCTATCACCCAAGAAGACCATGAACTCGCAACAATCATACACAGAACCATCGATTTTCCATTCAAATCCGAAACCAGACAGTTGCAACACTCAAGACAACACAAACCCAAACAACTGAGCCAAAAACATTTCATAACCAGAGTGAAGTAAAGAATGGCCAAAAGAGACATACCTGTCAATCGAAAACCTTAACAAGAGGAGTGGTCGAGCGGTTTCACCCTGCTAAAAATCGAGAGCGTGAACACAACATCCATATCAAACAATATTCTGATGAGGGTGGAGGCCAACGAGAAGGGTAAAGGTGGCGTGCAGTAAATGCACTTTGCCTCCACCCACATCACATTTACTCCATAGTACATGCCAATGATCCCCCCATTAACACCATTAATCCACCAATGCATCGATAATATCAACACATTTAAACCATAACATAATCAAAGTTCCACAATTCAACCATTACGCCGTTACCTTGCCAAATGCGCCACCCATGTCATAACTCAAATAATTCGCTTGACAACTATACAAAAGAATCATCACTAATAGCATAATCACCATAAAAAAAATGTAAGCCACTACTTCCATGGCCCACCAAGGTTCGTAACACATGCATGTCAACTACTGATTGCATCAACCAATGCATAACCATTGTATTATCTCCTTGCAAAAATGTGCCACTAAAATTTCCACCATATGTATGTCAAATGTAACTTAACAATATTTCATAGAAATTTCTTTGTTAGCTAGGAATTAACCACTATCAATGAGTATTTTCATGCATATAGTATCGTAGAGCTAGGTCTCTTTTTTTTCATTAGATATAGTATTTTACTTTTCCTCAAAATGCCTTTCTGTAATTTTCACTAACATTTTTGTTGTACAGGTGCGAGAAGAAAAAATACCATAAATGAATAGCAGGTTGTAGTATCATGAAGGAACAACATCTCAAAACTTAATTGATATCAGCGACAACCATATTCTCATCAACCATGTAACTTTGTAGTGCATCATCATAACATTGAAAATGAACAGACCTGATCTTCAAAAGTTCAAGGGGGTCCCACCTACTAGCATTATTTAGTCTTATTTAATAATAGGCTTAGCAATACTTTGCAGGCAAAATTATGTTGATGTTTTCAATCATCAACACACCCATGCTCCTAGTTCAACCCACTATTAGACATAACACACCTATCATCCAAACTCAACAACCCCCTACTGGTCACACAAATTGCACCCACTACTACCAACAAATGGGGCAAGAAGAAGAATAAAGGAACCAACCAACCTCGTTTCCAATCACCATGCACCATGTGTACAACAGTTGGGCACATGACCCACCTTTTCACTACATTTCCTGAATTACACAATCTCATTCAGCTTCCACTAGAACATTTGAGTCATTTTTCAATGGCGTGTTTGTAGAAATTTCTTCTTTATATTGTCAGAATAATGACAAAAATCGACCCCCCCAAATGTCGTTTCACATGACATCGCTATACCGACATTCTAGATATCATCATTGGTGCCTCATTTTTAGGTTGTCAGAAATGCGATGATGGAACGTCACACATGAGACAAAAAGGGACATCATTGTTGCCATGTTTCTAGAAAACAAGTGTCATGTCTACTTTCACTGTCCAAGCCCACAATTAGCATCGCACAAGATACAAAGGAACGTTGCACATGATATGCCACATGATGTTGCAGGAATGGTGCCAATATCTGACGTTCATGCTATATCAGCGATGGGGAAAACATCGTAGAGAATGTTGAAAGTTTGATGTCCTTTTAGTATTTAAAAATAAAAATAAAAAACATGTTTAATTTGTCTCATTATGTTCATCATCTTATAATTATAGAATACCATAACTTCTATCTATGTAACTAGTGGTGTAAGAATTTATAGATAAGGTATCGTATTCTATGCAATTTCTTTCTAAGTACAAACTCATTGGGTATAGGAACACGCTAATTAGCATGAGCTCAGCCCTAACCCAAAAAATGATAATTCATCATATAATGAATGGATAGGGACAAAACTCAATGCAACAAAGTGATCCTTCGGGTGTTTAAAATAGACCATAAATCATGCTACCAATACAAGCGGGAAACAATTGTGCATAGTTATGGATAGAACCAAGTCCTTTCCTCTTTATAATATGCATGAATATTCCAATGGTGGTATATCAAATCCAAAGTGTCCAATGAGACTATGGTTAGGCTCATGAATCCAATACAAATGCACTTTGACCATAAGATCAAGATCCATGATAGAAACATGTTGAGACATAGTGAATGCATGGAGTATTAACACTTGAGATAAATTCTAAGCCAACCTTAGAAAAGTGTAATTAGATCCTCCATGTGTTTGGGTCTATCAATATTGAGGAAATCTTTAGATAGGATGAAAATTGTGCCACCCAGCTTGATATCTCAATGCCTAAGTTTTTTTCACACATTTGCATAGTGGCAAGGATTAATACCATAGGTTGTGACCGCTATAACTTTTTAATCATATGCACCACTTCCCAAAAGTTTATAACATAATATGATATTCTTTTCACTTTTTTGTAATGTACATGTTATAATATATGCCTCCCACATTTTGTAATGTATGCACCTGGGTTGGGTCTAGGTCACCTTGCACACACATACAACAATTTATTACTAACCATGCTTTTCTTTTTTTTTAGGTATCAATTAAAACCATAAGAAGATTAAGATGAATCAATTAAAACAACATTCCAACCATAAACCATACATATATGCACCATAAACCAAACCACAATACAACGATCAATATCACAACACATGTAATTAGAGCTACACATAAATATTAGAACTTGTAAAACACAAACATAAGACATGCAATACTAAAATAAAAATTAGCATTCCATCATAATAAAGGAATTCATATACCCATATCATCCTTACAACTCTAGTGAAACACTAGTGGTGAACCTCAATATCCTATCTAGGTCAACTTGACAAGGCAATTGAAGTTATTGTTGTTTCAAATGTGTAGGGTGATAACCCGATGTTGAGAGGCTAAGTGATTTGGAATAATAATTTTCAATCATTAGTATGTTTACCACAAAATGGGTCAAAATGTGTGATGCAACTTGAATTGTTTCAATATGCAACAATTTGATATTAGCATATTAGATTTGATATGATAGAGGATGTGAGATTATGATAACTTAGTAACTATGAAACATGTATAGATTAGATTATGACGTTTGAGATAGGTATAATAACTTTCATCCATCCTTGAACAAAGTAGGAAATGGATAGAGTTGGGATAATGTTTTTTAATTGATGAAGAATAGGGACAAGAAGGAAGTATATGGACACCTAATTCAAACCCTTTCCTCGGCTGAACATTAAGTACCCTTTGGTAGTTATACTTCCATTTCATAAGATCAACCTATGATGTCATATCTGAATTGCAGTCATGTTAGAGATAAACCAACATGTTTCTAATTTTAGTGGAGTAAGCACCCCATCTGAGGCTTCAAGAGTTTGTATAGGTACTTCAAAACCACTTTGGAAATCATGTGATATTGCAAAATAATTTCATTTCACTTGAAATGACTCAAAAAAAAAAAGGGAAAAACTTAACAAGAAAAACACTAAATTCGTATGCATCATCTTAGTAAGCAAGAAAATTAAAATATGAAATGATAAATAATAAATATAAAGGAAGAAAAACAATAATAAAATCTTAGAAAAACATAAATCTAAAAATGAAATGGAACAATGCAGAAGATCAAACGTTATATTTTTTCATTATTTTTAATATATTTTTTTCTTCTTTTTTTTTTGTTTGTTTTGTTAGTCCTATATCTATGTTATTTTAATAGAGTAATAGGGATTTAGGGTAGACCCATTCAGTTGATGCAAGAAAAATATTTCTTGTTTATCATTTAATAAAAAGCATTATTTCCCAAGCTTTGAGCAATGGTAAAAGAACCCAGCCATAGCTTTTGGATGGAATTGGTGAGAACCATCATGAAATTTCCATAGGATACTTGGCTTGGGACTTTCCTACACATGGAAGCAACATTCCATTAGAATTCCTATGAAATAAACAATTGTTTAGTAGAAATACTTATTGCTTTCCAAACTTAGTCTCTTCTTCTCGTTGGTTTGTAAATGAGGAGGACATTACTAGTTTTGGAGATAGAAAAGAATATATTTGTAACAGAGTTCAACCACCATTTCATAATCAAGTTCATAATTCAAGAGTAAAGACAACAAGCAATGCATCATCATCTTCTTGGATACTAGGGCATTTGTCATTGTATTTTTATCCAAGAGGAGAGTGAGTTCCCTACTTCTATTAATCTTAGAAAAATTATTTCCACATTAAATTCCTATTTTTTTGCAAACCAATTGACCATTATTCATTTCATAAAATTTTTAGATAGCAAGTATTTGATAGAAAGAAGGGGAACATTAATAACTGTATGCTTACTAGGAACATAATGTTTGAATTTTCTCAAGGAAATGACTAGTTCTAAGACATACTTCTCGATTAAAGGGTACTTGAATTTGTTTTTAGTCAAACTCTAACTCAGTAATGATACAAATCTCTCATTATATTCAACATCTTGTTGAACCATAGTGGCTACAACAACCTATTCTACAGAATTAGCATAAATCTGAAAATCTCATGAAAAAACAAGTTTGGTCGGAATAGGGACTAAAGTAATGGTGTTCTTGATAGCTTGAAAATTTTATTTTGCATCATTATTTTAATATAAAGTGGTGTCTTTTGGTAACAACAAATTAATAGGATTGAATATTTTGGAAACATTAGGCACAAACCCATAGACAACGTTAATTTTTCCCATAAAATCCTAAATTTATTTCTTAGAGGTAGGAGCTAGCAACCTTTGGATATAAGAAATTCTCCCATGTTCAATACTTACACCATCATTCGAGACAATATGCCCCAATAATATACCTTCAATTAAATTTAACAAAAAATTGTTGGGGTTGAGAGAGATGCCAAATCTCCTGCATATAATGAAAACATACATTAGATGGTCAAAATGGCTAGTCCTTTTATTTTATTTCATAGTTATATAATCAAGAAAAATATCAATGATAATACCAATTAAATCATCGAAGGAAATGTGCATTTCCCACTAAAAGGTTGCACCTACATTGAGTATCCACAATGATATGCAAAGGTTCCCCACTTGGTTGCGAAGGTGGTTTCAAAATTGTCCTTTGTTGGCAATATGGAAATATAGGTTGGCATTGATGGCATTGGAATTGACAATAGATCTGTGATGATGATAATATCATTGATGGAATTGGCATTGACAATAGATTTGTGATGATGATAATAGCATTGATGGCATTGGCATTGACAATATTGACTCTACTTCATAATCAAGACTGGAATAGGGATACTAATGTTGCATACATTTCATATGTATTTACATTATGGTGATTGTCATGACATTGACAGTGTTACATATATTTAAATCTGAACATCTAAAACAGAGAAGAACATGTTGGCATTAGGTTTCCTATGATGACATGTCTGTGTTGACAGATCCATTGATGAGGTAGTATGATGACAAAGCTGATGTTTGGAATTGACAGATAAGAAATGTGCATTGGGCATGTAAAATGACATAAGCAGTGATGTATGTTGACCTGCTGACTGTGATGGTTATGAGGCACTCTGTTATTACAAGCCCTGTGGTGTGTTTGGAATATAAGGGTTGGATTTTCCTAGGATGTGACTGTCAAAGAAACAGAGCCTTGATGTTGATGCAAACTTCTACAAGTTGCAAGATGATGTATTTCTACATGATCAAAGTCACCATGACTAAAACTAGATACCAAGTCGATCAAGTTTGTTAACTTGTTAACAAGTTTAAACATCGATATAAATCTCATAGATTGAATTTGTATGATGCAATTGAAGTTAAACAATGAAAACACAATTGCAGAGCTCGAAATCGAATCGACAAGCAGATCAGAGGATCAATTTCAATCATAGAGGAATAAGAATGAAGAGTTGCAGGCAGAGTCTCAACAACCATCTGATCAAATGATCGACGGTGGAGATTAATTTTTTGATTGGGATTTATCCAACATTGGCAATGGGGCAGGGTTCATATGAGTTTATAAAGACCTCCCTCACTATACCTATTTGATGCGTAGTGAAAAGGTATGGTGGGGGCTCTAGGTGATTGGACTTCACATGATGATCACCAACCTAGAGCCTAGAATGACCTGTCCAAGCCCTTACCTTTTGGAATAAGTGACAACAATATTTGATTTATCGAGGATATGATCTCATCCATTGGATTAATATTTTTTTAATACACTGTTGGCAAGACGGTCATATGGGTGATCGAGGGTTTAAAACTTGTTAGTTATTTTTAGTTGGCAGAAATTGCAACGACGGAGAGACTGTTATGTATATCGGTAACTTTGGTATAATGCCAATATTGGAGGATTGCTAAGTTCATTTTTTTTTGAATAAACATTCAGATGTTGAGACCACTATTCTTGTCGGAGTTTTTGGCATACTGCCAATTGTGGAGGTTTGCCAAAACTAGTTAAAGACCTGTACAACACAAACACAAAGACAATGACTCAGATAACATCACATTATTTGATGAAAGCCCTAGTGTGATAACTACAATTCATAATTGATATTAAAATAATAATTTAGATGCTTAAATCATGAAAGTATCGGCTTAAGGAAGTATTGTGATGTTTGTTAATATTTGTATTACACATTAACACAATCATTAGATTTGAGATGTAGATCGAAGAGATGTGTGGTTATGAAAAGTCATGTTAATGATTGTGTTACTTAAAACAAGGGTTGTGTAATCTTAAATGAAGAGATGTGATGTTCATGAAAAATTTTGAAATTGAATGAACATACATGTTGTTTTGATAAAGAGTTATGTTGAAGACATTTATAAGTG
>ML806790.1:41456-57345 GCA_009831015.1 Picea engelmannii | reverse complement strand
AGGGCCCATAGGCCCTAACCTTAGCTTAGAATGAACTTCTTATGTCCCAAAGGCACCTTTGTATATTTTTGAGGGCATAAGCCCTATGACTCTTTACTGGACACATATTTTTTGAGGTTCTCGCAACTACTTATGTACTCTGACACTTTGCGATATATATATGCATATTTACATATTTTCATGTTTTATGGATTACATTATTTTGAATGTATTTACATGTGTGTGTGTGTTTTTCTTACATGTGTGCAAGATGCCAATCTAATATATGATTAGCTAGAGTATCTGTAACTTGATTTAATCTCCCAGGAACATGGATATATGTAATGTAATCAAAGATTCGTTCTAAGAGACGTACCCTAAGGAGTCATCGGTGTAGACTAGGATCATGAACGCGGTAAACTCCATTTAACTGAGACACAACCAGCTGAGCATCTAAATAGACCTGGAGGTGAGAGATACCAAGTGACAAAACGTCACGAAGAAACTCAATAACTGTGTTGTATTCAGCGACATTGTTTGTGGTGTCACCTAAACAGATACCTCCTGAAGATAGAAACTGGCCCTGAGGTGTGAAAATCACCCAAGCTACAAAGGAAAGCCTCCAAGTGTGCCAGCTAGCATCGTCCGCGAACCCAACAAACACCTCTAATTCACTTGACATCTACCACAGTGAAAAAGATAACATCAAAAATGACACGTCCATAAAACCAAAATAAAAACTAAAAAATAATAGTACAAAGACTATACATATGTTACAAAAAGTCACCCGAAGTGACCTACCTATGAGTAATACTTCTTGAGGTAGAGCCCATTTCTAGTCTCCGCCAAAACATTTCCCTCAAAGTCTGCCAAATGATAAGTGCCCTTTATTAGAACCTATTTTACGATGAAAGGTCTGAACCACATAGGTTTGAACTTGCCTGCCCCCAGGGGGTCCTTATCTTGGTCATAGACCAAGACAAGGTCGCCTTCATAGAAAATATGAGAACGAACAGACCGATCATATTGACACTTCACTTTTGTTTGTGAGCTTTGTTAGCTAAGGCCGCATCATGATGCTTCTCATTGAGTTGCTCAAGATATAATAGATGTTCTTCAAGCGGTGAAGTGTTTGGCAATAACTATACTGCCAACTTTAAAGATGGGATCTGGAATTCTATGGGAAAGACTGCTTCCAGCCCATAAACAAGTTGAAAAGGTGAGAAACCGGTTGCAGTCTTAATGGATTTTCAGTAAGCCCATAATGATGAGTATAACATCAAATGCCAATTTGACTTGGCCGAATTGATCGTTCTCTATAGAATGGCCTTAAGATATTTATTTACAGCTTCCACCTGACCATTCACTTGGGAGTAGTAGGGTGATGAATTTCTTTCCGCAACCCAAGCTTTGACGTTAACTCATTCATCATTTTTTTTTGAAAGTGACTACCATGGTCAGTGACAATCTCTCTTGGGATGAAGAACCTTGCTATTATCTGGTTGAACAAAAAGAGAGTTGTTTTCTCTCCGTCGTATTTAAATGTTGGCATAGCTTCGACCCACTTGGTGAAGTAGTCTAATGCCATGATGATATAGCAGTGCCCCCTGTTGAAGGGGGGTTTCATGTAGTGTAATCAATCCCCCATTTAGTGAAGGGACCAATGGTAATAACGGGAAACATGGGAGCAGGGTATGCCCTCATCTTCCGAGAGAAGATCTGACACAGGTGGCACTTCTTGACCGATTCAACACAATCTTTGATTAATGTCAGCCAGAAGTAATCGGCTCATAGAATTTTTGGGGTTGTTTCCAACCTAGATAGATGACCGCCACATGCTCCAGTGTGGCAATCGTTAAACATGATTTTCGCTTCTTCATGAGTGAGACATTGGCAAAGGATGCAGTCTACACCTCGATGATACAAAGTGTCCTCGAGTATGAGATAGTTCTTAGCCCGATGGCGTAAATGGTGATGCTCATCTCGAGAAGAAGAGGTGGGACACTTCAAATTATGGAGATAGACAAGAACATATCCATACCAAGGGTCAGAAGACACGATCAAAAAAATGTCTCCTTTGATAGGCAACTCGTCAAGTATAACATCACATGATTCAACCAGAAGTTTCGATATGAGTTCTGCAAAGACCATCGACTTTCTGGATTTCACCGAAACGAACTCCAAGTCAAATTCCTAGAGGATAACTATCCATCTACTGATCTTTCCGTCGATGACTCGTCGTGTCAATACGTATTGAAATGGATTCACAACGGTAATGACGGTGGTCTTGCGAAACAAAATGTAATGACGAAACCATTGGATAGCATGGACTGCTACCAACTCAAGTTTTTCAATGTGGGAATAATTGAGTTCCAGTCCAACTAGGCCTTGGATCAGGTAATAAATCACGTATTCTGAGAGAAAATCATCCTCCTGAACTAAGACCATACCAATGGTCGACTCCGTAGCGGCCAAGTACAATAAGAAATCTTTATTATAATTGGGTGGCCAAAGCAGAGGGGTAGATATGAGGGCGCATTTCAACACTGTGAAAGAGAGTTGAGCAGCTTTGTCCCAATGAAAAGGAACACCCTTCTTCAATAAACACATAAAACCCTTTGCGATCTCAGTGTAGTATGCGATGAAACGCTGTAAAAAGTTTTCTTTTCCTTGCAAAATTTGAAGATGAGGGGTGGTGCATGGGGCAGGCAATTGAACTATTTCCTCGACCTTTAGAGGATCAACCATGATCCCTGTTGTCAAAACTATGAAACCTAGAAGACAACTCGATGTGATGCAAAAACTGCACTTGTTTGGATTTAAGAATATTCGGTAGTAGCGATGCCATTCAAGGATAAGTCGGAGGTGTGCCAGATGGTCCACTCTCTTGCGAGATCGTGATGCTAAATCATCAATATAAGCCTTGACTATGTGTTTGAGGTCGTGGAAAGAAAAAGACATGGCCTGCTGAAATGTAGCTCTAGCATTTTTCATACCAAAAGTCATTTTTCGATAAGTGAATGTACCCCACGGACAAATGAAAGCGTTTTTGTGTTGGTCTTTGGGTTTGATCTGTATTTGATTATATCTCGAAAAACCATCCATGAACGAAAAAGCCTCACAACCTGAGCATTCATCGACTATCTGGTCAATAAATGGTGTGGGGAAATTATCTTTTGGGCAAGCCTTGTTCAGATCATAGAATTCCATACATATGTGAATTGTACCCTGTTTTTTATTCACCGACATGGGATTCGACACCCATTGAGTCAATTGGACGGGGTAGATGAAACCATCTTTAAGTAGTTTCTCTACTTCAGCCTTGATAGTTGTTTCTTTCCTAGGATTGACTAGACGAAGCCTCTATCGGACCAGCTTGAAATCAGGATAAGTCATGATTTCATGTTTGACGATTCTTGGATCTATGCCTGGCATTTCCTCGTAATACCAGGAAAACACGTCGCGAAAATATTTAAATAAATCTGTGTAGATTTGAATCTCCTCGGGGGAGCAATCTGCTCCGATGAAGATATTCTCCATGACGCTAGGGGTTCTGGAGATGTAAATAGGTATCGTTTCATCTATGTGTCCATATTTCCTTCAGCGAAAACTATGTGGATTTCCAAAGGATTGATACGACAATCTTTATCTCCATTCATAGTCAAAGTGAATCCACCTGCTTCAATTCGTCTTAACTCTGGGAGGAAGTAAGATTTATGATGAAGATCATCCTAGGGTCTATCCAGACTAGTCATTTCCTCAATAATTGCCTCATCTAAGGGAAAGACTAATTCTAAAGAATCTATATCAATAAGGGAACCTTGAGCCAAAATAGGCTCGAGCACTATATCTAACTCTTGCGTGGGCATCGGATCGAGGTCGACAGAAGCTCATTAAATTATCGAGTATGCAACTTCTGTCGCGGACGAAGGAATGGCCATGCCATGGTTCTATGTCCCTTCCATATTAGTTCATGGGGAAGGAAGAGTCTATGGATCATTAAATTACATCGTGTGAAATGATGAGATTTGAAAGATTTTGGCCCGAGGCTAGTCGGGGTCAAACGACATGTAAGGGACATTTCCAGTCGGAGGTGGGTAATCAAAAGTACCCATCAAAGGTGGGCACAAACCAACCCCTACGTTGATGATGCTGGGCTGAGGGTTATCAATCATCGGGACCGTGGATATTCCCGATGAAGGATTAGGACGAGAGAAGGATAATTGATCAATGGTCACAATCTGGCCCTCGTGTGGAAACAAAAAGACCTGGAAAACTGTCGCGACCACTACTTTCATAGCATAGGTCCAACTCCTTCCTAACAAAATATTGTATTCAAGAGACACATCGACCACTTCAACTTCGATGCACACGGTTTTTCCCCCTAAATACACGGGGAAAGAGGGAATGATCCCATGTGGTCAGAAAGAATGACCATCAAATGATGTAAGAAGAGTAGGTGATGGGTACAAAATGGGTTGGGCTATGGCCTTCCAACATGCCAAAGACATCACGCATGTCGAGGCACCCTCATCCAACACTGTATGGAAAATATTTCGGGTAAAAGATTTCGTGGTGTAAGCCACTACTATCTAAAAAGCTATGTGGTAAGAAAGACAAGGTTTTAAGTCGGTCGTATCAAGCATGATTGTTCCCGGATTACAAGTCTAAGTAGATCCTAGGGTAGATAACAGAGCCTTTCTCTAGGAAGGGCAACTCTAGAGGACTTCCAAAGTGGACATCGCATAAGGGGTTTTTGATAAATCCTCCACCACAGAGTAGTTATGGGCGGCTCGTGTGTTTGGATTGTGAGAATATTTCTTGAATGCACCTTTTGGGATGTGTGCCATTGTTTCTCCCAACGTCTTCTCAATATGGAGAGGAAGAGGTGGATTTTCGACTTCTTTACCCTTCTCATAGGTGCTTGGATTTCTGTAATCATGTGCTCTAGTTGATATATAGGCATCATCTTTCATCATATACACATTTGTGGATGAAGGATTACTTGAAGATGGAGGGGGTCCTTGAATGCCCCCTTCCGCGCTCGAGGAGGCTTGAGTTAGATTTTGCCCATGTGGAAATAAGTTCATTAACACGGTAGGTTGTTGTTGTGCCAAAAACTTTTGAGCCTCCACAAGCCAAGGGAACTGATGGGTAAGGTGGTCTTCCTTGCAAAGATTACAAGGATACTTCGACTTCTTCTTTTCATTTTTCCCCCACCAGCATTATCGGTAGGTTTATTATCCCCCTTACCCTTCTTTCATTGTTTCTTCTTTCCATCAGGCTGATGGGTGGCCTTTGGGTTTGTCATTTGCACACTATGTACATCCGACTTTTGGGTAGGGGGGAAAGTTGAATCAGTGGTCTAGTTGGTTGTTGTCTGTTGTATCGATAATTGTTTCAATTGATTTGACAATGGATCAGCGGGATTCATTTGTGTTGAACCAATAATACCATCGGCATGTGGTCCATACCTTTGTCTGGTCTTGTCAAGTATTGACCTTGGTGCGTCTGGAAAAATTCCATAGAGTAAACCAGACTAAGAGTAAATCAGCTCTAGCTATTGAGCTCTCATTATCGTGTCTTCCTTGGAAAACACCCTGGATGTTGTGATGTCTTTAGATAATTGGGGTATTAAAGAATTAAGGAACCCCTCTAGCAGGAATGTTGGTGGGACTGGCACTTTTATCAAACTCTTCCATTGTCTCCATTCTCGAATGTGATCCCAGATATGGTTCACTTTTGTCTATTCAAATTTGGCTAGCAATTCAGTGTCGGCATCGTATCCAATAGGTAATTGGAAATGGTTTAATAAATCCATTGCCAATTTTTCGAAGGAAGAGTATCATGAGCGGTCGATCTTGATGTACTATTTCATAGCACTCCCTATGAGAGTGTGTTGAAACAATTGCAACTGGATGGAGTCGTCTCTCAAAGAGTTGGACGAGCACCATAAGTGGAAGGTAGTCATGTGATCGTTGAGATATTTGTTAGGCTTGGCTTCAAACTTTGGAATGTCCGAAGGAAACTTGGTCGAAATTGGAGGCCAACTTAGATCGTGATAGATGGGGTCGTTTAATAACCTTGTCAAGTATGGCAAGTGCAGGGTTGCCAGAAACGGTATTTTGGGTTGTGGATTGTAGCCAGGTGTTATAGCAAGATTTGCCTCACCATTTCCCTATGCAAACTTATCAACCCCTTTTTGATAAATCCAAAGCCAAAAATATATATTTTTTCACATATACTCTCCCTAACTTCTTTGCAAGATGCTTATACTCTTGCTGCTCCACTACAGCTCATGTATATCAGGATTTGTGCCAGAAAATACAAAATGAGGTCGGGTTTCCATGTCATGACAGAATATCTCTGATCTTTAGCCTTCCATATACTAGAAATGTTCCGACTCGGACCTTCAGTTGCATTATGGAGGCTATAAGAGCACAATTTCGAGCTATGGAAAAAGAGGAGAAAGCATTCAACTTTGAGAGTGAAGTTACTCTGGAGAAATTACTTCATATTGAGTTTGCATCCCTTTGTCCCTTAAGTCTGAACATAGTGTTCAGCCCCCAAGTTCTTTCCTTATTGTCGAGAGGACCTCAATACCTCTTTGCTATGAGCTTGCCTTTGGTGGAGGATTGAAGTGGTGGAGACCTAGTTGGAAGGAACTTGGTTTCTTGGTTTCGAACCATGCCGACACAAAAGTCTGTAATGTTGATACTTTTGTTGATAAATTATTAATAGAAATATTCCTTTCCCGTCCTATCGATATCTTGAAAATATATGATTATTATCCATGGGCATGTTTGTAATGTTTATTAATGGATTGTGCTATATGATATGATAACTCACTTTATATATTGTCACTATATACTTGCATCGCTTGTTTGTTGAGAACTTCTTGCAGGCATAAAGCTTTGGGTCAAAGTGTTCAACGGTGGAACAACATCAAACGATTGGATCAAGGTAGGCTTCTTCCTCGTATTGCACATTAGTTTATATAGCACATGTTGGAATTGAGTTGATTTTTGCAGTCATACCTTTCTGTTGTGGTTTACCCTTGGCCATAGAGAGTTTTTCCCTTGTAATAGAATTGGCGACTCCACTGGGGAGAGATATTCCTTCTAAGGGTTGAAGTAATTTTTCTTCTTACATTTCTCTTTTTCCTTTTTGTTTCTTGTCGTATCATAGATGGACAGAGTTTGTTCACTCTGGGTCTGAGTTTTTCAGCCTTTTACCCTTTCCTAGCCTTGTTTTAAAAGATGTATGCCCTATTTTCCCTGACATTCGCATATACATGCTTGTTGTCCCACTGAAAGAGGCGTATATACGCCCTTTTCTCTTGAACAGTCGCGTATACCACTTCCCCTTTCTTTCTTTCTTGGTTTAGTGACTGCTAGGTAGGTTTTGAGGATCACTAAGCCTTCTTAGGTCTCTGTGGTGCCTGTTGAGATTATCTGGGATGACAGGAAACCTGTTTGGAGTTGAATTTTTGGGCAGCATCTTTCTCTTTATTTTCCATTTTTTATTTTTCCTTGGTAGTTGGGTTGTCTTCTTAACTTCTTGGTATTCATCTTGAGTGATTTCTTTTATACACAGTAGAAGTTATATATCAAGTCGCTTATTAGTCCATGCATTTTCTTTTTAATACATTGAAAATACAAAAAATAGGTATTTTGCATTGGTTGGTATTTTTGTCTTGGAACCTTTATCATTATCTTAGCACATTTAGTGAAAGATTGCATTTTACTTCTGAGTTGCAAAGTTAAAATTGAAGATTGCATTGTTTTTATTTAGCATATCATTCACTAAAAAGTTAAAGTTAGGATTTGCATTATATCTATTTTTATTTTTATGCAGAGTCATAACACCATGAGTTTCATTTCCATACATTTTTGAGTAATCACGGCTAATAAAATTTACGCTTTAAACTAAAATTGATTAGTAAATATTTTATTATTTAGGGCGCACAAACTAGCCTAGGATTTAGTGCCTTAGAATAGGATTTTGTGAGTAAACTTCTCCAAGGAAATTAAATCAACATATGCGTCGGAGACAGGGAGTTGAGAAATCCATTGTATAATTGGTAATATCAGGAGGCTCCACTCACACCAGAGTTGAGCACAAAGTTGTGTGAAGTTTGTTGAAGGGATAACCCCTGGATACTCACCTAGCGTCAAAGATATTTCTGTGGATTTATTCGTATTTGGGGATCTTGCTAGTATCCATACCTCTCTGAGAGGTGGTACTTTCAAGGTTTTGAGCTTTGCTAACCTGCCCATACGGTAATCCAAACTTATGACTATTTACCTGTGCATCAGTTATACAGTGGTTGATTAGTTGCTTGACTTAGGTTTCTCATAGGTTACTTGCAGGGGTTATTCTTCTTGTATCCTAAGTCAGATAGGGGTCAGACAACACACAACATTTATGGAAGATTACCTCTCTAGGGGGATCTGACCGACTGGTTTTTAATCCTACGAGGGCCCTTATAACTGATTATGTTACCTCCAAACTTTAGCAGGGAGTCTCAGGTCCCTCTTGGACAAGGCATACCTTCTTTAACGAGGGAGGCCACTCAGCCACTTTAGCCCGTTTGCCTGCATATTGGTCATTTGACTTTTTGGTATGATCTTTGATTACTAGTTGGCCCTAGGACTCTAGTTTGTGGTTTCATTATCATGGATAGAGGAGTGCCTTTTACTCCTCCATTCACCACTACCCCCCCCATGATTCCTCCTCATTTCATGGGGGCAGACCCTTCTATTTTTTACAATGGTATGCATGATTACAATGCTCAATCTGCACCTTGGGTCTCTAGTCATGTTTTTTTTGATATGCCTTCCCTCATGAAACCCCCTCCTTGTTCTACTTATATGAATCCTAGCATTGGACCCGGGGGCACCATCGCTTCCATGCCCACTTCTTTGTTTGATATGAGTCATGTTCCCATGGGAGGTTGGAACCTTCCACCTTATGGATCCAATCCTAGCTATGCTCTTTCAGGATCCAGTGCTCAGATGGGTTCTTATTACACCCCACCCATGTATCTTTCATCTACCATGTCGATCCCTTTAAACACTTTTTCTACACTAGGTCTTCAAGTACCCCCAGTTCTTCCGTATGGGGAGAATCAATTTTATAATTCAGGCTACCCTCCTTATGGGACACCCTCACAAGAGGGAAACATATATCCTCACTCAAATAATTCTTATCCTACCTCAGTCTCTTTGCAAACCTCAGTGATGATGCCCATCCAGACCTCTTCAGGCCACCTTGGCATAAACCACCATGTTTCTAGGCCAGGACAGGTAGTATACCAGGATCCTTTCTGGCCTGTAATGTTTCAGAATCAATATTTTCCAGGACCTTGGAATCAAATACAACAATCTATCTCTAGAACAACTACTGTAATCCACACCAGTGCACCATCGCCCACCTCTGCTAGTCATGTTGGAGATGAGTTGACACTTTCTACAAATCATGTCAACAACTCGCTTCCAACCTCTATCAATTATGTTGGGGGCACCATCCTTTTCACCCCAGATCATAGTCATGTCATGTCTTTGACTCGTATTCATCATACAGGAGATGATTCTCTTTCCTCGGCCAATCCCATCGAGAAACATAAATGTCTCAGACGTAAGCCTAAATTCCTTTGCAGGACTTGTGAAGGAAGCCATCTTACTCGCTTGTGCCTATTGATTGTCGAGATACTAGAGGTGTGGGGCTCACCCAAAATCCCTTCAGCCTCTGAGACACCCATGGTTCCTCCTCACACCACTTCACCTTTAATGATCCTGGAGGTCTCACCACCAAGATTTTCCTCTAACCTCACCCCCTCCATGGAGGGTGAAGCATCTCTTGCCCTCGTTACCATGCATCCTCTTCAACCTATAATTGAATAAGTGACCACGACAGTGCTATTTATGGTCAAACCAACTCTCCCTGAAAAGAGTGATGCACCCTCCAGTCACGTCATCAAAATTCCAAGTCTTCCCCCTTCTGATCAAGAGATATTCATTCTTCCTCCAAATACTCTCTCTTCGAGTTCTAACGAGGTCCCCTCCGACTTAGATGACCTGACAAGAAATCCCATACCCCCACCTATGTTTTTTCCACTAAGAGACATTATTCGAACCATAACAGAGACTATGTACTCCGTTAGCACTCTCTCCTCCTCGACTTGGAGATATTTGGGCTTTCCCAATATTTTGTCATCTATTCGCATGATACTGAATTTCGGCAGAAGGCCGGGATGGGAACCTTGGCCTCCCCCTTTACATGTTGATTAGAACTAAAAACGAGTATTAGTTAAGCTCTTTTCTGAATCATTATTAAAAATTGAAAATATCGCTGAGTGATTTGTCCCTTTCACACTCATTAAAATTGGATTTGAAAGATCATGAGTCTTAGTTAAGCTCTTTTCCGACTCGCTATCAAAAATGGAAAAGATCGTCGAGTGAACTTGTCTTTTTTAGACTCGTAAATTGGATTTGAAAATATGTCTATTTGGCACAATTTTACCCCTTTTTCACACCAAGTAGACTAAAAGATATAAAAAATGGCTTTTTTGGCGTTAAATTGTGATTGCATCTCATGCCCTTGCTTGCAGTATTGATCCTTTAGTTGGTTCTCACTTTGCGTTATAAACCATGGCCTAAGCAGTTTGCATCCTCAACCAAGAAGAGCCTTGTTTATATCCTTTTCAATTTGACACCCTATACCCTGGAAGGAACATCACCCCGAGTGTCCATCTCCCACATGCATTTCCTTGCATTGAGCATAGGTACGTTCCGCTGCTGGAACTAGTTTTTCTTACTTGTGACACTCATTCCCTCCTCTATATCATAGCATTCACTTGTTATGAAAAAACAAAAAAAAAGACAGGAAAGAAGGGAGTACTATATTGTAATTGGCATCAATCATGTCGCCTTTGAACAGAGAACAAAGTTATTGAGTCCTTGCATCATCATAATTTTGGGTTTAGAATGGCCTTAGGAAGTTGATCTCGTTACATAATTTTCTCTATCGACTAGTTAATCTTCCAGTCACTATAGAGAACATTATGGATGCCTCTTGCATCTAGTTGTCACATAATTAAGTCTGTGTTATCGGAGTCCACCATATGTCTCGTGCTCTTGTTCAAAGGAATTCTATCAATCTGTGTCGAACACTCCTCAGAAATCTTGACTTTGCATGTCGACCATACCCTCGGTTTGTCTCAAAATCACATGATACTTTGGTCTTATGATGCACCCTGGCCCTACTTTCATCATTGGTAGGTCACCTTGAACCCAGCAATCGACATTTCATCATGGGTCGTTGACTGGGTGGTTTCCCTTGTGTTCGATGGCAATACATCTATTCACACTTTGGGATTTGTGCAATGTCTTGGATGCCATTAGCCTTATTGGTGGTTTCCTTGCCTTTGTCAGCAATTTTCATCATTGGCTGCTATCCAGAGGGTCTTTTTCATGTACCATTTTCATTTGGCACATGCGAAAGATGCACAGGGTCGTTGGTTCGTGAACATGTTCTTCATCCGATCTCCACCAAATCATGAAGCTCCTACTTTGTCCCATGTGCTGACTAATGAGAGATGCCTTAATTCTCTCCTTTCAGCGGGTCTCTTTCCATCGACTTCAGCTCATGTATTCTGGATATGATACCTAGAGTTTTATGAGTACCTTGAGGCTTGCAGTCATTAGTGGCAGGTTCTCTTGCCATTAACAGATGGGAATAAATCAATGTCTCCTGATAAATGGATCTCTCAAGTGTTCGACACTAGCTCCTTTATTCACATTTGTAGAGATGTACCCGGTGCCTTGATACCTAATTTCATCATTGGTAGGTTGTCTCACATTTGTTAACGGTATACCTCAATGACCGGTAATCAAATGATGTCCCATCGTGTTCAACCTCAACTCATTTATTCACATGATGTATACTTGCACCATTGGCGGATTTTATTGAAGACTTGAAGACATCACTTTGTGGACGCGGCTTTCCTAAGCTATTTCTTACATTTCATTGGACCGGTACCTATTTGACTTCAGTGATCATGGGAGATTAGATTGTACTCCACGGTATATAGATATCTTCAGATTGATTTTGAGATTGGTTTCACTGGGCCTTGTCTGTGACTATGATAGTTATTGGCATGTAATCACATTTATACTTGCCTACTCATGGCCATGATCACTTGTTGGTATATTTTCCACATGGATCTGCATTGTATTCTTGGCATCCATGTATGCAAAATCAGTATGTAATGTAATGAGAAATTGAGTCTATCTAGATGGTTCTCTACCACTCCACTTCTGGGTTATTTATAATGTATTTCGGCCATTACAGATACTCCTCTGATCTCACACATTAGGGGGCATCTGTTATAGCAAGATTTGCCTCACCATTGCTATCTTTCACAGAGGGCCTTTTTCCATTTCCCTATGAAGACTTATCAACCCCTTTTTGATAAATTCAGAGCCAAATATATATATTTTTCCACATATACACTTCCTAACTGCTTTGCAAGATGCGTATACACTTGTTGCTCCACTACAGCTTGTGAATATCGGGATTTGTGCCAGAAAATACAAAATGAGGTCGAGTTTCCATGTCATGATAGAAGATCTCTGATCTTTGGCCTTCCATATACTAGAAATGTTCTGACTCATCCCTTCAGTTGCATTCTGAAAGCTATAAGAGAACAATTTCAAGCTATGGAAAAAGTGGATAAAGGATTCAATTTTGAGAGAAAATTTACTTCGGAGAAATTACTTCATATTGAGTCTGCATCCCTTTGTCCCTCAAGTATGAAAATAGTGTTTAGCCCCCAAGCTCTTTCCTTGTTGTCGAGAGGACCTCATTACCTATTTTCTATGAGCTTGCCTTTGGTGGAGGATTGAAGTGGTGGAGACCCAGTTGGAAGGAACTTGGTTTCTTGGTTTCGAACCGTGCCGACACGGAAGTCTGTAATCCTGATACTTCTGTTGATCAATTATTAATAGAAATACTCCTTTCCTGTCCTATCGATATGTTGCAAATATATGATTATTATCCATGGGCATGTTTGTAATGTTTATTAATGGATTGTGATATCTAATGTACTAACTCACTTTATATATCATCATTATATACTTCCATCGCTTATTTGTTGATAACTTCTTGCAAGTGTAAAGCTTTGGGTCAAAGTCCTCAACGGTGGAATGACATCAAACAATTGGATCGAGGTAGGCTTCTTCCTCGTATTGCACATTTGTTTATATAGCACATGTTGGAATTGAGTTGATTTATGCAGTCATACATGTTTTTTGTGGTTTACCCTTGTCCATAGAGAGTTTTTCCCTTGTAACACCAGGGAAAAATGATCCTGGAGTTTGACTGGCACCAGGTTACCAAGAAAAGTTAGGTTGTTGGCTAGGGCTCTAGTAACAACCATGGTCATGACCAGCGTATGAATTTTGTGCTTGTTGAGACATCATCGGTTGGTTCCCATAATAGGATGTAAAGGGATGGGCTTGTGTCGCATTCTAAGGATTTTGGGAGGGGTTTCCTCCTACCGATCCGACGGGCATAGGTGTATGGAAGGGGTTGCCCTCGATTAGCATCCTTGGTAAGGGGACTGGTCCCTACCACAGATTCCAAGGTCCTTGTGAGGAAGGAATTCCTAAGCGTGTCCGATGTCCATGAATAGTACCCTGTACATGATGTGGTTGTCCATAACCAGGGTTGCCCCCAGCCAAAACAACAGCTAACGAGAAAGCGTTGTTACAAAATGCGTCGAACAAAGAGAAAGGTTTCAAACCAACCGTCATGTTACAAGGAGGGAGTGCTTGACTACCTACTCCAAACAAGTTTATGTTAGTCCCGACGGAGTGTTGAGGAACATCGCCGAGCGAGGGGGAAAAAGGGGGTATATCACCCCCGTCGTAAGGGAAAGCGATAAAGGGAGTTGAAGTTCCCCCCATAGATCCTTGCAGAGGAGCATTGGAACTCCCTACCCCCAGACCTAAAGTTTTTAGAGTGGAGGAGGAAAGTACAATACTCGTACCGAAGCCAGGCATCTCGTATGAGAACGAAAGGCCTGTCACATTCTGGGTAAACGGAGTCATGATCGCTGCCATAGACGGAATCGGACCACTACCCGAGGTAGAAGTAGTCAAGACCATAGTGGCCTAGACCAGCGACGGTTGTTTAGGAGGTGGAACACCCCCTGTAGTGACAGTTGTGAAGGAAATATGAGTATTCCCTAAAGAAGTAGTAGCGTTTGCTTCCATTGTTGCTTGTGACACTACCTGACGCTTGTAAGGTAGAACCTGTACGATGACGGGTGTTGATAGATCAGTGATGGGATGGTTATACTGACCAAGAGATTATGCTCCGAGGTAAAAAATGATTGGTTCCTCCTGAATCAAATGTTCTTCTCTCAAATATGGGTCAGGCACAGTTTCCTGTAACCTGGTTGTCTCAAAATACCCTTGTCGGTCTAGTTTTTGCCTTAGTGGTGGCAGGGGGGTTCAAGGTCAACCGGTGGTAGGCCCAAAATCCTTCGCGACTAGTGAAACTCCCGATCCTCCACTGTGTGAGAATATCAAAGACACACTCAGGAAATCTATACGTGTTTGAAAACCAGCACGCACTAGAAAAAGTACCTATTAGATAAAACGAGCAATCACTAGCTAGTTGGAAGAACAGTTACAACAACCAACACTAGAGAAACTGTAATGATCCCAAGCCATTATGCAAGGATCATCACTATTTTGGTGTCTTTTTAAAACTTTTTCTGAGTGAAGTATTTCGTCAAACACTTTGCTGATCTACCCTTTAGATGTGTTTATATGTGTGTTTGTAGCAAATAACAGAAAGAGATAACCATGGAACATACCTCAACCATATGCAATAAGATAGACAAGCCAAAACATCTCAATTCTTCTTTATTCATAAAAATAGAGAAACCTGCTACAGAGAAGATGTCGATCTGGAATGCTCAACAGATGGCCAAGAAGATAGACAATAGATAAGAGCTGCTACAAAATTCTCCCGCTAATACAAAATATGCCTCCAAAGGCTGAATAAGAAATGAAGATCAATACAAGCAGATCTGAATGCCAAACTCTCCAGCTGAAGAATGCTATGCTCCAATAGAAGGCTGAAACCCTCAATAACTCGGCCCTACTGCCAAAAGTGTCCAATCACCCTAATAAATATGCCAACTGATAGATCAGGTGATGGTAAGAATAACCCAGGTTCCTGAATCTCCAAGATCCCTCTCAATCTCCGTAGATCTGAGTTTCCCACTGAATGGGGTGCCCCACTGGATGACTGAAACCCTAGTTGGTTTGGCCCTGATGAAGGTGGCCTCCAAATGCTCTGAAACTCTCTAAGAATATAGATCGGGTGATGGTAATAATAACCCAGGTGCCTGAATCTCCAAGCTCCCTCTCAATCTCCGTAGATCTGAATTTCCCACTGAATGGGGTACCCCACTGGATGACTGAAACCCTAGTTGGTTCATCCCTGATGAAGGAGGCCTCCAAATGCTCTGAAAATCTCCAAGAATATAGATCGAGCTATGATAATCCCGTGGGAGAAGTTTCGGACTCAGATCTCAAGCGGATCTCCCTAGATCTGTTTTTTACTAAATCACGGGACGAACTGGTGCACCCTCTCTCTATCTGCACATGAAACTGATGTAGAATCCTCCTGCAACTGAGTATATCTGGAACTAGAATGGTGTGGGAGAGTATTGTATCTCCGAGACCAATCTTGGGACAAGATAGGTGGAATCTTTCACCACCGAATCATCCTCTAGGGTTTGTTATGTCAAAACCCTCAAAACCCCCAATATTTGGCTCACTAGCTAGAAGCCAGAAATCAAAATAAGATCATACATGAATGAATGAGAAGA
>ML806790.1:26225-40308 GCA_009831015.1 Picea engelmannii | reverse complement strand
TTTGGTCCAGCTTTGGAGGGGTTATCTCCACTACCTTTCTTTACACAACCTCATATTTAGCCCCTGTGTTAGAGGGGGGTCCCGGATAACTTTCACAATACTATACTTTTGACACTCCCTAGCACAGACTCTTATGTTTGTTTTAGCAGCCTTGAAGAGTTTCCTCTCCAATCCTAAATCAAGGCTCTAGCCTAGACTAGTTTATGGACCCTACAAACATAAAGTCTAGTTTATTTTAATTAATCGTTAATTTTAGTGGATGTCTTAAGTCAAAGGGAATGAAAATGAAACCAGTGATGTTTTTCAGAGATGAAAGAGAAGAGAATATATTGAAACTGAAAACAAATTACTTCTTCACAAATTCAAATTTTCACATTCAAACTCTTTAACCAACTTTTCAAACTTTTTTTTTCTAAGATATTTTAATAGAAAACTCAAAACAAGCTTTCACTCGACTACGAGCTACTTATTTTCCTAAGTCAACAGCCAAGAACTTATGAAAACAATATTTTTCTTGATGATTAATGCAAACAACCAACTACTTAACCAAAACAAAAAATAAAAGATTTTTTTTATTGTTTAGTGCTTAAGAAGCAAAAAAAAAGGAAAATCGATGACAAGTAAAGACCAAGAAATGACTTCTGGCCTAAGTGCAGATCGCAAAGAGTTACTGACAATAACACAGAAGTTGATTGAATTAGACTCTCAAACTTGTCTAAAAACCCTATTACAGAAAAACAGAGGAAAAAACTTTTAATGAAAAAGAATGATATGTTGTAATCAAACCTAAGTTGCAAATTGCTATGATAGAGACCCAGACTAGATCAAGAAAATCCCTGAGAGGTGTGACTATTGACAGGGAAGAGGATGACCGCCTCTTCTAAAAAACAATTTCTCAACATGTACGCTACTGACAATTCAATAGCCAGCGTATGTACATGGGTTGTGCAAGGTCAAGGCACATATACACATGTGCAGGCCTACTATAGGCCATGTGTACCTCTATAACTCCTCAAAAAATTGAAAAACAAGCAATCAAGCACTGGCAAGGAGTATTGGTATTGAGAACCAGAATCCCTTGAAGACACGAAAACTTATTTTAACAAAAAAAGATACAAGGAAAAATTGTTAAAAAAAACTAACATGAAGTTATACCTATGCTACAGACTGCAACAACAGAGACCAGAACTAGATCCAGAAAACCCCTGAGAAGGATTACTTCTGACAGGGAAGAGGATGACTGCCTCTCTTTTAAAAAAAAAAAAAAATGGACTCAGACACACTACTGATCCTTCAGTAGTCAACGTATGTACGTGGGTTGTGTGAAGTCATGGCATGTGTATACATGTGCAGGCCTTATACAGGTTGTGTATGCCTCTGTAGCATCCCGAAAAGAAAAAATAGTCAAGCGAAGAAAGCAGGGAGTACTGGTATGGAAGACCAGAATACCTACTAGCTCATACTCTTGTAGAAACTCATAAAAAAGGTAATAAAACCAATTTTAAAACACCCAAAAAGTATCCCCAAAAACCCTAGATATTTCCCCAGTATGGTCACCAATTCTATTGTGGATGGGAAATCCCCCTACGAACTAGCATTAAGGGTTATGTACTGCATGAAAAATGACCTAAAGTCTCCTAATTTTTACCACCATCCCAATCATAAACCCCATTATTCATATGTAAATATAAGCTTAAAAAGATCAAGTTATTGTACCTTAGTTTCTATGTTTGATGTCGATCCTTTAACGTTCAATCACTCCTTGACTGCAAATATCCTCCCAAAGCTAACTTGCATTCATAAATAGACAAACAAATAACTCCAAACATGCCCAAAAACTTACCCAAAACTGTGTGTTCCGTCTACAACTTTCTATTTCTCATGTTATTTTAAGTATACGCGGGTTGTAGTGGGTCAACTAGTGTACACACATGTGCAGTAGTGGAGCAGGGCGCATGTGCCCTCAAAAGGGGTGTTTTTTAAGAAGTTCTTCAGTAGTGGCTTGGGAAAAGATGTAAAATGAGATGGCCTAATGACAGGTAAGCATATCTAGTTCAAATTAGAGTTATAACTAATACAGGAGCATCGCTCCAAGCCAGCTACGTGCCAGCCAGCCAGCACAACAAGAGCGCATTCAATGGAAGGAGAGAGGCACAGCCCTCTCATTTTTCAAATTTTGAAAATGTATTAAATGTTTGTAAGGCTGGTAGAGCCAAGCCATGCCTTTGAGCATGTTGTAATTAGTGTCGCCTTTAATGGTTGACATGTTGATGGAGATCTAGATCCGATTCGGACTAGACATCCATTCAATGTAATTCATTGTAATTTATGAGAGTTGGTGAGGATGGAGGGAAGCACTCAAGGAGCCCCCTTTTGTAAAAAGATCCCTTGTATCTGTAGGCAATGAGTCTGTAGAGTGGGAAGAGTAGAAGAAGATAATAGGTTAGAGAGTAGAGAAATTCGTGACTCTGTTGCAGTCTAAGCTCACATTGCAAAGAGGCATTTCATACTAATACAATCAGAGAAGTTTGTCCTGCATGTTATTCTGTGTATGTTGATGAATGTATTTATGTGTTTATGATATGTTGTAGATGTATGTTAGAAGTGAATTTGCAGGGATAGATAGATTTTCCTATCTGAGAGTTCTTTGATTCCAGGTTTGGATTCTTTGTGGTTTCATGCAAGAGTGCATGACATAGTACTGCAATCTCTGAAAACCAGTGCAAGAGTGCACTTCTAAATTCTGTGGAATTTCAGAAAAAGACGTGCCAGGAGGGTGCACCAGAGGAAGTCATTAACTCAAGGAGGAGGCCTCAAGGTTGTTGAACACCTTGGAGGTAAGATTGTGTAGAGGAAGGCACAAAGATAACAGAATCATTGAGGGTTCTGTGGAAGACTCTGCCAAGAGGGCATTGATTGGATGCACAGGGTGCATAGAAGGAACTCTATTTCGAGTTCAGTGAGAAGACAGAGTCACTAAAGATTCTGTAGAAGCTCTTCCAAGAGGGCATTGAGCAAGTGAATAGAGTGCACCAAGAATAACTCTCTTTCAAGTTCTGAGATAAGAGAAGTGTCACGGGAGGAGACACTCACAGGGTTACTGAACACCCTGTAGGCTCAGTAAGGCATGCTTGAGCGGGAAGTTGTAGAAGAGGCCACTTCCATCCCTTCAAGGAGAGAAAGGGATAGATACCATTGAGGTACAAACAGTTGAAGTTCGAGTAGGACAAAGACCTGTGCAAGGAGTGCATCAGGCCAACATTCAGGTGAAGTGGTGATAGACAGTCGTATGAAGGTTCGTCAGGAACAAGGAGTGTGCAGCGGTGAGAACTTGTCTCAAAGTTCTTAAGATTAGGAGGGATCGCATCGTTGTGTGCAAGAATCCTGCAAGGAGTGCAGAGGTCAAGAAACTTGCAAGGTTTCAGAGTGAAGCAAGCTCCGGAGTGACAACATTCCTAGAACATAGGTGATTTCATCAAAGTTAGATCGAGCTCAAAGAGGAAGCAAAGGCCGATTCCTTTGAAACTTTGAAATATTCCAAAGGGAAGGAAGAA
Organism: Picea engelmannii; assembly: GCA_009831015.1. Taxonomy (NCBI): domain Eukaryota; kingdom Viridiplantae; phylum Streptophyta; class Pinopsida; order Pinales; family Pinaceae; genus Picea; species Picea engelmannii. The sequence continues at coordinate 36,754 of ML806790.1, read as the reverse complement.
GAACATGCTCAAGGTAGAGCATAGTTGTTGTTAAATAAGCTAGAGAGGCAAGATATGGGCTGTTAGATCTAGTGCAAAGAACTGATAGTCATCGTATCTGGAGGAAGGCGCATGGAGTTTAACCTCTGGGAGGTCATGTAGGAGAGCAGTTGAAACGGACGGTGAAGACACTTTGTGGAGAAGTGAGAAATTCCATGGGTCGTTGGATCTCATAGAGCAGTGAGGGGATTAAGGTCAAGTATCTTTCGATACTCTAAAGCTCATAAAGGATAGCGACTGTTAGATCTGGATCAACGACAGTCGTTGATCTCATACAAGAAATCGTGAATTTGGGATTCGTGAGTTGGGAGGTGGAGTTCTTTGTTTTTCAAACCCCTGAGTTGTGAGATCGTGATTCGACCTGAACTATCGATCAAGGAGGAAGGACAGCCATGATATTTGGTGCCTCGTTACATCATGTATCGGGGTTTGGGGTTGAAAAGAGTTTATTTTCGACTGCAGAAGTCACGAAGTGCCGAGTGCCAAGGGCTCGGGAAAACTTGCATCACGTCTGTTAGGTGGGGACCGCGTGGTTGATAGGTGGCATAACAACAAGCGCCTAGAGAAATGTGGAAGTGAGTGATAGGTGGTGGACACACGTCTCCTCGGAAGGAGTCAACCCATTGTTGACTTATCACGTATCAGAGATTCGCAAAGGAGGAGCACGAGGGCTCAACACTCCAACTCACGAAGTCATGAATTGTGAGTAATGCTAGCACTTAGCCCTAGTTGGTGGTTATGTTTGGAAGGCACTAACAAGGAGGAGCCATACCCATATCGCATATTGGGTATCGGCATTTGGAGAAAGATGATTTGAGGTCTTCTACTCACGAACTCGCGAGTTGCGAAAGGCGCTTGTGCTAAGGCCCGATTGTGGTACTATGGAGATGTAAGGCTCGTGCCTAGTGTTAAGTTGCGCAGGGTAGGTTTTCACGAAGGACCCATGGATCAGATTCGTGAGGTTCCAATAGGGATCCGAGGGAGCCGCTTCAGCTCGAGGAGAATTTAGAACAATATTGTGTGGATCACGGCCAGAGGGTCAGGGGGTCTGCATTAGTTGTGGTATCAGAGCTTGTTTTTGTTTGTATATTGCAGACAGAGGGAGCTAGAGGAAAAGGAAGACAGAGTGTTGAAGCTCTGTGATGATTGTTGCAAGGTGTGCAACAGCCAATAGACAGTCAGGAGGAATGTAGGAAAGGCTAGAAGCACTCACGGTTGTAGAGTGACAGCAAAAAGTTTTCCAAGAGGGAAGACAGGAATAGGAAGATGGCTACTAAAGGCCATGGGCGTGGTCACAGGGAAGACTGCAAGCAGAAGAAAAATCTAGAGATGGATCAAGAACTCACTGAGATAAGGGTGAGAATGGAAGAGTTTGCACTGCAGGTGCAGCAGAACGCAAAGACACGTTGGGTGTATGAATGGCCTCTGAGGAGGAAAGTAAAGTGGCCAGTTCAGTATTTATTGGCCCGAAGGCAGCGCAGACTGCTAAAGGACTGGCTGAGGTGTATTAGAAGACTTGGTGACAGAGAAGGAGTGGTTCACACTTATGAACCAAAGACTGGGAGAAATCTCAAAGACATTGAGGATGAACTAAGATCACTGGATGATCTCAAAGACTGCCAGGAGGGCAGGACAGAAAATTTAGACTGCCAGGAGGGAAAAGAGGAAATCCCATATTTCCAGGTGGGAAAGGGAGAGCATATGAGACTTTCTAAAAGTATCATGAAATCAGGGATGAGTTTGGATCAGCAAGAGGAGCTGACAGAGAAGATGAGCTCAGAGGTGAGTTCATATTAGCAAGGATAGCTGATAGAGAAGGAATATCAGAAGAGCATTCTAATGATTGGAGGGATAAAGGTATTCCTGCCATATAACCTAGTTGAGGCCAGTATGTGTGTTGCAGATGTAGCAATAGAAGAAGGACAACCAACAATGACTGTCATGGAGGAAGAAAACGTGGAGCAGGTGCAGATATATGCCCCAGAAGAAGAAGAGCATGCAGATAGGATGCTCACTCCATGGGAGATGGAGCTATAAATGCTGGAGGATTGGTTGAACCATCTAGAACCAGTAGATGACTACCATGAGAAGAAATTCATGAAGATTTTGGAAAAAGAGCATTCGGAGAAATTGCTCAAAAATTTCAGCCAGGAAGTTGAACAGATGATGAATGCAACACTGAGGTCTGCAGCAGAATGTGAATCGAAATTCTAGTCTAAGGAGAAATTGCAGGAAGTTGGAGATGCACCAGTAGGAGAACTGGAAGAAGAAAATATATCAGAAGGGGAAGCTGAGAAGAGACTCAGTGATCAGACTGTAGAACTAAATTTTTCAACACAGTGGCAAGATGAGGCCACAGAGGAAGAAAATAGCATGGAGGATCTAGTTGATCTGCCCACTGATAAGGATGAAGAAGTGCAGTCGAGGAGACTGCATAAAGAGAGACAACCACTATATTAGCTGGACAAGATGATAGACGAAATCAAAAGGCTAATGTCGAGGTTAGCAGTGGAAACTACCAGTGAGGAGGAACTATGCAGAGGATAACCTGCCATAGTAGCAGGGCAGTAGATGCAGCAGCAGCAGTGGAGCAGGACAACTTCAAAGAACTGTTTGGGATCCAGGTGGATTTCAACAATGATGCTGGGAAGATCATGAGAAGGATCTCATGAATTTTTCACAGCAGAGGAGTATGATGCAAGAGCATCGCACCAAGCCAGCTACGTGTCAACCAGCCAGCACATCAAGCACACATTCAATGGAAGGAGAGAGGCTTATCCCTCTCATTTTTCAAATTTTGAAAATGTATTAAATGTTTGTAAGGCTGGTAGAGCCAAGCCATGCCTTTGAGTATGTTTCAGTTAATTTCACCTTTAATGGCCGACATGTTGATGGAGATCTAGATCCCATTCGGACTAGACAGCCATTCAATGTAATTCATTGTAATTAATGAGAGTTGGTGAGGATGGAGGGAAGCGCTCGAGGAGACCCCTTTCGTAAAAAGATCCCTTGTATCTGTAGGTAGTGATTCTGTAGAGTGGGAAGATTAGAACAAGAGAATAGGTTAGAGAGTAGAGAAAGTCATGACTCTATTGCAGTCCGAGCTCACATTGTAAAGAGGCATTTCATACTAATACAATCAGAGCATTTTTTCCTGCATGTTATTCTATGTATGTTGATGAATGTCTTTATGTGTTTATGATATGTTGTAGATGTATGTTAGAAGTGCATTTGCAAGGATAGATAGATTTTCCTATCTAAGAGTTCCTTGATTCCAGGTTTGGATTCTTTGTGGTTTCATGCAAGAGTGCATGACAGAGTACTGTGGTCTCTGAAAACTAGTGCAGGAGTGCACTTCTGAATTCTGCAGAATTTCAAACAAAGACATGCCAGGAGGGCGCACCAGAGGAAGTCATTAACTCAAGCAGGAGGCCTCAAGGTCGCTAAACACCATGGAGGTAAGACTGTACAGAGGAAGGCACAAAGATAACAGAATCACTGAGGGTTCTATGGAAGACTCTGCCAAGAGGGCATTGCGTGGATGCATAGGGTGCACAGAAGGAACTCTATTTCAAGTTCAGTGAGAAGACAAAGTCACTGAAGATTCTTTAGAATCTCTTCCAGGAGGGAATTGAGCAAGTGCATAGAGTGCATCGAGAATAACTCTCTTTCGAGTTCTGAGATAAGACAAGTGTCACAGGAGGAGACACTCATAGGGTTACTGAACACCCTGTAGGCTCAGCAAGGCGTGCTTGAGCGGGAAGTTGTAGAAGAGGCCACTTCCATCCCTTCAAGGAGAGAAATGGACAGAGACCATTGAGGTATGAGCAGTTGAATCTCGAGTAGGAAAAATACATGTGCAAGGAATGCACCAGGCCAACATTCGGGTGAAGTGGTGATAGACAGTCGTCTAAAGTCTCATAAGGCACAAGGAGTGTGCAAAGGTGAGAACTTGTCTCAAAGTTCTTAAGATCAGGAGGGATCGCATAATTGTGTGCAAGAATCCTGCAAGGAGTGCAGAGGTCAAGAAACTTATGAGGTTTTAGAGTGAAGCAAGCTCAGGAGTGACAATTTTCCTAGAATGCAGGCGATTTCATCAAAGTTAGATCGAGCTCAAAGAGGAAGCAAAGGCTGAGGTCTTTGAAACTTTGAAATATTCCAAAGGGAGGGAAGAAGCACATGCTCAAGGTAGAGAACATCTACTATTATATTATCTATAGAGGCGAGATCTAGGCCATCAGATATAGTGAAAAGAACTGATAGTCATCAGATCCGGAGGAAGGCGCATGGAGTTTAACCTCTGGGAGGTCGCAAAGGAGAGCAATTGAAACGGACGGTGGAGACACTTCATGGAGAAGTGTGAAATTTCATGGGCCATTGGATCTCACAGAGTAGTGAGGGGATTAAGGACGAGTATCTTCAGATACTCTAAAGTTTAGAAAGGATAGCGACCGTCAGATCTAAATCAATGACATTCATTGATCTCATACAAGAAATCGTGAATTCGGGGTTCGTGAGTTGGGAGGCAGAGTTCTTTGCTCTTCAAACCCTCGAGTCACGAGATCGTGATTCAACCTGAACCATCAATCGAGCAGGAAGGAGAGTCATGAGATTTGATGCCTCACTACATCGTGTATCAGGGTTCGGGGTTGAAAAGAGTTTCTTTTCGACTGTAGAAGTCGCAAAGTGCCGAGTGTCGAAGGCTCGAGCGAACTCGCGTCATGTCCATTAGGTGGGGACCATGTGGTTGACAGGTGGCGTAACAACAAGCACCCAGAGAAGGTGGAAGTGGGTGACAGGTGGTGGACACGCATCACCTGGGAAGGAGTCAACCCATTGTTGACTTGTCACATATCGTATATTCACAAAGGAGGAGCACGAGGGCTCAACACTCCAACTCGCGAAGTCGCAAGTTGCGAGTAGTGCTAGCACTTAGCTCTAGTCAGTGGTTATGTGTGGAAGGCATTAACAAGGAGGAGCCATACCCATATCGCATCTCGGGTATCGACGTTTGGAGAAAGAGGATTCGAAGTCTTCGACTCACGAACTCGCGAGTTGAAAAAGACACTTGCGCTAAGGCCCAGTTGTGGTCAAATGGAGATGTAAGGCTCACGCCTGGTGTTAAGTTTTGCATGGCGGGTTTTCATGAAGGACCTGTGGATTGGATTCGTGAGGTTCCAATAGGGATCCAAGGGCGCCTCTTCAGCTCGAGGAGAATTTAGAAATATCTTGTGCGGATATCGAACAGAGGGTCGGGGGTCTGCGTCAATTAGTGACCGGGACCCAGATAAAGATGAAATGTTTATAGAGGATCCAAAAAGAAGACATGAATATACATAATGGGGATTTTGTCCAATTTCCAAAGGTTTTGGTGTGGATATGTAGAAATAGAGAAAAATCTGCTAATCCCAGAGACCTTTTGGGGATTTTTGAAAGCTTGGAAGGAGGAAAAGGGGCCCGAGATCACAAATATGGAAAAAAAATATTTATTCAAAATTTTACCTTCTCATAAATTTGGACAACTTTTCTTTTATGAAGTTTTTCCCATTTTTTTATCTGTTTGGGATATAGCCAGTTTTGGCTAAAAATTCTATGTCCGTAGAAAATGTAAAGTGTAAGGTCATCATTTTCAGATTGATGTAGATTTCGATTGGAGCATAATATTGAAAATATGAGGGTTGTTGTGAACTCAGTCTCATCAATTTTATCTGCACTAGATACAAAAAACATTATGTTTCCTGATGGATTTCCTTCTCTAGGTTGTAAAAGTTGGCCTCTAAGATTAATTGTACATGTGAGATAGGTGCAAAAGGGGAAAATTTGTTGATTTTAGATGGCTATAAATTTATTCTTATATCTCAGAATTGAGAAATAAAGTAGTCATTGGAAATATATTGGATAGAAGAATACATATATGCACCCAAAATTGGGATTTGATTAGAAACATTTCCAATAAATCAAAAGGAATATGACAAGTGGCCTTGAAAGGGAAGGAATTATGCATTTTTATTTCAAAAACTGAAGAGTTTTTATTATCTAGCGGAATTTTGTTGCACACACATTTACATAATTGTGAGGACCAGAAGCATGGAAGATTCCCAAGGAACTCATAGCCATGAGGAAGAAGTGAGCGGCTTGTATATTAGAGCTCGCAATGAGGAGACATAGTCTAATGGGAATAAGATCATAGTAGAGCCAATAGAGATGATAAAGAGAATGAAGATATTAAGAATGTAAATGCAGAGTTATAGAGATGATAATGAGAGAATAATAAGATCACAAGAAGATAAAAACCATATTACCACCCATCTTCTACAAATTCTGAACCAAATGCAAAATAAAGTTAGAGTTGGAGTAAGTTCAAGAAATGAGGAAAGAGGTACACCCCATGAAAAAGGGGAGAATTACAAAGGATCCAGACATTCAAGGAGTGTTATAAGGATGCATAGAATAGATCACTTACATTTTTATTTGAAAAAGGAAGGCATATTCATTTGAAGAGTCAAAATGAAACCCATAAGTATATCCTATGAGGAATCGAAGGAGAAGGCATGAATTGGACCACTTGCAATGAGAAATCGAGAATATCAAGCCCCAAAATGTTGATGGAGAAAATAAGAAGGGAGAAGAGATTGAATCTTGGTTTCTTGGAATCATAAAGAAATTATAGTTACACATTTATTCCTCCAAATTGGAAGGTAGGGTTTCCATATACCATTTTCAAGGAAAGGATTCTATGTGGTAGGTTCAATTGAAGCAGGTGAAGGACATCAATGAAAATAACATCAATTGAAAGAAATTTAAGAAATATTTATAACAACATTATCTTTTAGAACATTACTATGATAAAAATATGCAAGAGTTCTTTGAACTCAAGATAGGAAATATGTTCAGGGAAGAATATGAAAAGAAGTTCTTAGAATTGTTGATATATGTTGGATTCATTAAAGATAAGAAGGTAAATATTCACAGGTTTTTGAGTTGGATACCTACATTTTACAAAGTCAAAATATAATTTGATGATACAAAGACTTTGGAAGAGACCATAAGGAAGGGTAAGTACCTCTATGAGTAGAGTAAAGGAAGTGCAACATTCTAGAAGTCTTGTAAGGATGAGAAGAAGTAAAATGTGGAATGTAGGATGAGAGGTTTCAAACCTCCTTCATATTTTAGGATTATTCCTAATGTGTATCAAAAAATCCAAGCAACTCAGAGTGAGTCAAAGAAGGTATAATATTGTGGAAAAGTATCAATAGCACCAATCAAATATTAGGGGTGTAAAGAAGAGCATTTGTATAGATATTTCCCTCATAAATAAACCAAAACGAGGATTGTTCACAACCTTCAGGAAGTTACTACAATTAAATGTGTGGGTAGAAATATTTCAAGGATATATGCATCCCTGGAAGCTCAACATGCAAAACATCAATCCCACATGATTGAGGTGGAAGGTAAGATTATCGGTCATCCTATTGATATTTTAATTGATTCATTAGAAACACATAGCTACATTGACCATAAATTAGTGGATAGATTTCATTTGAAAAATAGTAATCTTGAAAGATTATGTTTGGTTCAGCTATCCACTGGGACCAAAAGAAGGATCAATGAGGTTTTCAGGAGTTTTCAATAGATTTGAATGGAGTCAATACAATTGTTGATTTAAATATCATTCAGTTTGGTTCTTATGATATGCTAATTGGAATGGATTGGTTGGAAAAGAATCATGTTATCTTTGATTGTAATAATAATATATTTACATGTCTTGATGAAGAAGGAAAACATAGCTTGGTGAAAGGAATTCCAAGACCCATTTATATAAAGGAAATTGCATCCATATATATGAAAATATGTTTCAGAAAAGGTTTGCAATTGTTTGCAACTCATGTGGAATAACCAACCAAGAATAGGAGTCCAAATCTTGAGAATTTTGTAGTGCTACAAGAATTTGTGGATGTATTTGGTGAGATTCAAAGTTTTCCACCCAAGAGAGGCATAGAATTAAATGTTGATTTAATACTTGGATCTTCCCTAGTGTCCAAAACGCCTTATAGAATGAGCACACCATAATTGAAAGAATTACAAATGTAGATTGAAGAACTTTTGAAGAAGGGTTATATATGTCCAAGTTTCTCACCTTGGGGTGGACCATTTTTCTTTGTGAATAATAAAGATGGGACCTTGATATTGTGCATTGATTTTAGGAAGCTAAATAAAGACACAATAAATAATAAATACCCTCTTTCCAGAATTCATGATCTCTTCAATCAAATAAAAGGAGAAAAGGTGTTTTCCAAGATTTATTTGATATTATGGTACCATCAAGTGAGAATAGAATATGAGGATATCAACAAGACAATGTTTAGAACTAGATATGGGAATTATGAATTTGTGGTAGTGTCATTTGGACTAACAAATGCACTAGTCATATTTATGTTCATAATGAATGGCATATTCATAAATTACTTGGATAAGTTTTTCATAGTCTTTCTAGATGGAATACTTATCTATTATAAGTCAGAGGAAGAGCATGAACAACACTTGATAATGGTGCTAAAAGTGTTATGAGAGCATCAATTGTATGCCAACATGAGAAAATGTTATTTTTAGAAAACATAGATCCATTATTTGGGCCATATAATTTAGGAGGAAGCAATAACAGTGGATCCAAAAAAGATTAAGGAAATTAGAGAATGGTCAACACCAAGGAATGTTACAGAGGTCAAATCATTTATGGGACTTGTAGGTTATTACAAGAGATTTATTGAAGGATTTTCAAATATTGCACACCTAATCACTTCTTTACAAAAGAAGGGGATAAAATCTGAATGGACCTCTGAGTGCAAAATAAATCTTCCATTTTTGAAGGAATTACTTTCAAGTGCACCAATTTTAAACATTGTTGATCCAAAAAAGAACTTTATTGTGGGTATAAATGCATGTAAGGAAGGGCTTGGAGGTGTCCTTAGCCAAAATAAGAATGTAGTATGCTATGAGTCAAGGAAATTGAAAGAGAATAAGAGGAATTATGCCACACATGACTTAGAGTTGGAAACCATCATTCATGTTTTAAATGTGTGGAGGCATTATCTCATAGGAAACAATTTTGAGTTGAGGATAGACCATAGTGGTCTAAAATATTTGTTTGAGGAGCCAACATTAAAAGTTAGACAAATTAGACGGTTGGAATTTCTCAAAGAATGTGACTTTGGTATAAATCATATTAAAAGGAAAGAGAATAAATTGGTTGATGCACTCAACAAGAGGGTGCATGATATGCATGCCAAAACCATAAGCATGTACAAGACATATTTAAAAATTAGAATTTTAGAGGCTATAAATTAGAGCAACATTATTTCCATGTCAAAGAAAGCTTGCAACAAGGTAATTTACAACATAAATATAAATATTATCAGTGGAAATAAGATAGGATCCTCTTTTATAGGAACAAATTTTATGTTCCTAATTTTCAAAAATTAAGAGATTTGGTGTTTTAAGAAATTCATAATGTTCCTTATGTTGAATATTCAAGATATCGGAAGACAATTGCATCCATAAGAAGCAAATATTTTTAGCGAGACATGAAAAAATGTGTGGCTGAGTATATAGTCAGATGCACAGAATGTCAAAAGGTGAAGGTTGAGCATAGACATCTACCTGGATTGCTACATCCATTGCATATTCCTGAGTGGAAATGGGAAGTTGTTTAAATAGATTTTATTACCCAACTACCTAGAACAATTAAGAAACATGATTCCATCATGGTAGTGGTGGAAAATATCACAAAGGTTGTCCATTTTATTTTGGTAAATATGACACATAAGGCATCCAAAATTGTATAAATTTACATGAAAGAAATTGTCTGGGTACATGGAGTGCCTAAGGAAATTGTGTCAAATCTAGATTACAAATTTACCTCAAACTTTTGGAATGGGTTGTGCAAGGGATTTGGAACAAAGTTAAACCTCAGTACAACCTATCGTCTAGAGTCAGATGGGAAAACAAAGAGGGTAAACCAAGTCATTAAGGACATGTAGAAAATGTATGTGATGGAAAATAAATATAAATGAGAAGAGAATTTATGTTTAGTAGAATTTGCATAAAACAATGGGTATTAGGTATCATTCAAAATGAGCCAATTTGAAGCATTGTATGGCAGAAAGTGTAATACTCCAATGAGTTGGAAAATATAGTAGATGAAGTAGTACTTGGGTAAGAAATGCTCAAGGAAATGGAAGAGAAAAATATTAAAATCAAACAGAATTTGAAGGCATCCTAGGATAGGCAAAAAAGTTATGAAAACAAGGGTAGAGTAGCTAGAGGATTCCATGTGGGAGAACATGTTTTCCTGAAAGTGAAACCAAAGAGAATGTCACTAAATTTGGGAAGATGCACCAAGTTGGTAGCTAGATATTCTAGACCATTTGAGATACTAGACATGATAGGGTTAGTTTCATATAAGCTTTAATTTACCACATCCATGCATGTGT